>OZ010600.1:15214528-15252028 GCA_963932145.1 Acanthosepion lycidas | reverse complement strand
GTTTATATATACCTTACATTTGTCTTGAAAAAAGTGCCACGGGGGACGAAACGCGCTGGTTAAGGAAAAATGTCCCTCCTGTTTTTATTCATATTGCCTATACAAAATACATTCTTTATATTAGTTTGGTGCAAAAATAATGTCGTTTTCTCACATAGTAACATATGTGAGAAAACGGCATTATTTTTGCACCAACCTCATATATCTTCATTTTTTTCACACACATACACACACACACAGAGACAGGCATGCACGCGCGCACACACATGCATGTCGCAAAATAAAATCCTTCCATTTTCCTTAAACGAGAAACTGATTACTAGTGGATCTACTCCACCTAAGTATATGTAAGTCGTCATGATATCTTTAGAACCCAGAACACCTCGTGGAACTGATTTTAGATCGTAAGCTTGGATGTTTTAAGCCTCTTCACCTGAATTACTACCGATGATTCTCTGTCTGTGGTTCAAAATCAGAATCTTCCCTTGGTAAACGTTCGAGCATTTAAATAGATAAGCTGGAGAAACTGCTGACCTTTTATCTACAGCTACACATCAACCTGACTAGAGCCTTATGTGTAATTAACAGGAGAAAACGAAGCTATGATCTGTCATCCATGATGGCGAATATATACATGAAATATACGAAGAAATGCATTTGGGAAGGAAACAAATGTTGCTGATGGCCAAGATACTCAGATGATCGAATCATCTACCGGCCTTTAAGAAAGATAATGTAGGGGCTTCCTGATACCTTCTCAATTTGGCATTCAGAGTTTTCTTTTTCTTCAGGACATAGGCGATAATGGCTTTCCACAGCTTCCTTTTTCTTTATTATCAATGAATTGCCATGACTACTTGGGAAAATAGGGTAGGGGCTTCCTTATAGCTTCTCAATTTGGAATTCAAAGTTTTCTTTTTATTCAGGACATAAATGATATGGCTCTCCACAGCTTCCTTTTTCTTTATTATTTATGAATTGCCATGACTACTTGGAAAAAATAGGGCAGGCGCTTCCTGATAGCTTCTCAATTTGGAAAACAGAATTTTCTTTTTCTTCAGGACATAGGCGATAATGGCTCTCCACAGCTTCCTTTTTCTTTATTATCAATGAATTGCCATGACTACTTAGAAAAAATAGGGTAGGGGCTTCCTTATAGCTTCTCAATTTGGAATTCAGAGCTTTCTTTTTCTTCAGGTCATAGGTGATAATGGCTCTCCACAGCTTCTTTTTTCTTTATTATCTATGAATTGCCATGACTACTTGGGAAATAGGGTAGGGGCTTCCTGATGCCATTTCAGTCTAGAATTCAGAGGTTTCATTTTCTTCGGAACTTAGGTGATCATGGCTCTCCACAGCTTCCTTTTTCCTTGACTATGTTTTACGATAATGCAGGGACTCCCTGATATCATAACAGTTTAGAATTAAGAGCCTTCGCTTTTATCAGGAAATAGGTGTCATAGCTCTCAAAAGATTTCTTTTCCTTTATTATCTATGGATGCCATGGCAACTTGGGAAAGATAATGGGGGGGGGCGATATCTTCGTAATTTTGAATACAAAGATTTTATTTTCTTCTTATATATTTGATCATGATTCATCCACAGATTCTTTTTCCTTTATTATCTATGAATCGCCATGATTGCTTGGGAAAGATAAAGTAAAGGCTTCCCAATAGCTTCACAGTTCGGAATTCAGAGTTTTCCTTTTCTTCAGGACATAGGTGATCATGGCTCTCCACAGCTTCCTTTTTATTATCTTTCGTCTTCCCACCTTCTTCTGTTCTCATATTGGTATCTCACCATGACCTCAGATGGTGTCAACGGGTTTCCCCTCTCTCTCACAGTGGCATCTCACACCTATCCCTTCAGGTGGGCGCAACAGGCCTCCCCTCCTTCTTCACATATTACCCCCGCCTAACGCCCATGTCACCATCCAGCCAATGGGCTCTCAGCGGCGTGGGTGGGGCCAGACTAGCCTCGGTTTAAAAAATTTTGCTCAAAGAAAAAAAATTATCTTCCTTTTTCTTTTTTTTTTTCTTTTTCTTTTCTTTCTCTTTCTTTCCTTCTGCCCGACAACAAACTTTAAACTCCTCTCTTAGTCAAATGTCATTTGGACTTTATCACCCGGGGCCTTCGCCAAACAAGTGGGTGGCCAATTGGACGTATTTGCATTCTGTTGCTAATTAACTGTTCCGATGAAATAATTTCGCTATCATAACCAGCCCTGACAATAAACAGGTGTTCCTCTCAAAGATATTCTGGATATAAACAAAGGCTTAATCTTTCCTTCATGGTGGTCTGCGGACATTTTTGTTTTTCGGTCAGCGGATGACCTATTTAATTTTTATCTCTTTAGAATTCTGCGGGAGGTCGCTTGTCCAACTTGAAATGTTCATTATCGTTGTCATAAATTAATTTAAATCCGACACATCCGCGACCATGCTTTCCTCGCTAATGAGAATAAAAACCCTTAGTACTTTTCTCTGTTAGAAAGAAGATAACATCGCTTAGTGTCCTTTTTGTGATGGCTTCTTATCACCTAAATTTAATTCTCGCCTTTTCTTTTTTTTTCTTTCTTTCCAGCAACCCTAAATGGTGTCACATTCCTTTTTATTATCTATTAATTACCATGAATTCTTGAAAAAGATGGAGTAAGGGCTTTCTGTTGTTTTCACAGTTTAGAATTCAGAGCTTTCCTTTTCTTCAGGACAAAGGTGATCATGGCTCTC
This sequence comes from Acanthosepion lycidas, assembly GCA_963932145.1. NCBI lineage: Eukaryota > Metazoa > Mollusca > Cephalopoda > Sepiida > Sepiidae > Acanthosepion > Acanthosepion lycidas. The sequence continues at coordinate 15,249,299 of OZ010600.1, read as the reverse complement.
CACAGATTCCTTTTTATTATCTATGAATTACCATGACTTCTTGAAAAGATGGAGTAAGGGCTTTCTGATGCTTTCACAGTTTGGAATTCAGAGGATTCCTTTTCTTCATGACATAGATGATTATGGCTCTCCACATCTTCCTTCAACTTTATGATGTATGAATTGTCATGATTCTTCGGAAAAGATGGAATAATTTTCCGTTCTTTCACGATGATCTATGAATTGCCATGACTTATGGGGAAAATAGTGTATAGCTTTCCCGATACCTTCACAGTTTTGAATTCAGAGCTTTCCTTTTCTTGAGGACATAGCTTATCGTGGCTCCCCACAGCTTCCTTTTTCTTTATTATCTATGGATTGCTATAATTCCTTGGGAAATATATTGTAGGGAGTCCTTGATATCTTCACAGTTTGGAATTCAGAGTTTTTCTTCTCTCATACTGGATGAAAACAAAATCTGAAGCACCCTGTCTTCCTTGCTGTTAAGCCGAGATCTGGAGAGAGAAGACGGAATGTTGAATTTCCCAACGGCATTAATGAGAAAATGAAAGCAACATCGTAGGCTTGAACCGATTTTAATTTCCTCGCTGTTAACTCCGGCGCTAACCGCAATATCAAATGTATTTACCTTACACGAAATATCTACAGAAGCTCCGCTCAACTTTGCCAAAACAATTACGCACACATAGGCAGTGAGTGAGAATCTTAGATGTGAAGTTTGTATGGTTTTTTGTATGCACCTGTTTATTCAAGTGAAAACTTAGATACGATTGCACATGCGCAAACGGACGTTCTTATCAGGAGACTAACATATTCAAATTCGATGAAGAATTAATGTTAGAAATCTAATATGTTTCGTTTCGTTACTTTGTGGCTGTTTTTTTTGTATTTTAAATCTGATGCGAAAGCATAACAAAGCTCGCATAATGGAAGGCGGTATGCAATATATCACACGTCATAATAGAATATAAATATCATATGAAATTATATAATTGAGAAAGAAGGAAAAAAATCCTCGAAGATGTGAAAGCAAATAAAATAAAATAAAAAAAGAGTTTCCATAAAGTCTCTTTACAATTTTAAATTATTACAAAATAATATAAACAGGCAAATATGTGGAAATCGTTACAAAACGAGGAGTAGATATTGAATTATCTTTAAATCATTTAAGGTACTTCTATGTGGGCGCCATTAATTGCACGAAACACATCTAGACTGTCCTCGATTTCTTGCTATGTTCGCTGTAGCATAGCCTCATCTATGGTAGTAATGGCATCTGTGATCTTTTGCTTTAGTTAAGTGATACCTTATATCTTTATTCAATACAAGATATCTTTAACATAAGCCTATAGAAAGAAGTCCAGGGGAATGATATCTAGTGAACGAGGTGATCAGGGAATTGGACCACCCCTTCTAATCCACCAAACTGGAAATGTTAGGGGTTCATTTAACAGTACCTCTTCATCGACATGATACCTGAAATACACAAATGCAATTTTTTAAATTGTAAAGAGACTTTATGGTATGTTAAATTCATATTAATAATAAAGTGTGTCCTCATGGAAAATGTGAAATTGCTGGCGAATATAGACGAAAAGAAAATCTTAGATTATAAATAAGAGACAGAAAGATAAAAAAAATAAGAAAAGTAGTTGTCGTTTGGGAAAAAATAAGTGCATTAAAGTTAGTAAGTATGAGAAATACTGTAGCAGGGGAGTACTACTATTTAATAATCCATGTTTCTTATTATTGTTGCCTTTCTACGGCGTAAATTTCGAAGAAAATATGTTTTTATTTCGATACCATCATCGATACTTGCTTTGTACTCTTTCATTTAATTCTTTTTATCTCTCTATATGCCATCGCTCCCCAAATTTTTCATTATTTTATACGCATGTCTTTTCATCCCTTCAACTCCCTCTTCATATATATATATATATATATATATATATATATATATATATATATATATATATATATGAGTTTTTCGTTTTCGATGACTCAGTCGAGAGTGGAGTTTAGACACGTTTTGGGTTGAAGAATCACTAAAAATAGCTTCAACATTCTGTTAGGGTCCCAGCTCGGAGTAAATTGTAAACCTTCAAAAAAAATACAAAAAAACAAAAAAACAAAAAAATACTATGAAATTATAAAAGTACATTTCTATAGGAAAATTCAAACTTTTATACTAAGAAATGACCCACAATTCTTATAGTAAAAGTACAAACAATAGATTTTTAAAGCAAAATGACCAACAATAGATTTTATAGTAGAATTACCAACAATACAATTTTCAAGCAAAACGAACACTAATATAAATATCTCAAAGAAGGCTTATCAAAAGTGCATTTTATAGCAAAATGATGAAGAATACATTTATCTCGAGTTGAAGGCATACATTTGTGTTCAAAACATATTTATTTGAAGCCATAAAATTGTCTTAAAAAAATGATATTTTGGTATTAAATAACCCATAGCGGTGTTGATATGCCACTAAACATAATCAATGAACCAACATTTTTATTGTTTCTGTTGGAAGTGCTCAGTTGTTGCGATTGCGTAACTCGCTTTCTGATTACGTAGCGCCAGATTATAATATCCAATGAAGGATTGTCTTTATTATGATGTATAGCATTACTTCGCTTGAGACCATTTTTAATCATTGACCTGAAAAAAAATGATTGTACCCGATAGACTCTGGTTTTTAAACTATAATTTATGGCATAGATACTCAACCGTCGTACAGTATCACAGTAGCGCGTCGAGCGATCGTATTACGTGTACCGCGAAATATTATCACGGCAAACATATATGTGTGTATGGATGTAGTAATACATTTGTATTGGAAGGAATAAGTATTAAACTTTTAGTGATTCCAACCAAACCAGTAAAAATGTCTAGATTTCGGCATTAAATAAACCATAGAGTTTGATATGCCGCCAACCAAAATAAACCAAACCAAACCAATAAAATGTTTAGATTTCGGTATTGAATAACCCATAGAGGTTGATATGCCGCTAATCAAAATTATCCATACCAAATCAATAAAACTGTTTAGATTTTGGCATTAAATAACCCGTAGAGGTTATACACCGTTAACCAAAATCAGCCAAACCAAACGAATGAAAATGTTTAGATTTTCGATCCCAGTAACCTACGAGAAATTTCGAACTAAAGCCTTTATTTAATCCAAGGGAATCGATTGTTTTCTTTCCGCTACTCACGTCCACGGATATCTCGTCTACTTCTTTTGGTACTGTTCATTCATTTCTCGCTACGTGTCTAAGTACACAGCATTCGGCCCTGTGATTGAACTGGCAATTACAATGCTTTAATCAACGGACAAGAACTGATTGGCTGTTTGGTTTGATTGATTTTCTTTTGCGGCATATCAACTTCATAGTGACCTGAGGTGGGAAGACATCGCCAACGATCGCTCACGTGGAAAGGAAACAACAAGGCGACATCAGGAGACATTGACTTCACATGCATTCATATGTGGATCTGTACAGCCATAACAGATGCTGGTTCGCCATCGGCAGCTGAGGCAAAACTCTTTGGGCGCAGATCCAAGATTACTCGAGACCGACGTATGCCGCACAATATCAACACGTACGGGATGTTTAATGCTGATATCTAAATCTGTAAATTCAAACTTTATAATTAATTCAAGGGAATGACATTATTTCACGATTAAATTATAATTACTTATATGAATTTTTTAGCAATTTGAACGACGAGAGAAAATTTCTTTCTCCTTACAAAAAATGAGATTAATTATAGTATATTTTTTTCATTTTTGACAACGTATACTATAGTTTAAATTTTGCTATAAAATGTATTTTTGCTAATTTTAACATAAAATATAATGTTAGTAATTTTTATATATTGTTGGTATCTGTATATATCTCTGAGATGAAATATTATGATTACTTGCATTATTTACATTATTCGGACTGTTATCCTCATCTTCATTGCTATATTCACAACGTTTCGGCCTCTATATCTCTGAGATGAGGTATTATGATTACTTGCATTATTTACATATTTCGGACTGTTATCCTCATCTTCATTGGTATATTCCCAACGTTTCGGCCTCTATATCTCTGAGATGAGGTATTATGATTACTTGCATTATTTACATTATTCGGACTGTTATCCTCATCTTCATTGCCATGTTCACAACGTTTCGGCTGTTGTACGCTCCAGCCTTCTTCAGCGGATTAGAATTTTCAACCCAACTCTTTATTTCGTTTACCGGAGTAAATTGTTCTAGTTCTTGATTTTTCTAGGATGCCGACGCATACGACGGCCGAAACGTCGTGAATATGGCAAAAGATAGGTACTTATACTAACTCTCTGCATGTATCACGTCGCGGTTAAATATCAAGTGATCTCTTGGATTATTTACATTATTCTGACTGTTATCCTTATCTTCATTGCCATATTCGCAGACGAAATTAAGGGTCAATTTGAAATTCCAATCACCCGAAGAAAGCTGAAGCGTACAGCGGCAGAACCGTTGTAAATATAGCAATGAAGATGAAGATGATGATAACAGTCCGAACAGCTTGAATAATGTTAGTATTTTTGGTAATTTCACTATGAAATCTATTTTTGGTCTTCGTTTTATTCGTTTATTTTTGGTCTTTTTTTTAATTCGTTATTTCCACAAAGTTAATTGGATCGACAATCCCCTGATGTACGCAGTTGTGTATTTTAATTAAAAAAAAAAAGAAGAAAAGAAAAACAGATGAAGGACAAAAGTCCGCGTGTAGATAAGGTAATTAATATCAAAACTTTAGTATGTTGCAGAGAGCCAGAAACAAGGGACACAACTCGCCATAGCAATAATAATATGCCGGATGAGGAATTGTAGTTGCAGTTATATAGTGAACAATTGGTTGAAATTGTATGACAAAGCGGAAAAGGTTTACTTGGCACGCGTTTCGTACTCCAGGACTTCTCGTCACAAGTAAACATTTCCCACTTTGTTATACAATTCCTTCGCTTGTTAAGTAGAACTTCTCATTAACAAACTGAAGGGACGTTTTGGCTTACTCAATAGATATTTTTTTCTAATAGATTGATTTTTTTAAACACATGTACGTCTATAGCTCATATCTTGTAAATAGATGTGCATTCTACAATAGATATTTAGTTAATGTGTATTTTAGAGAAACTATATATGAAATTTATAACAGAAATTTTATACACAGATGGTTATTCTTTCTTTCTTTCTTTCATGCTTGTTTGCAATATTATATTATTTTCTTTCTTTTTTTCTTTCTTTTTTTCTTTCTTTCATGCAGGTTCGAATTATTATATCATTATCCTGTTTTTTTTCTTTCTTTCTTTCTTCCTTCATTTCTTTCTTTCTTCCTCCCTTCCTTTCTTCCTTTTTTTCTTTCTGTCTTTCTTTCTTTCGTTTTTCCTGCTTTGGCTTTATTTCTTTCGTTTTAGATTTGCATCATTTCAGATCTCTTTCTAGATTTCTTTCTTTCTTTCTTGTTTGCTTCCATTTATTATCTCTTGTTTCCTTTCTTTGTAATACTTTCTTTCTATCTTTATCTTTCCTTCTTTCTTTCTTTCTTCAATTCATTTTCTTTCTTTTGCCTCTGCCATATGTATTTTCCTTCTTTCACTTTGCCTTATTCGATAGAAATCTTTTAAACGTCTGGGTAAGAAACTTAGTTTTTCTTTATATATTCATAATTCTATTCCATCTCTCTCTCTCTCTATATATATATATATATATATATATATATATATATATATATATATATATATATGATATAGAATCTCCGATAAAAATGCAAGCGAAGGAAGGTGGGTGTATCTGGCAGAGTGTTTCCTTTCATGCTTGTATGCGTTCGTACTGTTCATAATTGACCATTATCTCTGCTAAAGCAGGCAATATTGCCAACTTACGTAAAAGAACGAAATTGATTTGGAAGATGTTACTTTATTTGTAAAAGACTTACGCTCCCGGCATGTTGTTAATATCTGTTACCAGTTGAAGAATTTCCATCACAGACAAAGATGTAGATTATATATATATATATATATATATATATATATATGAAAAATAAATTTGAGAAAAATATACGATAAAATAAATATTAGCGAAAAAATTGCACTTGAGATTTGCCTAATCAAGATGTCTTGTCAAAAGCTATCTATGCATTCATATTATATATATATATATATATATATATATATATATATATATATATATATATATATATATGCGTGTGTGTGTATGTGTGTGTGTTTGTGTGCATCTATGTATGTATGTATATACATATATATATATATATATATATATATATATATTTATATATATATATATATAGAGAGAGAGAGAGAGAGTTAGAGAGAGAGAAAGAGAGACAGACAAGCAGACAGGGACATATAGATAGATAGATACGGAGAGAGATATACAGGTAGATTGACAGAGTGAGAGAAATTGATAGATATATAGAATGAAATAGATATGGTGTGTTTAAGCAGCAAGAATTATTTCGAATATGTTTTGTTGAATAATATCGAAACATTCTGTATTCCAAGGTATATATATATATATATATATATATATATATATATATATATATATATATATATATATATATATATGTGTGTGTGTGTGTGTGTGTTTGTTTGTATCCGTGTATAGTTAAATTTCCCAGAAATTTAAGACATTTTTATTTTTATACCTTCATAATGTGTCACGTCATTTGTTTACATTTGGATACGCATCGAACAGATATAAATGTACGAGAGAAAATCATGGAGAATTGCAGTTTAAAAACAGTAAAATCAACTTTGATAACCGAAACGTTCCTCTATGGCTGAATCGGTAAAAGCACGTCAAGCTAAATGACGGTTCCGTATAGGATACATGTTCGATTCCGTCCGGAGGACGCATATTTTCTATGACAATTTCTCGGACATTCAGGCCGGTAAATGTCGTTAAAAATGTTTATTAGAAACAGAATATTTACTTAAATATTTGTATCTATAAAAAGAACGTATAACCATAAAAAATGTCTTAAAAATAATTGTCGGACTTTGTCTATTTCATGATAACATAATTTGCAAATAAAAAGAATTAGACAATCTGATATTTGGCGAGAAAAAATTCAATGAGAAAGAAAAGACTAAAAACATCCGTACTGTTTGAAAATAATCAGTCAGCACCGCAATGTCTACCAGATTATTTATATATATATATATATATATATATATATATATATATATATATATATATATATATATCTTTCTTTATCTTTTAGCGGAAATCTCTTGCCGAGGCACATCCTGAACAGAATTATAAAACATTATCGACGCTATCTACCCTGAATCTCAGTATGGATTTTGCACCAGTCGTAGCACTATCGACATGTCTTTTTTGCCCTACAAGTTGCAGAGGAGGTCCGTGAACGAAACAATGATCTGTTTATAGTATTTGTGGACCTTACTTTGGTACTGTAAACAGAGAAGCACTCTGAAAGTTCTGAAGAAACATGGTATTCCTGACATGTTGAATGTCATCCTGTCATTTCATGCCGGTATGCAAGCTAGTGTTATATCTGATGGCCAGGGTTCTGATCCATTTGATGTCATTAATGAAACTAAGCAAGTCTATGTCATGGCGCCTGTTTTGTTTGCACTGTTCTTCTCGGTAATGCTGAGGTATGCTTTAGGAGCAAATAACTGTCGTTAAATTTCATTTTCGAACTAATAGACGGCTATTTAACCACCATCGATTTTATTCCAAAACACTTGTACGTACCAGTATTATATACGATCTACTTTTTGCAGAAGACGCTGCCCTTGTAGCTAACTCTTTAGAGGAACCGCAAGTTTTACTCAACCGGTTTTCTGTGGCATGAAAGGTACTCGGACATCAGCATCAAGAAAACAGGTTATTCATCACACCGAAGCAAATTAACGGTGTAAAATAGAGACGCACTGTTGGTAAGTTTCCTGAGGTCCCTTTGCAAGTTGATGTAAATAATCTCAAATATGTGGAATTCTTTCCCCAGGAACATGGTAAATTCAAGTACATCACATGATGACGAGATTGTTAATCGTATTGCAAAAACCAGCGTTTCCTTTGGTTCGATGCGTCATAGGTTGTGGGACGAAAAGGCAATAAGGCTTTGCACTAAAATCCAAGTGTACAAAACTCTCGTTTTGTCAAATCTTTTGTATGGCTCTGAAACTTGGACATCTTATAAATGGCTCATTAAGCAATTAGATGTCTTCTATAAAGGCTGTCTCCATACAATCTGTGGCCTGACGTTTGATGATCGAGTGTTAAATGCCGACCTTTCTGAAAAATGCAAGATTGGTACAATCGAGATTTTCATAATGCAATCACAACTATGTTGGGGTGACCATGTGGCAAGGACGAAGGATGATCGGATACCAAATGTTCTTTTTTACAGTGAACTCCATAATGGTCATAGAAGTGTTGGTAGACCTTGGCTCAGGTATAAAGTTAAACTGAAAAGCAACCTTTATTGCGTGAAAATTCCATTCAAGAACTTTGAAGAGGTATCTTTGAATAGATCAGAGTATTGTTCCAGCTGCCATGCAGGAATAATGCGCCATAAAGAAGTAAGCATCATTCGACTGCGTGAAACACGAACGCAAAATAAGATATATGACAGTGTTCCTGCTCTTTTGTGCAATCCTCGAGCCGGTCTCAAATGCCATGCCCATCATAAGCATGCAGATAATTAGTTCGGGGTCGTCGGAACCTCATACGTTGAACTCGGTCAGAGTGTCATTCATATGTATTATACTTTATCGAATGCTGAAAGTTTGAAGTAAGTTCACATTGGCATTATGTGTAACTGTTATTGCGAACGAGTCCTCGACTAAAATGAATGCGATTATTTTTTATGCCAATTTGGGAGGAGAAAGGAAAGTCTTGAAGATGATCGATGGTCCTGAAAATGCCGCCACCGAGAAAAAAAAACATACTCATGGAAGATAGGCAATTGATTCTAAATCAAATAGCAAATCCAGTGAGAGAGTTGTGAATATTCTTCACAATGACCTTTGCACGACGAAGGTTTCTGCTCGTTGAGTACCACGTCTTTGAACCCTGATCAAAAGTGCACTACTGAAAAGGCAAAGAGACAATACCTGCAGATCGTTTCATCTGCTAGGAATGTGATGGCAACTTTTTTTGAGCGTTATGATTGTTGACTATCTGCAAAAGGGCCACAACATTAATGGCGAGTACTATGCCAAAATGCCGAGGAAGTAATGAAAGATTATCAAAAGCAAATGACAAGGAAATTGACGAAAGGGGTCTTATTAGATCAAGGCAATCCTCCAGCACATAACTCCTTGGTTTTAATGGCAGCTGTGCGTTAATGTGATTTGTACTGTTTGATCACCCCCTTTATTCTCCTGATTTGATATCATCGGACTATCATCTGTTCCCCAACATGAAAAAGACACTTGGTTAGAAACAAGTATCGCAGTGAAGATAACGTCATATTTGATGTTGATGACGTTTTTAGCTGACAGGATAAAAGGTGTTTCACTAATGGGGTCAAAGTACAGCTATAGACTTCATTTGGTCACATTCCATTGGTCAGCCTATGAACTTTCCAGCCGTTCTTCATAGCCAGCCAGAACATTTAACATGGGCCTAGGGATTGAGTTGGTAGAAATTTACAACATTTCGTCTGTTGGAAAGGGTTTTTAGACTGGAAAATAATTCATCGCCTACAAGGCCGTAGAGATGCTTTTGAGCCATACCAAGGTTGGAAAGTGAAAACTGGGCATCTCAAACATAGATATAGCAGCAATACTCCATTTTGTGAGTGATCTAGCTTTTGTAAAGATAGGGTACATCAAGAGAAGTCAGGTTTTTCTTCAGAGGTATATATGCGATTGAGTTGAGGTCTGAGGTGAACCTATTTCTCAATAGATGTTCAAGGCAAGAAGCCTTTTTCAGAGAGCAACCATTTGTCATGGTAGAAGAACATTCAACTTCTGCATGGTGATAATAGAATGATATATATATATATATATATATATATATATATATATATATATATATATATATATATATATATATACAATATTTTGCATCGCGACAAGGAAAATTTTATGTTTCGGAACTTAAATCTGTACCATTATCAGTCGATGTTGGGTAACTTGTGATGCAAATGATTTACATTTGAAAACCGAATGCTATTTTATTTAAGAGTCTAAGAGGGAGGAACAAGATTTAAAAAAAATTATATATATATATATATATATATATATATATATATATATATGTTATTTTTATTTATTATCATATAGACAAAAACAGTTTACTCACTACAACGATACAACTTCGTTTCGGTGCATTTCAATTGCACCTCGACTTGTGAGCACAAAAATAGCTATGAACATTTCTGCTTGTGGCCACAAAGAAAATTGTTCTTAATCATTTTGGATAATAATTTTTGATTTCTATTCCATGTAATTTATATGCTTTGTTACAATAAAAAGGGTCTTTTTATTGATCAGTTTTTCTATTTTATATTATTAGGATTTATTTGGATTATATATTGGATTATTACTCGCACATATATATATATATATATATATATATATATATATATACACACACAGTGTAATCCGGATATAAGAGACCCGGATATAAGAGAAACCCGGATATAAGAGAGATTTTATCTGGTCCCAAATTAGAGCCTGCGTTAATGTATATAAAATAGACCTAACCCGGATATAAGAGAAACCCGGATATAAGAAACTTCTCCGATCCCGACAACTCATATTCGGGTTACACTGTATATATATATATATATATATATATATATATATATATATATATATATACTGAAGTAAGATGTTTGTGTGACCACCCCACAACTTGCCAGAGGCCTGAGACTTTAGACCAGAAAAAATGCCAAACAAGGGGGAAAAAAATTCAAAAATCGAAATCTTTCATTGTATAATATAGACATATTGTGTCTAGTTATTTTTATGATGATCCTTACAAGTTGCCTAATCAGTTTCTTGATGTTTAAATATATTTGAATCAAGATATGTTGTCTAAATATACACATATTTTTGTGTGTGTACGTACACACACACACACACACACACACACATACACATATATATATATATATATATATATATATATATATATATATATGTATAAGTAAATTCCCTCATATCCGGAGCGCTTCATATCCAGAATACCGCATATCCTGGCATGATTTTAATGTGTATATTTGAACTATTTGGGTGATATTTAACTGATATGAAATTTTTGTTACTCAGGAAATTTACTTTAGATAATTGCTTATGCTTATTTCACCCTAAGGGCTTGTATTGGTGCAAAAGATTATGGGAATACGTGGAAAGGTTGACAAAGAAAAAAAATCTGCAACAAGATAGCGATGAGATGCATGATTGTGATTAAACGTGGAGTGAAATTGAAAAAAAAGCTATTGAAAAGGTTGTCAGTTTTATGGAAAGAAAGCCAGCATTCAGCTATGACGATTGCAATAACGCACGCAGGGTTAAAAAGTGTCTTTCGTTTAAAAATCCGGAAAAATTTGAGAATGAAATTTGAAGAGAAAGAATCATCATGCAACAGCGATAAAAAAAATCCTCGTTACATTATTTGTTTTGCATACGCGGCATACTTAATTTAATGAATTTTCATTAACATTACATAATTTATTTCTTTTTCATTAAAATCAATTCCGTTATATTTCACTCACCATTAGCTTATTTTGTTTACTATAAAACATTGAAAATAAATGTTAAACCTGATTTCAGTTCTTTTATTTTAATCTAAACATAACCTCTGATATCCGGACTTTGTAACCAATTCCTCATATCGGGAAGGCCTTCTAAGTCCGGTTGTCAGGGATTCTACTGTATGTGTATATATTTGTGCGTGTGTTTGTATCATTTTTGCATCAGTGATAACGGTTAGAAATTTTGAACGAGTTAATGTATTTGAACGATCAGTGACACTTGTATCTGCTACAAACGCCACATTCAGCCTTTATTTTAAGGGAAGCAAACCATTTTTTTAAAAAAGGCAAAACCTCGCAGAAAGGAAGGATTACTGTAAGGAAAGGTGTTTTACTTTCCAGCTGTCGGCTTCGTCGTCTGTGAGAACTAGACATTCTCTTCTCGCTACACGGGTGAATTAAACACATTTTCCAGGCTCCCAAACAGCATTTTTGCCGGGCATTTAAGCATCCATATTTTCTTTTTCGCTATTTTTCGATTTAGAGCTCTCCTTTTGCTATCGGTACTGAGGGCAGCAGGCGGTGGAAATTCGAGATCACTTACCATGTTCCTTGGCTGTTTAACGCTAAAACGCAAACGCGCATGCGTAACGCCAACGCTCTATCGCGAAGCACATACAGGCGATAAATTTGCACGTTTATAAATCTGCTTGCTCATAAATTTGGAAATGCTATAAATGCACCATTCCAGAATTCGCCGATCTCTTTTTCTCTGTCTTTCTTCTTTCTTTCTTTGCTTGTTTGTTTGTTTGTTTGTTTCTTTCTTTCTCTCGTTTACTCTTTTTTTGTATCGCTTTCTTTACAATGAAAGCAGCCTTCTTGGTATCCAGTCCCCATAAATCCAGAAAAGCATGAGGGCGCATGCGCATACAAATCGTAAATCGACAAAACCATCAACATTAACCGTAAGTTATCCACTATTTTTGGGGGCATTGTTTTTCGTATTTATTTGGCGATATTTTTTTTTTTTTATCAGAACACAGCGAATTTTGTCCGTGTTTGTTTGAATCTTTTTTTTTTTAAGGATAAACAAATAAACAAACTCTGTCGTCTTATTTCGTTAGATTTAAGAGTTGCTTTTGATTTTGTTCGTTGGCCAAAAGTTGGTTGGAAACAAGAGTAATTAAAAAGTGTCTCCTTGCTTTAAGGTGCGTATCAACATGTGTAACAATTGCACATCGCAATTAATCTTAAAATCTTAACTTCTAAAAGCAGTTCGAAGAGGAAAGCGAGTTTGTAACAGTTTTTCTAGAGAAATGAAAATCACCGTCGGCATCGGAATATCCCTATCACCAGTATGGGTGTTCTTTGCGCAAAAATATTATTATGATTTTGCCTGTCCGTCCCATAGTTAGCACTCCTTTACTTCCCACCAATACCTCAAAAATAATGAACGATTCGTTTTGATCGCGTGGGAAGACACTATTTGGTTTCAGTGAAAGAAAGAAAGAAAAAAAGAAAAAAAAGAAAGAAAGAAAGAAAAAAAGAAATAAAGAAGGAAAGAAAAAAGAAAGGAAGAAAAATCGAAGATAGAAGTGTTTAAAATCTCCTGACAATACCTCATAAATAATGACTATTCCGTTTTGATCGCCGGGAAAGACGTGACAGATATATCAGAGACCCTGTTTAGTTTCAGAGAGAGAAAGAAAGAAAAAAAGAAAGAAGGAAAGAAAAAAAGAAAGGAAGGAAGGAAGAAAGAAAGAAACAAACAAAGAAAGAAAGAAAAAAAAGAAAGGAAGAATTTCCTGGCAATACCTCATAGATAATGGACTATTCCGTTTTTATTGCTGGGAAAGACGGGACAGATATATCAGAGACCCTATTTGGTTTAAGTGAGCGAAAGAAGGAAAGAGGAAAAGAAAGAAAGAAAGAAAGGAAGAAATAAATAAATAAAGAAAGAAAGAAAGAAAGAAAGGAAAAAGAAAGAAAAATCAAAGAAGTGTTTAACGTCTTATGTCAATACCTTATAGATAATAGACCCGAGGAAAGACGGAAAAGAAATATTAGAAACGCTACTTGGTTTCAATGAAAAAAAGACAAAAGCAGTTTAACGTCTGTTTCAGTCAAATGCAATAAGAAATTTAAAATATTTTCATTTATACCTTCTTACTTCTTTAAATAACGAGCGGCTTTCATATTTATGATTTTTATTGTAAATATTTCGTTAAAGTTATTCAGCTCAAATAGTTAACGATGTGATGGAGAAATTTCTACAAGTATTTTATTGTCGTAGAATTCGAAATGTGCTTCTTCAATCATTAACCTAAGAATAAGAATTCCTCTGGAAATTAATATAGGAAAACTCTGAAATTGTCAATTTTTAGTTAATATAAATACGGGACCTGTCCCTATGTGTCAGTCTGTCTATGGGATTTTTTTTTAGCAAAAGAGATAGCTGATGATACAATGGAATACGGATGCACCTCTAAAGCTCTAGGTGATCAAAGCCTGGCAGCTGATCTCTTTCCTGGGCTAGCTCTAACAGACCAGTTGGGAGAAAACTGGCTGGTCGCATTCAATGCTTGGAAAAAACAAACGAATAGCGTTTCATCATCACCAAGTGGAGACGGAATTTTTGCCTATTGTGATAAAGGGGTGTTCTTTCATGGAGGCTCTGTGTATTGAGCGCCTATTGGATTTATGCTCAACCCAGACTTACAGTGGAAATTGTACATATGATACAATGCCAAAGATGCTTGAAAAAATAGTCAGTTCCCTATATTGCTCCAGTAAGTACCTGACTTCTACTATCCTCTACCTTTACAAGAGCCAGATCAGGTTGAAAATGGAGTACAGCTGTTAAATATGGGTAGGAGCTACACAGTCTTCACTTTGCAGTTTTGATACAGTCCTAAAGTGTCTCTGCATCCTTGTGGATGATGAATTATTTTCCACCTGATAGCCTATTTTCTACTGACAAAATACTGTTATTCTTTTGCTATTTCCATAGGAAATGTTCAGACAAACAACATTCCTTAGTTCCACCAGTTTAAAACATTTATAGTCAATTCTGATGCTGACCATTTCTGTGTTTTAGACTATCAAGCAAACCAAACCTATCACTTCCTTTCAGACATCTGTTTACCATTTAGATTCTCATGGATACCTATTACGACTTAAGCCCAACTTCTATAAGTGTAAGTGGGCAAAACAATTCAATATATAGCTGTCTAATTATTTGGTACTATCGCTAATTTTCATTTAACTTATTCTCTTATACACCCTGTCAGTTAGGGTTAAGAATCTGCTGACTATACAAAAAGGGGCAATCTATTTACTGTAGGCATGGCTACCTTCTTTTCACTCTCATACAAACCAAAGCTACGTCTACCTTTCTGACTTTCATGCAAAAAAAAAAAAAAATCAATGTTTTTTTGACTCTCTTGCAAATCAAATCATTTCCCTACATTTCTAATTCTGATACAGACTTAATCTGTGTCTACCATTGTGACTCTCAGGGAATCCAAATCAATTTCTGTGTTTTAGACTATAAAGCAAACCAAATACTTCCTTTCAGACATCTGTTTACCTTTTAGAGTCACATGCAAACCTAAACTATATATACCTTTATGACCTTCATGCAAAGCACTGTATATGGATGTACCTCCAAAACTCTAGATGACTAGAGCCTGGAAGCTGATCTCTCCTCTGACCTAGCTCTAACAGCTCAGTGAGAGAAATACTGGCTGGTCACATTCAATGCTTGGAAAAACCAAACTAGTAACGTTTTATCATCACCAAGTGGAGACTGAATTTTTGCCTAACGTGATGAACGAGTGTTCTTTCATGGAGGCTCTTTGTCTTGAATGCCTATTGGATTTATGCTCAACCCAGACTTCAAGTAGAAATTGTACATATGATACATTGCCAAAGGTGCTTGAAAAAATAGTCAGTTCCCTATATTGCTCCAGTAAGTACCTAAATTCTCCTGCTATCCTCTACCTTTACAAGAGCTAGATCAGGTTGAAAATGGAGTACAGCTGTTAAATATGGGTAGGAGCTACCCTGTCTTCACTTTGCAGTTTTGATACAGTCCTAAAGTGTCTCTGCATCCTTGTGGGTGATGAATTATTTTCCACGTGACAACATATTTTCCACAGACCAAAATATTGTCACTCTTTAGCTATTTCCATATTATCAACCTAAATAAAACAGAGGCCATTCAAACAGCGTTTGAACGACATGATCCAGCAGCTTGACCGTATATTGACAACGTTTCTTTGTCTAATGAAAACTTATCTACCTCGGCAGCGTCATATCTGATGATGGACATATTGATGAAGCCATTCTCCGGCGGATTAATCTTGCCTCTGCTTCCTTCGGACGTCTCTGCCCCCGGATCTTCTCTAATGGCAACCTCCGACTCACCATCAAAGTTGCTGTCTATCGAGCTCTTGTTGTTTCAACCCTGCTCTATGGCTGTGAATTCTGAAAACTGTATCGCTGACAAATAAAACTGCTTGAGACATTCCCCATCCGCTGCCTTCATCTAATCTTGCGCATTACCTGGAGGGATAAAATCCGCTTCACCGAGGTTCTTCAACGTGAGGAGGTCGAGGCCATCATCCGACAGCGCCTTATGGAGGATGTGCGGATGTCGACTCCCCAAAATTGTATTCAACGGAGAGCAGCCGCCCACGTGGCGGCTTAAAGAAATGCTTTCGGATTACATTGTGTTCTCTTGTGGAGAACCTCGCAAGGGATCGGATCGGCTGGCGGTCTCACTGCGTCGCCGGAGCGGCGCACTTCGAGGAGAAGAGACGAACAGTGCTAGAAAGGAGGCGACGACAGCGTTTTCTGCAGCCTGCCAATTCCGCACCGGGGATGTTTCCCTGCCACCTGTGCCCGAGAGCTTGTCGTTCGCGGATCGGGCTGCAGTCTCATCTGGCAGCCGGCAGAAGACGGACGGAGATGGATGGACAGCGATATTGCCAGCATTGGTGGACAGCCTAGGAGATAGAAAGTGTACAAAAAAATTACATTCCATAGTTTCAATCGTTCTAACCTTTATATCCAAAACGATCACACTGGATATTTCAAAGGCCTTTGACATGATATGGCATAGAGAGTTTCTGCACAAGTTCTCTAGCCATCGAATCACTGGCAAGGTCTTCTCATTTATCAAGACATTCATAACGGTTAGGTCCCTGAACGTAGTCTCTAGTGAAGGCCTCAAGGCGCGGTCCAAACCTGTTTCTACTTTATATTAATGATCTGCCCAAAAGTATACTCGGATCTATTGTGAATATCTATCCTGATGATACAATCGTATACGGAAGCACCTCCAAAACTCTAGATGACTAAAGTCTGGCAGCTGATCTCTGACCTAGCTGTAATAGCTCAATGGGGGGAAAAACTGTCTGGTCCCATTCAATACCTCGGAAGACAAGCCAATGATGTTTCAGCATCACAGAGCGGACATTGAATTTTCAGCTGTCGTGATAAACGTGACGTGTGCGTCTATTACGACTTAAGCACGACCTGGACCCCAAGTGGAACTCAAATAATTAATTAATTGTTAAAGATGCTGGAAAAATGGTCGGTTCCAACTACCGCTCCAGTAAGTACTTGGCTCCTTCTATACTCTACCATTGCAAGAGCCAGACCTAGCCGAAATTGGAGTCCTGCTGCCTTAAATGGGCAGAAGCTGTCCAGTTTCCACTTTTGTGTCTCGATATCTTCCAAAAACGTCTAGGAATCCTTTTTGATGATGGGTGATTTTCCACCCCACAATCCCTTTTCCCAGGACGAATAGTTGTATGCCTTACACTTAAAACGGGAAAGGGTTTCGGCAAACTACATTTCACTAGTGCAAACCATCACGGCTAAGACCCACCAACCCACGCCCCATTATAGAGAATCACTCTCATTTCCTTCATTTTCCACTGGTGAGATGTACACCCTTGTGCAAATTAATTGAAACAAAACGAATAATTCCGTTATTATTTACTTTATTCGTATTTTTTTATGACCCAGTGCAGATGTTAGTACTTCGTATGTCCATTCCACGAAGTCGTTCTTTGAAGATTGACCACTGATTCTCGATTGGATTTAAATCAGGAGAGTTTCCGAGCCAGCCAATAGTTCTTTGATTTGCTCACTGGTAAAACATGCCAGTGTGGTCGTGCAGCATTACAATTCTCGTACGCTTCCTTCGAGTAACGTGTCATTGCAGGCAATGGCCGTAGGACAACTAATCGACAATCGAGACAATAGTGTCTGGGCGTGATAAAAATCTGATGCAATATCAGATGACGCAATATTCTTCAAGGCCAAACAAATTTCAACATACACCCCGAAAATCGATTATTATTACTGCACACCACTGCAAATGACCTAATCTGAGGAATGAATAGAAATCGAATACGCCCTATGACTCAAGTGGGTCTAATACTGACCGTATGATGAAAGAAAGGAAACTAAAGCGGTTGTTTCAATTAATTTGCAAAAGGGTGTAAGTTTCACTTGAATGGCTTCTTCTCACCAAACCTCAACTTGGTGGGACCGACTCCCAAGTGGCTGTTCCCCGATCACTATAATGTTAATTTTTTTTTAAAATCAAGGCTTAATCGTTATATTCCCCTCATAAGATTGGCCGCTTAATCTATATTCTTTAAACCTCTACGTCCAGTGACTCTTGGATTGTGTAGGGGAAGAACCTTATAAAAATACCGACAGAAAAAATTATTGGGTGTTTGTTTTGACTTAGCAGCAAACAAATACCCTCTAACGTGCCAAATTCCGTAGTTAGTAAGAAGCGTTGTCTCAGGGGTCAATTCTTCAGAATGCAACGCTACATAGACTACATCAATGACGGATCAATTTTTTAAACTGAGTTCTCTCCAAGAAATGCAGTAACCCTCTAAGAAACAATGGGTTACTGGGTTTTAATGAATTAGAAAACAGAAACTTTGCTAAGGAGCGGTAAAAGACGAAAAACCAGATACCAGGCGGCGATCGACATTGCATTTGCATTTTTTAAGATTAAAATTGGCTGGGAAGTTTGGAGCGGGATGAGTGTTTCACGTGCAAGACGGGCGAAAAAAAGAAACTGTTAACCTAGAACTTACGTTTGCATCTAGTCAACCTTATTGTAAAAAATTCGTAAAATATATGTATTTCCGCTTATTTAAAGAAAATGTGGCACAAGAACAAAATGAGGAATGGAGAAAAGGACGGTCAATTTCTGTCGTAACATTAAACTTAGCTAGCCACAAAACTGACCCAAATATATAACAATATCCCTTACACTAAAACAACACATTCTTACTTACCTTTCTTACTACATTCACCATAATACCACAATGTCTCTATGAAAGTCCCAACTAGTCTCCATATGTACAATTCATTGTCTGTGGTGGGGGAGATAAAACAACACTTTAAGAAATGCGATATTTATTTGTATTTTTATACAACATGCGGCACAAGGCCAAAATGGAGAATGGGGAAAAAGGACGGTCTTCTTCTGTCTTAACGTTAAACTTAGCTAGCTACAAACACTGACCCAAACATACAAACAATATTCCTGAAACCAAAACAACACATTCTTACTTACCTTTCTTACTACATTCACCATAATACCGCACTGTCTCTATGAAAATGCTAACTAGTTCTAATATGTACAATTCATTGTCTGTTTAAATTAAACAATTTAAGAAGAGTAATATTTATTTGTATTTTTATGCAACATGCGACACAAGGCCAAAATGGAGAATGAGGAAAAGGACGGTCTTCTTCTGTCTTAATGTTAAACTTAGCTAGACAAAAACACTGACCCAAACATACAACAATATTCCTAACACCAAAACAACACATTCTTTCTTACCTTTTTTTTTACTACATTCACCATAATACCGCAATGTCTCTATTAAAGTCCTATCTAGTTCCCATATGTACAATTCATTGTCTGTGGTGGGAAGGGGGATAAAACAACACCTTAATAAAAGCGAAATTTATTTGTATTTTTATACAATATGCGGCACAAGGCCAAAATAGGGAATGGGGAAAAGAACGGTCTTCTGTCGAAACGTTAAACTTAGCTAGCAACAAATACTGACCCAATAATACAACAATATTCCTTACACCAAAACAACGCATTCTTACCTTTTTTTATTACATTCACCGTAATACCGTAATGACTCTATGAAAGTCATTCTAGTTCCTATATGCAAAATCCAATGTCTGTGGTGGGAGGGGAATAAAATAACAATTTAAAAACTAGCCTCAATGAGTATTTACGATATGAAAACAAAACTATTTGAAAGAAATCAAATAAAATAATGTTAGTAATAACCCCCACCACAATCACTAAATGTGGAAGCAACATCAGTTAACTGGACGAAATCAATTCGGGATTTTAATAATGTAAAACATTCATTCATCCGAAGTACTCACTAAAACACAAATTCATTCAAACACAACAAATAAGAAAATCACATCCGAAACGAAAGGTGCCCGGTATTCACTAGAGAGCTGACATCATGCGGGAAGGGAAGGGGATTTAAACTAAAGAAAAATGGGAACAAAAATAAAAAGGGGCCTATGAGCATACATCCCCTAGCTAAGTTTAAATAGCGAAGAGCTAATCCGAACAATTACCATGAAAATATTTATAGAAAATTCACTGTGAAGCAACATTTTTCCCAATCTCAATAGGATGAAAACTAGCATGGTATAAACCGGGAAGCGAGAAAGAGAATTGGACAACATCAGGCACAAATCACAATATTCCTTACACCAAAACACCTAATTACCGCAAGTTTTCGCTTACAAACTGACTTTATATTTTACTATATCAAGAATGAATCCAAATAATGTTGATACCCTTTGTATTAGATACATTGAATGGTTTCGTTTGGTTTGTTTTACGGTATATCAATCTCAATGGCTCATTTAATACCGACAATTTTTTTTTCTTGATAATATTTTTGTTTTGTCAAAAATCTATTTCTGGTAATATTTTTCCTTCAAAATTGTATGGCTGTAATATTATTTTCAAAAACGTATTACTGGTAATAGTTGAGTTTTTTTCAAAAACTTATTGCTGTTGGTAATATTTTTTTACCATCTATACATTTAAAAAAAATACCAGCAGTACATTTTTGAAAAAAATAATATTACCATAAAAAATGTATATTAAAAAACCCATTGAGGTTGATATACCGTAAAACAAACCCAACCAAAGCAGCTATAAATGTTTTGCCGACATTAAATAACCCATTGAGATTGATATGCAGTAAAACAAAAAACAAAACAAAAAACAAACCAATTTAACGCATATCAACTCATTGACTAAAATTTTCTCACCACGCGCTGGCTTATCCTTACTAAGGAATCTGAGTGTGGTTGACATGTTGATCTTTCTAATTCTTGCAGCCATCTTCATGATTTTTGAACTTATATCAAAAGACAGTCCATCATTGCCAGAAGTCTAAAACCAAGGAGTTCAGTAACAAAAAAAATAGACCACAAAAATACTCAAACCTTTATTATTTGTGCCTTGACATCTGCTCTTATCCTTTTGTGTATTTGTTCTGATGTTTTAGTTTGTTTTGGGGTTCATTCTCTCCCACCTCTTTACGTATCATTAACAGATTTTTGAATATAGAATTTTATGAACGTTAAACTTTACCTCAGAGGTGTTTTAGTAAGTCTCCTGAGAGAAAGCGCTATTGTGGTATATGGAGGATTGAATAATGATGGATAAGTTCTTTTGGTGGATGTGCAAATTGTAATGAGTGAATAGGTCGTAAATCTGATTAAACTAGGCATAAGATTGAAAGTGATGACCAGCCTCGTCCCATTCCACATCATCTCCGGGCGTGTCCGGCAACTGTATTTTATAAACAATAAATCTAGACATCTGCTGAGTCAGTGTGAACATCAATTTATCTGTCCTTGGTGAGCGGACGTGAATTATTGGAATTTACTCTGAGCATGATAGTGATTTTCAGAGAAATGGAGAATTACTGAAACTCTATACCTGTATTGATCTACGGTGTCACGTGTATGTAGGAAATATTTGAAGAAAGGCATTAACGCGTCCTGTGTACAGATCAATAAGCAAATAAGGGTCCTTAAGGATGATATCCAAAAGCAAATGTCTATCGTAACAAATAAACGGCACTGGTTCATATCAGATGCACAATCAGTACAAGTGCAACCCGTTATATATCCAGCAGGCGTAAAGCTAAATATTTTAGTACAATGGTATATTCCTTGTAACTCTCCAGAAAGAGCCCTACTCGTCCTGCTATGCGCTATCTTTACAAAAGCAATATCAGACCAACCGCAGTTTTTTGGAACCGACTCCCAAGAGGGTGCACAACAATGTTAGCCTGTTAACGTCTAGGGCTAACCGTTATCCTTACCCAAATATCCGCATAGTCTGTGCATCATACTCTGTACCCCGCTACCTCGAGTGGCTCTTTACCTTGTATAAAAAGTAAGACTAATTTATCTAGGTTGGAGCTGCTCAGTTCACTTTCCAGCTTTGATAAGGTTCTACACATCCTTATGGCTTCATTTTGCACTCTAAAACTCCTTTTCCTGCAGACGAAACATCGCAAGCCTCTCGCTACAACACTCGTAAAAGAGGCAAATGATCTGACGAGCTATACTCATTACTCCAAATGTTATAGCACGTACACTAGAAATAAAAATCCCTTTCGTCCTGAGTAGGATGATAAACTACACCCGCCGCACTACGTCCAACAGCAAAAGCCTCTGATCAGGAGGATTTTAAGAGCATGGAACCACCTCTTAATTGCTGGTGTTTCCAGGCCCACCCTGACCCGGGTCGATAACAACTGTTTGGGTCCCAGCTATGAGCAAATAATTAAGAGATACATTGGGGTCATAACACTATGAAAATGTAAAAATAGGTTTTAATACGAGAAATACTTTGTACAAAAAATATTACCAGCAACATATTTTGGATAAAAAGATATTACCAACAATAGATATTTGAAAAAATATGACCATCTATACATCTAAAAAAAACTACTAGCAGTATATTTTTGAAAAAATAATATTACCAGCAATAAAAATCTTGTCGGCATTAAAAACCCATTGAGGTTGATATGCCGTAAAACAAAACCAATTCAAACCTACAATAAAAATCTAGTTGGCATTAAATAACCCATTAATGTTGCTAATCTCTAAAAGAAAATAAACCAAACCAAACCAGCAATAAAAAACTTGTCGGCATTAAATAATCCATTGAGGTTGATATACCGTAAAACAAAATCAACTAAACCAATCCAAACCAAAAAATACATATTCTATTCATACGAATCTATCCTAAAAGTGTTGTCGGCATTAAATAAACCATTTAGGTTTACATGCCGTAAAACAAAATTAACTAAACCAATCCAAACCAAAAAATACATTTTCTATTCATACGAATATATCCTAAAGATGTTGTCGGCATTAAATAACCCACTGAGCTTGATATGCCTTAAAACAAAACAAAACAAAACAAACCGATCCAACCCATTCCTTTTGTGAAGGAACTTTCATTCGGATAGCTTCTTACTAAGAAAAAAAATTTCTGAATCAGACTCCCACAATCCTAATGTCTTCAAGTCTCCAGTCAAACATTATCTATCCTACATATCCCCAGCACCATTATTTATTGCGCCCTCTTATTTCTATTCAGTAATTCATTCGTTTTCTATTGTTTATCAACACTTTGAAGAAAGCCAGAAAATATTTTCACATTATAACAATATCTTTTTTTGGTGATAATAATAATTTAGTGATACCAGTCTCATTAATTAACCCATAGCTTGTGGAGAAGAAATGGATTTATATCTTTCCTAACGGTATTTGCGTGCAAGTGAATATAACTGACACAACTGAAATTTGAACTCGGCTCTCTGATTAAAAGTTTCGGGCCATTATTCATTATTCTACCGGCACTTCCAAGCTTACAGCACCCGGTATTACCAAGCGGTTTCCCGTCTTGGTAGTGCCCAGGCACGACGTAGCTAAACTTCGGTGATTTTACGCGACCAGTGTTACAACGCTACATGGCTTTAAGCCTGCAGTTATTCAGCTAATCCAAGCTGTAAGAGTTTGCCTTGGGTTGCTCAGGAGCCTTTTATTGGGCGATCATTTATTTTAAGGAAAAAGTCAGTTTTCTTTATCTTATATGAGATATGGCATTAGAAGGTCAGGAATTAGAATCAGAAGTATTCTCAGAACTTCGTGTGGTTCATTTTTATATTGTTCAAGTGCGAATCGATTACATGCAGCCGTTGTCGACAAGGGACAATTTGCGCGGTTTGTGTTTCGCCGATGCATGTCACTGACAAGTGAGATTTGGCGTCTTTGGCATTCTTCCTAATCATTTAAAATTCTTCTTCTTTATGGACTCCATGTATTCCAGAAATAAGGAAGGTAAATGTTAGAATTATTTTAGAAATTCAATATTGCACTCCGTGTTTACAGTGGGGTTTTATCTAATAAATGCTCAAACCTAAAATTAGATTCCTAGCTTATAGGAATTTTTGATCATTTAGTTTTAAATATCGTCAGAGGAAATATAGAGAAGTACCTAACTGCCGCAAGTTTTCACTTATAAACTGACTTCAAAATTTTACTATATCAAGAATGAATCCAAATAATGTTGATACCTTTTGTTTTAGATACATTGAATGGTTTCGTTTGGTTTGTTTTACGCCATAGCAACCTCAATGGCTCATTTAATGACGAGAACATTTTTTTTTTCCTGATAATATTTTTGTTTTGTAAAAAATCTATTTCTGGTAATATTTTTCCTTCAAAATTGTACAGATGGTAATATTATTAGGTTGGTGCAAAAATAATGACGTAATAATGTCGTTTTTTTTTACGTTAAAAATACGTAAAAAAACGACATTATTACGTCATTATTTTTGCACCAACTTAATATTTTCAAAAATGTATTGCTGGTAATAATTGATTTTTTTTCAAAAACATATTGCAACTGGTAATAGTTTTTTTTTTTTTTTTCTTCAAAAATTTATTTCTGGTAATAATATTTTACAAAGTATTTCTGGTGTTAAAACCTATTTTTACACTTTTCAGTTTCGGGGTTAACTATTTGCCAATAGCTGGGACCCTAAAGAAATAAAACCTTCGTGAACATAAGAACAATGGAAATTTTTTCTCTTTCTTGATTGTCTGTCATGTTCAATGTTATTTAAGTCCCTTTTGATACTCCAGCAGTATCATGTGTACAATGAAATAGGTGCTACTACCCCGGGTCAGGGTGGACCTGGGAACACCAGCAATTATGAGGTTATTCCACGCTCCTGAAAACCTCCTGGCCAGAGGCCATGCTGCTGGACGCAGTTTATCGTCTTACCCGGGACGTACATAGAATGGAAAATATATTCAAACCAGAATTATAATTATGAACCACCACAAGCAAATTCAGATTTTTTTTACTGTATTCGATAAAAAACTATCTAAACAAATTGTTAAAGATTAAAAAAATGGCTACTCAATGAATAAAGTTTGTTACATCATTTATTAAACCTTAATTAATAAAAACAAAAAACAGATAAATGCATATATAACATCATAATACTCCTGAGTACAACTTATAAGAAAAAAATGTTTTAAATGCTAATTGTTTATTGAAAATCAAAGTAAAACTACTGCACTCTATAACATATTACATAAAAAATATATAAAATATAGCTAAATTATTCAGTATAATTTCCCTTTGAAGTAAATCAAGGTCTTATTTGATGGTATTATGAGTTAGTAATAATGTGTTTTTGCCATGCATCTTGTCCATATACAATTTGTAAAGTTTTAGTAAATTATAAATTTTTGTCCATGCTATAAGTCTTTTACTGATCGTCGGAATGAAATTCAAATGCTATGGTTTTGAACCTAAACTTAATCATTAAATTCGTTTCTTCAAAAAACGGTAAGGATTTTGAAAAATAAATATTCTGTCGTTAATTATCATTTAACCCCCACCCCTTTCAAAAAAATACCAATACCACTGTTCCAAAAGTTGCTTAAAACATAACAGAAGGATAATGCACAAAGATTATTTGAAATAGCATTCTGCAGTATTCCGGATAAAGGTGTGATCACGTTCATCCGATGTAAACCTACCCGAAGATTGAGAGGTCAAATGTCATGAAAGGGTCATTCACCTATAAATAGCATGGTGCTGGCGCAATTCTCAAGAAGTCATGGCACATTTCTACAGAAGTATTTTGATCCTTTCTAGAATCAGTGTCACGTTAAGTTGCTGCTGGTCACTAGGAGAGGGTGACCTTACACGATACGAGGCATCTATTTTGGCGTCCAATGAAGGCGTTTACAAAAATGTATTTTTATATACGTAGGTATATGTTTGAGCGCGCGCGCACACTCACATGCACACATATACTTACCTGGTGTAGGGCTCCGTCTCTGTGCTTGTGGTATCATGGCTACGACTAGCTTGGACCAACTCTGACCAGCTTGGACCAGCTATGACACGCCAAGACCAGCTATGACTAGCTTAGTCCAGCGGTTCTAGTGAAAACACTCGGGTCCCCACGTTAAAAACTGAACTTTTGTCACAACCTGACTCAGTGGGAGGTCAAGTAAATCTCACTCACATATATATGTATAAAAATTCAAGTATAAATAAAACAAATACATGTGTAAAGAGATAATACAAATAAAAACAAAATGAAAACTCTTCTTTAACAACGCGTTTCGTCCGCTAATGGTTTTTTATCCATGCCAGTATAAGGATTTAATTCAGTAATATCTATTTATAAACTGGAGTAAAAACTTACTGATGTATTTGCTTTTTTCAAATCCTGACATTTTGCCTTGGCAAATTCCATTAGAGGACGAAACGCGTTGGTAAAGAACAGTTTTCATTTCACACACAAACAATAAGACACAAATATAAATTCGACACATACACACATAGACACACGCATACGGGTACACAGACACAGACACAGACACACACAGAAAGATTTAAAAAAAAAAAACAGTACACCGATAACAGTGGTCAGCAAAAAAACAAAAAAAATTGAAATGGTGATGAGGCACCAAACATCTTTTTTTTTTAGCTAATTTGATGGCGCTATATCTGAAAATGACTTTACTTTTTCTTGGTTAGCTACCGTTTTTGCTGTACAAAAAATGCCTCACTTTAAAAAAAAAAAGCATTTTTCATTTGTTTTCTGTATATATGATATTGACTGATGGCAATATTTCTCAAAATAAAATCGTAGAATCCCCTCAATTGTTATTTAAACTACCAAATATTGTTTTGATAATTGAGAAATACTATTTTTGCAATAACAATCAGACCCTAAGTCTTTAAAATTAACACGATTAAATATACCAAGACCAAATCATTTAATAAACTAAACAGCAGAAATAAAACCTGGTAAAATTTTTCTCTTTCTTGATTGTCTGTCATGTTCAATGTTATTTAAGTCCCTTTTGATACTCCAGCAGTATCCTGTGTTCAATAAAATAGGTGCATTCAATTGGGATGTCTTTAGTTGGAGTTTCTTTCCAACTGTAAAAGAAAAATGTTCTCAATGTGCTTCGTTTCCTTCCATAGCGAAGTGATAAAATTAATGGGATACATTTATGGATATCAAACAAAACATTTTAGGGTTTCGTTTTTTGATGTCACCTTAATTATCAGACTTACTAGTCTATTACTGATAATGTTTATAAGTTAATTTGAATTTTGGCGATAAACTGGAAAACTTCGGTACATCTATTTTTAAATTTTGACTCAAAAACACTTTTATTCTTATAAAAATAGTTCATTTCAGTTGGCTGACATGAATTGCCCGACCTATCTGAAAATTGAAGTGGTTCTACTACTTTTATTAACTAAATTTTGCGATCAAGATCATAAACTGATCTTTTTTTTTCAGAAAATGACCAAAAATGGTAGCTAATCATCAAACACTAAGGTAATTTTCGGAATCAACACCATCAAATTAGTTAAAAAAAAGTGTTTTATTTCTTGGCATCAAAAATCGTGTTGACCAGTGTAATTATCGCAGAAGTTAATTTTTAACGTAGTATAAAAATAACGATAATATGAAAATCCGTTGTCAATTGGTGAAACCTTCTGACGAGTGGACGAAACGATTACAGAAAATTTTGTCTATGAAACTCTGAAGTTGAGGTGCTGAATAAAAAGTAACCAAAACTGTCCTTGTCGTTTTTCTTACGTCAAAGCATCTATATCTAAATTTAAATTTTTATCTAATTTTTAATTGGATGTTAAATATAGAAACTCCTTATGGCAGCTTTATGCTAAGAAGAGAATTGAAAAATTTATTAAATTCAATTTTTATCTGATATTTAATTTTACAGGTAATTTTATTCCTATTAATTTTAATGAAAATTTATCTATACTATATCTATACCTCTTCTTTTTCTTGTTTTTTATAGTCAACCTTCTACCCTTCTACCAGTGAATCTGTGCTCAATTCCTAGTTATTCTGAGCAGGAATCAGTTGTTTTCTGACCGAGAAACCTACATAATATTAAGAAGGAAGGTATTGGGGATTGGAGGAAAGAGGGTATGAAGGAATAAAGGTTGGAGGTATGAAAGCTAGAAAAAAAAACAGGTGATTTTTTTTTTATATAAAATGTATGTCTTATGTTCAGCTTCTTCAGGTCAGAAAAAGCCAACTGAAATACGTCACATTCAGTGAAATGCGTCATCTATAAGTTTTTACACTTTGCCTCGTCATCCACTCATGTTTCAGATACTATTATACATCCTACAAACACACAATATTATACATCCTACAAACACACAATATTATACATCCGACAAACAATTTTATGCATCATACAAACAGATATTATTATACAGCCGACAAACACAATTTTATACATCATACAAACACATAATTCTATACAACCGACAATTTTATACATCATAAAAACAGACACAATATTATACATCCTAAAACCACAGAATTTTATACATCCTACAGACACTAATATACATCTTGCAAACACACAATATTATACAACCGACAAACAAACAATTTTATACATCATATAAACAATATTATACAACCGATAAACAAACAATTTTATACAGCCTACACGCACACAATATTATACATCCTAAAAACACACAATTTTATACATCGTACTGACAATATTATACAACCGACAAATAAACAATTTTATACATCATACATACAATATTATACAACCGACAAACAATGTTATACATCATGAAAAACACAATTTTATACAAACTTCAAACAAAACATTTTATACAGCATACACACACACACACACTCGCACACACAATATTATACATCCTAAAAACAAACAATTTTATACATCCTAAAAACGCACAAGTTTATACATCCTACAAACACACAATATTATACATATTACAAACATGAGCACGAAAATGAAAACAAAAAATCCGTGCCATCTTTTATGTTGTGAGGGAACTATAGATCACTCATATGCAAATGAGTGTGTCATGTGCCAGGAAAGTGGTATAGGTGGGTGGGACATTAATCTTGTCCAATGCAGATGTGCCCTACGCACACACATTAATCATATCTCGAGCAGCAGTGATGAAAAATGGCGGTGTCGAAGCAACTCATTTGGGGTTGCCTGCTTTATGACTTTCAGGTGGGCTTGTCTGCAGCCGTAACAAGTTGCCCAATAGAATCAAGAAGTGCAGGTCGGGAGATCTGCCGTTTTGTGATGAAGCCTGAAGTCGCTAACCAAGGTCCTCGATGATGAGTCCATAGATGTTTAATACAGTTAAACCTGTAGTGAGCTAGCCGAAAGACTTTACGTTTCTGATGAAACAGTCAGACTCTACTTGCATCGCACTGGGTGGTGTATAAGATAAGTAACACATTGTCATGACGGAAACAAGCAACAATACCTGTTAACATGTTTCTCGTTGCATTCTGGCCATCGCAACGTACACATATTTAATCGAGTGCTCACAAGTGATGGAAAATAGGTCCTCTATGACTCCGTAAGCGTTTCAGACCTTGCTTGTCGTCACGCTACAAGAACAGATAAACTGACGTAACATGGCAAATAATCACTGTGGATTGGTATTCCCAGTAGTTGGAACCTATACAACAGGCACTGAAGGAGACTGGTTAATTGTAAGGCTCCTTCATGACAATGCCAGACCTCACGAGGCGCGGGTTGCTAGGGATATCATACGGTGACTTTGTAGGAAGAAACTATGCAACCCTCTTACTCACAGGACCTTGAGCCAATATATTACCGCCTCTTCTATTAAACGGACAAACACATTTGTAGGAAATCCTTTGAAAATGATATAGATTTACAGAAGGTACACAAGAACAACTAATTTTTATTGCCAGGTTATAGTGATGTGTTATATATATATATATATATATATATATATATATATATATATATATATATATATAAAGAAATATAGTCTTAAGGTGTGCTATATTTATGGAATAAAGTGCTCAATATCAGAGATAGATCGTGTGTAAATATAAAAGTGAACATAGAAGTCAACACTTAGAGGCGACAGTCTGTTTCATGCTATATGCAATCGTCAGGCCACGTGGCTTGACGATTGCATATAGCATGAAACAGACTGTCGCCTCTAAGTGTTGACTTCTATATTCACTTTTATATTTATATATATATATATATATATATATATATATACTACCAGCATGGCCCGGCGTTTCCCGTGCTTAATTCACAACTCGTACGACTCATACAGCAATCGCTATCACTTGACTTAAAATATTTTTTGCCCTTCCTTGCATTTAAAGCTGTGCCCTTTGCCGTGCTGATGTTGCTACATGCCTTACTTCTTGCCTATCTCACACTGCGAATTTTTTCGAAGCTCTATACTAAACATTATATCTGTTACGAAAAAAGAACTAAACAAAATGAACACAAAACGATCAGCTTTAAAAAAAGCTGGCAAAACCGAATGAAAAAAGAATGTTAACAACAAATACTTTTTCACACCGAACCCAGTTCTGCGGAATCAGAATCAACGTTGAGTTTAAGCAAGCGAATGAGCCAATTAGAGTAAAGTGCCATGCAGATTTAAATTTTTGTCCCTTTGTGACAAATGCAGCTATCGATTATTTTTTGGCATGCTATCATGCTAGTTAATATTCGTGTCAGTCAGCTGTTGGCTCTCACGCTGGTCAATAGAATCTTCCTGCCTATTCATGGAAGCCAGCTATAGGCTCTCACTCTGGCAAGTAGAAAATGACTGCAAACTACATGGAAACTGCCGTAGAAGCATGGAAAAATCGATTATTTCCACTATCGATGGGAGTTGGGAAATGCAAAGTCGGTCTTGGCCTCCCCGCTAAGTTGCCGGATGTGCATGTAAATTTTGGTGCAAATCCGTCGAAAATTGCGGCTGTGCATTCATTACACACGCACACATCCTGCCTTTTACGCACACACACACACACACACACACACACACACACACACACACACATATATATATATATATATATATATATATATATATATATATATATATATATATTATGTGTATTTAGGAAGCAATTTTTCATTGATGAATGTTACATTAAATAAATCCTAACCTGAACAAAATAAATAAATATTCCTAAATGCCTATAATTGATAACAGAAGCCATTGGTTTATACCAACATCTTCCCATACTTAATAGTTCTCGTTTTCCCTCTCGCGTGGTCATGTGTGACCTCACGAGCTGCGATGGAATTTTACCTTCCGCATCTCGTATACACGAGTCTGTCGTTGCTTTGAAATTGTTCATGCAACAAAAACAGACTATCATTATTGTTTCGTCCGTGTATTGTTTGATATATTGAAATGTAATTGTCATTGATAATGGCTTATGTAAGCCGAAAGCGTAGATTGGATTTAAACATGTATTAATATGGAGATTTCTTTTCGTATTTCAAGGATAATGTTATTAAGCTTATCAGACAATATGAAAGGAAATTACTTAAAATAAACAATGTTTATATTATTTAATAAAACATGGATCAATATATATATGAACTTATGGGATGACCTGATATATATATATATATATATATATATATATATATATATATATATATATATATATATATATATATATATATATATATATATATATATATATATTAGGTTGGTGCAAAAATAATTTCGTTTTCTAACATATGTTACTATGTGAGAAAACGAAATTATTTTTGCACCAACCTAATATATATATATGTATATATACATATTACGAAATTGACTAATTCCAACAATTATTTTAATATATTTATTGTTTATATTTATAGATATACATATTT
Source organism: Acanthosepion lycidas (assembly GCA_963932145.1). Classification (NCBI taxonomy): domain Eukaryota; kingdom Metazoa; phylum Mollusca; class Cephalopoda; order Sepiida; family Sepiidae; genus Acanthosepion; species Acanthosepion lycidas. The sequence continues at coordinate 15,217,161 of OZ010600.1, read as the reverse complement.
AAGTAATTGCTCTGTTTATAATATACAGTATTAACAACATTTACCGTGCTGAATGTCCGAGAAAATATGTGTCTTCTGACAGGAATCGAACCTGTCTCCTACACGGAACCGATATAGCTTGACGTGCTATATGATTTAACTATAGAGGAAGCGTCTGGTTAGCAAGTTTGAATTCGGAGTTTAAAAGCAGTAATTAGTCCTCGATAACTGTGAAATTCCTCTGTAGCTAAATGGTATAGCACTTCAGGCTATATTACAATTCAATGTTAGATATAGGTTCGAATTCATGAAGGAAGACACCGAATTTCTATGGAATTTCTCAGACATTCAAGCATGGTAAATGTTGTTAATACTGTTTATTGTAAACAGCGAATTTACTTAAATATTTATATGTATCAAAATAACATATATATATATTTTGTTTATACTTTATGCTTATAGTTAAAATTTATTTACGTAAATGCTTTGTTTTTAATGAAACAATACTAATTACATTTACCCGCCTGAATGTTCGAGAAATTTCGTGAGAAACTGATATATATATATATATATATATATTAATTTCGGAGAAACCGAGATATATATATATATATATATATATATATATATATATATATATATATATATATATATATATATATATGGTAGTAATAATGTCAATATACAGTTACTTATAATACAAAAGAACAGCACTGAATCAGGTTTCTTGCAGTTGAAACAGTAACCGTAATTATTAGGTTGGTGCAAAAAAAATGACGTAATAATGTCGTTTTTTGACGTTAAAAAATACGTCAACAAACGACATTATTACATCATTATTTTTGCACCAACCTAATAATTTACTATTGTTTACCATAGCATTTCCTTATTATTAACCAGAATTAACCAGAATCGTTTTAGTAATAAATTTCTGGACTGTGGATTAATTGTATCGTCTTAATTAATATTGTAAGTAACTGTATAATGACTTTATTTTCACCCTGCACACACACATATATATATATATATATATATATGTATGTGTGTGCGTGTGTGTGTGTGTGAAACGTATATAAAAAATAGGAAAGAACTCGTTAGGTAAATAATCCAAAGAATTTTATTATTGTATTTTTTTTATTATACTTTCTAGATTTTCAGTGCAGCTGTAACTTAATTTTAGGGTGTTTTTATTGAATATTTTACTAAGTCTACTATTGGTAGGAAAGTGTTTTTCAATTAAAGCTAGGAATTTCTGTCCTAGCTTAATACTAACCATTTGGTTGAACGGAGGGGGTGTACCAAATGATTTTTCTTTTCCTGTTTTTTTTCTTGTCAGTACAATTGTTTCTATAATTGATGTTAGCATTTTTGTATCCACTATTTTAAGGGCTGGGTTATAAAAGTTACTGTGTAAAAGTTACAGTAACCTTTATAACGGAGCCCAAAAAAATAGTGGAACAAACCCCGATGCCTGAATAGTATTAATAAAAACCCTACACTTAAATTAAACAAAAATAGTGAAAAATTATGTGATTGTATAAACCCAGAAGACTGCCCATTGGAAAATAAATGCTGCGTTAAATATGTGGTATACCAATGTACTATCTCATCCATTGAGAGTCCTAATACTAATATGATATACATTGGGTCCACGAAGAATGAATTTAAAGCCAGATGGAGGTAGCATAAGTGTTCCTTCAACAATATAAATAAAAGAAATCAGACATCTCTATCTAAATATTTTTGGCATTTGAAGGAAATGAATAAAACACCAAAAGTAAAATGGAAAATTATAAACAAAAGTAGAACTTGTAAAACTTGGGCTGACCCATGCCCTTTATGCCAACATGAAAAACTACACATTATTAAGTTTCTAAATAATAAAAATCTATTAAACAATAGACAGGAGTTAACGGTTTTTTGCCGACATCATCATATTTTTGCATTGAATAATTAGCATAAAAACAAACAATAAAATAATTTTTAAAATCCATAATCCTAATAAATAGTTTAAATGCCCTACAAAAAAAGATAACCCTTTATGAAGTCGTCAATAAACAAATGTTAGCGATTTAGGACAGTTTTTATATACACAAAACCCTTTCACGAAAAAAATAAAAAATAAAATAAAAATAAATCTCCATAGACACTTAACCCTACTAGACGATGTCATCTTCCGCTTTAAATTTAGACACCCCAACCTTACCCTGACTTGACATCTGTGAATGTAACTGAGATATTGATACAAATTATTAACAACTTATACCCCTTTTTCTTTAAACAATTGCTCTAGCCGTTACCATAGAAATTTTGATTTCAATAATGATTATGCTTATAAAATACGTACATTTCAGAAATAAGTTATTCCAAATAAAATTTCGCTTGAAGATGGAACAGAGCTTAGTACTTTAATTCAATTTAATTCAAATAATTATATTGAAGTTTTCGGCTCTTGTTTTAAAACATGAGAATTCTTATGTAGCGTGTTGGAACCGTATTTTTAAATAAATAATTATATATATATATATATATATATATATATATATATATATATATATATATATATATATATTTAAATAAAAAATGTAGTTGTTAGAAATCCTGTGTAAAATCTTGTTTATAGACAAATCATATTCTCTCTCTCTCGGCATATA
>OZ010600.1:15157028-15194528 GCA_963932145.1 Acanthosepion lycidas | reverse complement strand
TTTCGTATCTATCTATCTATCTATCTATCTATCTATCTATCTATCTATCTATCTATCTATCTATCCCAGTCTTTTCGTATCTATCTATCTATCTATATATCTATCTATCTATCTATCTATATCTATTAGGTAGGTGCCAAAATAATGTCGGCTTTTGACGTATTATTTAACTTCAAAAACCGACATTACTTTTGCACCACCCTAATATCTATCTATGCCAGTCTTTTCGTATCTATCTATCTCTGCCAGTCTTTTCGTATCTATCTATCTATGCCAGTCTTTTCGTATCTATCTATCTATCTATCTATCTATCTATCTATCTATCTATCTGTGTATTTTTGTGCGAACACTTCTGAATTGAATATAAAGTGCTTTCTGACATTATGTGAAAATCAATATATTAATTATAAAACTAATGGCTCTACAGTCATCAAATGTCGGTCAAACACTCTTCGTTTTCATGCGTAATAACACTTTGCATAGAATTTGATTTCTACTGGCGTCGACCAAATATGATCGTTTAAGAGGTTCCACTTTATATGCAACAAACGCAAGAGAATCAGTTATAATAGAAGATATAAACTGATAAGAGGATATAAACTGAATGAAGCTGTTTATTCAAAGAGATTATGTACAAAACACAGTATGGAAAGGTAGGTTAAATCACACGCCATATTATTATCTGAGAAATTGTCAGGATTTTCAATTTGAGAATTCCCCCAAGAGTGTTTGACTCACAGACATTTCGTATTCATTCACAAAATGCATTCTGTGGGATGAATTCCACTCTACAACCACTTTCTCCACCGTCGTAATCCTTTCGCCACTCGTTCGCCTTTTTCAAGGTAAAGGTTCAAAGGATGTCCATTGATTTAAGTTCTCCATGGTAAGATCCTTAATGCTAAGAAACAACGAGCCACGTCTTCGGAATCGAATGACTCACATTTTCTCAGTATTCCAATTGTAAGGAAGAAGTTCCATTCCCCGTGTTTTTTTTTCATCGAAAACTGGTACTTGCTGAACTGTTCAATCTGAACCTCGTCAATTAAAGGGACAATGTTATATATATATATATATATATATTCATTATCCTTACTCCCTTCTACCTCATTCATATGATACTCCCCATTCATTATAACCGGCTATCATGAGTGGCTCTTGGGCCTTAAAACTTGTGTAAGAAATAAAGCAAAGAGAAGAATCGCTTGCCACTCACATAAAAAATCCCCTCTTGACGATGTTCGACATTTTTGCGATGGGGTTCAGATCTGCAAACGCACACACCACTCAATATCTCGGTCTTTTTAAAACCCCTGTATTAAGTAAGTATTCTATGATTATATTAGCACCATGAACACACATATGAGCAACTGTACTGTCGTCTCTTGTAGTTTTTTTTTTATCTATTTCTTGGGCGTGTCGCGTAAGCATATCCCTGCAACCGTTCGTTAGTTTTTCACAGACACGAGTGTTTCAAGCCAAATCGTGTCACTGCATAATTCACCTGCCGACGAAATTTTTAATATCTAAAAAAAATACAAAAAAAAACCCAAGACAACAAAAAAAATTATCTAAAATACCTTTTAATATCTAAAAAAATAATATATTTATATTATTTAATATCCGAAATATCTTTTAATATCTAAAAAAAAAAACAAAACAACAACAAAAAAAAAACACTAAATTAACTGAGTTTCTTTTTTACAAGTTTCAGATGAGAAGTTTCGTCATCTTGACACCATTTGTCGTGAGAATTACTGAAAAACCTTTTGAGTTATTCAGCTAGAAAGAGAACAGGTTAAAATCGTTTTGTGTCAGCCTCACTGTCTTCCAAAATGAGGAATGGTGAGAGGACAAAGATCATTTAGGCCTTCAGCAATGGTACCAAGATTCATACTCTGGCTTCCATCTTCAAAGCCCATTCAAGAACCATCAAGAGAATCGTGAATAAACTTTAAAAAAAAAATAAATAGCGGGAACAGTATACATTTAAATTTTAAAAAGAGGAAAAATATAGACTGCCTCTTAAAGTAACCCTATACCTAAGACGGACCTTAGTGTAAAAAAAGGGTCAAAATCACTACAGCAATAAAACCATTAGCACGACGTGATGCCAGTTAATCGCCTGTTAATTTACCACTTTGCCATGTGTCTTTGAGGACACATGACATAGTGGATAAGGGCGTTAGTTAGATCCAGCAACAGAACCCAAAGAATATGAGTTCAGTACCCGGTTAAGGCAGTGAAGAACTTTCAGAGGGAAATCAACATGAGGTAACTGATAACTGACATCCATTAAACATAACACGCGGAACTAGAACAGGCTATGCCAGTGAGCGAAATAAAGGGTTCAGTTCGACATTCCAACCACGTGAAGAAGGCCGGAGCGTACAACCGCCGAAACGTTGTAATAAATATAGCGACAAAGATGAGGACAATAGTCCGAATAATGTAAATAATGTAATGGATTTTTATTTCTTCATCCGACAGATTTTATTACGTACCTTATTTTTAGTGGATACCCATATTTGAGTAGACGCACCGTTTATTTATTAAACATTATATTTATTTATTTTCGTCCATCGGACTGAATATTCGAGAAATCTTATTAAAGTAAAATATGCGCTTTCCGGAAGGTTTCGAATATGCATCACCCTAAGCAGAGGGAACCATCGTTAGAACCGACACGCTTTAACCGACTCGGCCACGAAGAACCTTGTCGATTAAACAAGCCTTAATGATTTTTTTATTTATTAATCCAACTTAAACATAATTTTAGTGGATAGCCATATGTGAGTAGATACTTTGATTAGTTATTAAACCGTATATTCACTTATTTTATTTTCTCGAATTTTATTTTATTTATTTTCGTTTATCGACCTGAATATTCGAGAAATCTTATTAAAGACAATTTGCGCTCCATTGTATGTAAACAAAACATACGTTCCCCTGCACGTTATATAAGAAAATTTTAATAAACACAACGAGAAGTTACTGTAATTTTAAATTAAAATATATATATATATATATATATTTCCATGCATTTCTACCATTTGCTAAATAAATTCAGTAAAATAGCTTGAGTGTAGAGAAAAAAAAATATAAATCAAGTTTTGTATGTTTGGCTTTTATTAAAACTCTAAAAATAGCTTTTAAAAACAATTAAAAACAGTTGAGAAAGTATACAGTATTATCAGAGTCAAAGGAAAAACCTCCTTTTTTACGCCATTCTTTTTGCGAGTATGTTTGTTAGACTTTGTCTCAAATTCATTCCTTTCAATAAAACGTTACCTTGTCATACGTTTTGAACTTCTGCCTTTATTTATTTACTGCATATCTTCACGTTTCCTGAGCACCATTCTTTTCTGATTCGCTCCTTTTTGTGATTTTCTTTTTTTGTTTGTCTGTTTGTAAATTAAACATTCTTATTGAGTCGTTTTTAAATCATTTTTTTATTGGTTGTTTTCCAATTATAGTTACTTCACTTCCATCTTCTCCCCATCTTTTTTTTAACATTCACGTCTCTTTCAAACCAACTTAGTTTTTATTCTGTTTTATTTAGCTTCATGTTTATTCCAGAAAAGGTTTATTTGCTTTCCTCGTTTCCCCGCCTTTTCTTTTCCAAACTGTCCCCAATTCATTCCATTTACAGACTTTGCATTTCTTTCTTTCTATCTTCTTTTTTGTGACTTCAACTGTATCAGCGCTGATTTTAAGAAAGAGAAAAGAAAAGTTTGGTCCATCTTTTTTTTTTTTAATATTCGAAGATTTGTTTCACTTCATTACATTTAGGTGTAAGCATTAGCAACGCTTTTCAAATTTTAGGCTCCGCTTCGGAGAAGAATTTGACATGAAACGACTGATTAGCTCCTCATTGAAGCGTCAACGAAGATGGTACGTTAAGAATTTCAGGAAAATAAAACCATTTAATATATAACATATTTGTAGAACTCTGTCTCGGTTATATTTTCTAAGCGTCGTTCAATCAAAGAAGTAATCATAAGAATGTGTTAATTAATGTTGATTGGATTCGCTTGTAGATGTTTGGATGGTAACTCCATATCAAATAAAGACCGTATAATATAGACAAACCCAATTACAAAGTATGAAGACACAAGAAAATGATATAAGAATGAAAAAAATCTTAAAAGAGTGCAAATGTTGTATAAATTCTCACGTATGGCAGTGAATGTTTGACAAATTGATCAGAGATGAAGAGAAAACTGAAAGATAAAAATTGTTTCGACGGGAGGATTTGGGGAACGCAATGGACGGAGAGCGTAAACAAAGAAAATGTCTTAAGACAAAATGAAAAGAATAAAGTACACTTATATTCAAAATCTGAAATGTCTGAATTTTTGTTCTGCGTATAATTAGGAAGGACGGCTTAGAGAATTTCGACACGCCCTGGCCGTATCGAATGCAAAAGAAACAAGGTAAAGAAGAGAACATGAATGAGCGAATGGGGTTTCGGAAGGATTGTAAAAAGGAAAACATTACGAAGGGCGACAACGGATAGGAAGTTGTGGAGAGTCTTGATCGGCCAGGGGCTGAAGGGACACGGCACATAGAAGTAAAATAATATAAATTCTTGTTTTAGAACTTGGGTTGTTATTTTATTTTATTAATTCCCAAATTATTTTGTATTAATTCCTTTCTATTTTTATTAATTAACTTATTTTTTATTAATTCCCCATCATTTCTATTAATTTCCTCACTTTATAAAAATAAATTACCTTATTTTTATTAATTGCCTTATTATTTTTAATTAATTCCCTTATTATTTTTTATTAGGTTGTAGCAAAAATAATGACGTAAGAATGTCGTTTTTTGACGTATTTTTTAACATCAAAAAACGACATTATTAGGCCATTATTTTTGCACTAATTTATTTTATTAACCTTATTATTTTTATTAATTCTCTTATTATCTTTTATTAACGCCCTTATATTTTATTAATTAACCTATTTATTTTTTATTAATTCCCCGTCATTTCTATTAATTTCCTCACATTTTTTAATAAATTACCTTATTATTTTTATTAATTGCCTTATTATTTTTAATTAATTCCCATATTATTTTTTAATTAACCTATTATTTTTTTTATTTATTCCCTTATTATTTTTCTATTAATTACATTATTATTTTTTTATTATTTCCCCATTATTTTTTATTAATCCTCTTGTTATTCTTTATTATTTCACTTATCAATTTTTATCAATTTCCTTATTATTTGTTTATTATCTTCCTTATTATTTTATTAATCCCTTTGTGATTTTTTATTATTTCCCTTATTTTTTACTAATTCCCGCATTATATTTTTATTAATTCTCTTATTATTTTTTTATTAACGCCCTTATTATTTTTCTAGTTTTTATTAATTCCCGTCTGATCTTTATTAATTTCCTATTATGTTTTTATTAATTTCCTTATTATTTTTTTTATTAAATCTTCTTATAATTTTTTCTTAATTACCTTATTATTTTTATAAATTCACTTATAATTTTTTATTAATTGCCTTATTATTTTTTGTCCTTAATAACTTGTATCTTTCTGTTATTTTTCTTAAGCCCCGTTTACTCAATCTCATTAAGTCTCTTATGAATTGTTTTCCTCCACCCCACCTGCCTTCAATTTGTCATGTGAGTATCAGATTTTCTAAGCTCTCTTTCGTCATTATGTACCCCAGAAAAAAACTCATCTGTTTCATCTAAGTGTAAGTATTAGTTTCATTTTTTGTGATCATTTCATTTAAAACTTCGTCGCTTCATATATGTTCAACCCATGGTATCCTCAGTAGCCTTCTGTAGAACCACATTTTTGTAGTTTCATCCTTGAGGAAATCGTCCGGCCCCCATTGCCATGTAGGATAACAGATATCAAGTAGCAGTTTAGAACTTTTTTCCTTGTTTCTAGCGAATTTCTTTTTCGCGGCCACAATCTTTACAACATAGGATATGCAGATGGCGCAGTACTGATAACAGACACGGAAATGAAAGTGCAAAACCTCCTGCAGGAGGTAGCGACGGAGAAGTGAGAAGAAGGAACTAAACTACAAGAAGACAGAATGCGTGGTCATAGGTAAAAGGATGAGCCCAAAATGCGAATTGCTGGTCGGGAATACTAGAATCAAGCAGAGACAGAAGTTTAAATATCTGGGAAACGACAGAGGACAGTAAGACCGACGCTGAGATCCGTAGAAATATTGGCATGACCAAGAACGCATTCCAAAATCCGGGCAGAGTATTGCGAGACAGGAGGATTTCTTTGGTAACAAAGAAAAGAATACCGAGCTGTTACGTGACATCTGTCCTTCTTTACGGCAGCAAATATTGGACGATTTCCTCCAAGATGAAGAAGAGACTCTAGGCGACGGAGATGTGGTTCTACAGAACGATTCTAAGGATATCATGGATCGAGCGTGTGAGCAACGATGAGGTCTAAGAGAGGTTGAAAACAAGGAGTAGGTTTATACTTAACATCAGGAAGTGATAGATGGAGTTTCTGGGAAGTTAATGCGTAAGGAGGGTTTGCGTTGAATAGATTGAAAATAATGGATGACATACCTAGCAGGCTTAAACAGGTGGATAACAGAACGTGGTTTGAGGGAGGAAACAGAGGGATAGAGGAAGGTGGAAAGCCATGATTGCCTACGTCTTGAAAGGACATGGCACATAAAAAGAAAAGAAAGTCTGCTTAGCTTCTAGCCGAGAATCTATCATTGGAACTCTTTGTAGTGTATGGGGACATTTTATATACGTCGGGGTCACCATAATTTTTGTGGATGTATATTCACTCACAGCACGTGGTCATAAAAGTTGCACTTGTGTTCACGAGATAAACGAGTACAAAGAATCGTTCACAATAACAATAAAAAACATGGTAAATTGTATAATAATTTCATAAAATTTTATTTATGCGTTTATGTGTATCGTTGTGTGGGTTTCACTTTACATTTGTGATAAGGCTCATGATATAAGAGGGAGTAAGTCACTCCGTAATATCACAAGTCCTATCACGGAGGGAATTTACACACGTGTTGTCATCCCGACAGTTCTTGGGCAAAGAGATTGAATCTCAGGTCTCTTGGCGAGATGTCTTTATTTCCGACAGAAACACTTCCTGTTGAATGCTGGGAGCAATTTTATTATTTTAATTTTTTTATTTATTTAATTTATTTTAAACGAGGTTTAAATTTTATTTTATTTTATTTATAATTTTCATCATTATTATTATTTTATATGTTATTTCCATGTATAATAATATTAGGTTGGTGCAAGAATAATGACGTAATAATGTCGTTTTTTGACGTTAAAAATATGCCAAAAAACGACATTATTACGTCATTATTTTTGCACCAACCTAATAACAATGTCACGCAAGTGTAAATATAGTATTTAGCTAAGCTATATGAAACTTACAATGGCTTGCGAGAATAAATAGCTAATTCGTGACTTAAGGACAGGAGTGCTTCGTCGAAAAGGCATCAAGTAATCATAATCTAATATATTAACAAGCGATGTCTTATTAGATTAGCTTTGTTAACCTGCACCATGATATAAAAATCCAAAATGGAGTATTGGTATTATATGTGGGCAGCAGCAGCTCAATCCTCACATTACCAACCTTGATTTCAATTAACTTTACTAACAAACCTACTTACTGTGCTTACATTACGTGATGCATATGTACAAATATTCACTACTACAGAAATTTCTCATTCAAAACTTGTATGTTAGTCATTTGCTTTCTAAGAGTGTACAGAGAAGTAGCCATTTTGAAAAAAAGATTACCATTTGGAAAATGGGGCAACTCTACAATTTTTTCTTGAGCCTCTAGAAAATTCATGGTTTCCAATTACAAAAATAAAAGAGTGTCGAATGTACTAAGAAAAGAATAAAAATTAAAATACAAGCAAACAAAACGTCAAACAAAAGACAGCAAGTAAGAAAAAATGTCCAAGTAAGTATGATTTTTATTTTTCCTTCGTCACAATATAAAAGATCGTGTTTTTTTTTATTTAAAAAAAAAGAAAAACAAACATTCCAGACCAAAAAGTATTTTCAGAAAAAAAAATAAATAAATAGAAAAAGAATAAAACATTTAAAGAAAAAAAAAAAAAAACAGAGAACAGACAGTCTGTCGAGAAATTAAATTCTTGCGTGTATGGCGTTTCATAGTCAGTTCGGTGTTCACGCATGCGTCGGTCTGAAAGATTCATTAGAACAAATGGCGAGTTGTTCCATGTGATCGAAACCAATAATGACACTTAGACAAGAGACATCGTAATTTCCTTGGAGATGACTCACTTTTAAAAACACAGCAAGTGCAATATTTGGAAGAAACAAACTACGTTGTTAGCATCCGTCAGCTTTCTTCTTGTAAAACAACAAATAAAGAAAGAAAGAAAAAAGAACCAAACAAAACATAAATTATCTATTTGAGAAAAAGGAATTGTTTCTAATTACATATGGATACTATTTTCGAAGAATATATGAATAATTGGTGGGGGGGAATAATTCGTGTCACCCGTTGCCTTCTCAGGAGATTATCGAGTTAAAGTGATGTTTACGTCGATGTGATTACACATACGCAGGAAGGAGATGGGGCGCTAAAACTTCAAATTTCAATTTAATTTTTTTTTAAATGTGTTTTTAGCTATACAATCAAGACGATTTAGTTTAGTTTATTTTTCTTATTTGTTTATGTTTTTATCATTGCCTTATTAAATATCCCAAACTGTGACACACACGCACACACACACACACACGCGCATATATAAAACAACGTGCCTGCCCGCACACACAATTCCGTAAAATACTTGTCGAAAACACAATTATACTTCGACATGAAATCCTTGAAGCATTATACATCAAACAGTTGAAAAGAAAAAGAAAAAACCGAAAAGAGGACTTAAATTGAATGTAAAAGTGCCCAATACACTAAGAAGAGCAAAATTAAAATACCTAAAGTGCCAGAACATATCTCCGTAGCTTTCACCTACAGGATCATTCTAAAAATTATCCTGGTTCTAAGTATCAGTGTCCATTTGTTTGCATGTTCTTTGAAACTTCCTTACTTACACGTTCAGTTTATGGAATTCAAAGCATTCTTCTGTAGAACTACATCTCTAGTATTTCGAGTCGACTTAAGCTGAGAAACTTGTCCAACTTTCACTGTCATATAGGAGTATTGATATTATATATATATTTTTTTTTTGCAACGAAAAATTTTCTAGGTGCTCTTTTTTTGATATCCATCTTGTACAAGGCCCAAGATGCCCTCAAGGTAGAAGCTTACTGAGTAAGAGAGAGAGAGAGAGTGTTTATGGCCATATGTGGGGAAGATTACGATTAATCCCAGATTTGAACTGCTAAAGATTATAGCAATCCGGTAAGTATCCTCTTGGGAGTTGGCTTCACAAAACAGCGGTTCACCGGAAGAAGTTGCTCGAGTGAAAATCTTATCATTGGAATACGAAGCTTATGTGGCTGGTTCGCCCTCAATGGGGTTGGCATGGCGGATCTTATTTGTGTAGGTTAGAATTGGTGGAATTAGGAAATGTAGTTCGGCTGAGTATTTTCCATGAAAATAGCGAGGGGCTTGGAAAAGGTTTTGCAGGGTGGAAAACAATCATCCACAAGAACGTGGAGATAATTTTGCACGCTATCGAGAGTGGAAAGTGAAGACTGGGCAGAAGCACTCCATTTTCGGCCTTTTGGAAGACATTATTGTTGTATTACAATGCATTATCTGTTTCAGTGTCATGCTTTCCTGTTTGTTAAAAAACTCTGAAATTTTAATTTTTTTTTACTTGAAGCTGACATTTTTCTTAGCTTGTAGCTTGGGTTGTCTATCTTGGTATGCCTCTCTTGCAAACGATTATACATTCTTTTTTTCTTTTTTTTAAACAATACTGATAATTAGTTCTTATGTCTTGCTTTCTCTTATTACCTTGTCTTGGAGTTCCAGAAATTATCATTATGTGTCTGCCATTAACACCTTTTTGACCTGCTTTCACGTATTACTATTTAGCCTCTGGGGAATCTTCATTATTCTATTATTGTCTTACACACATCTGCGAAGAAATAAATAAACATTACAACTAAAGGTGTAAACCTGAGGCCTAATTCCTGATAGTTTTTCTCGGCTTCATCTTGTTTTGTTATATTGAAGAAATTTTGCCAAGTGTTATTGAAAACAATTTATTTTGTATTTCAAAACGTGAGGGTTATTCACGCCATTTGACATAATTTCGAAATGTTCACTCAGTTTTTTGCCATTTACTTCCAGACAATTTCAAAGTACGTATTAATTCGAGTCATAAGTAATTTTCGTTTTTGGGAAGCGGATGTAGTTTATCGTCATACCCAGGACGCAATAGCGAATCTATAATCTTAACTCTTTACAAACGTGGCGTTATTCAAACCACTCCAAAGTTTTCTAAATGTTCACACAATTTTTCATTTCTATCATCTGCTTTCAGTCAAATTCAAATCGTATGACGATAAACTACATCCACGTCCTGGGTAAATAAGTTTTAATACCAGCAATACGTTTTTGTAAAAAAAATATTAACAGCAATGCTGGTTGGTTGGTTGGGTTTTATGGCATATCAAGCACTGTGGGTCATTTAATGCCAAATTAAGGTATATATATATACACACAAACATATATATATATATATATATATATATATATATATATATATATATATACATATACATACATACATACATACATACATACACATATACCTATACATATATTAAATATATAGTACTATTAAACATATAGCTGGCAACATTTTTTCAAAAAAACGTATAGCTGGCAACATTATTTTTTCCAAAAAACGTATAGCTGGCAACATTATTGTTTTAAAAACGTATAGCTGGCAACATTAATTTTCCGAAAACATTATCTGAAGCCTTGTTTTTGGACGTAGTTTATCGTCATACCCAGGACGCGGATGTAGTTTATCGTCATACCCAGGACGCAATAGCGAATGTATAATCTTAACTCGTTACAAACGTAGCGTTATTCAAACCACTCCTAAGTTTTCTAAATGTTCACACAATTTTTCATTTCTATCATCTGCTTTCAGTCAAATTCAAACCGTATGACGATAAACTACATCCACGTCCTGGGTAAAACGATAGACTACATACATCAGCAAGGCCGCTGATCAGGAGGCTTTGAGGAGCATAAAGCCTCCTCTTAATTGCTGGTGTTCTCAGGTCGACCCTGACTCGGGTGGTAGCACCTGTTAGGATCCCAGCTATGGGCAAATATTTAACCCCCAAACTGGCGTCAAAGCTATATGAAAGTGTAAAAATAAGTTTTAATACCAGCAATACTTTTTTGTAAAAAAGAAAATTACTAGCAATAAACTTTTGAAGCAATACACTTTTGTAAAAAATATATTAACAGCAATGCATATTGGAAAAAGAATATGGCCAGCAATACATTTTTGAAGAAAAAATATCAACAGAAATAAAAATCTTGTAGGCATTAAAGAAACCAATTTAGCTTGATATGGTGTAAAATAAACCAAACCAAACCAAACCAAACCAAAATCAAACCCAACCCAACCCAACCCAACCAACCCAACCAAATTCAAAGCATATGCCCTTGTGCAAATTAATTGAAACAAGGTATTCCGTTATTATTTACTTTTTTTTTAACATATTTTTTCCAATAAAACATGACCCGGTGCGCAAGTTGATGCTTCACATGTCTATTCCACAAAGTCGTTCCTTGCAGATTGACCACAGATTCTCGATAGAATTCTGGGCCAGTCTATATTACTTTGATTTGTTCACTGGTAAGGCTTGACAATGTGTTCGTGCAGCGTTACAATTTTCATTCGCTTTCTTTGAGTAAAGTCCATCGCACACAATATCCGTAGAACAACTAATCGACAGTCGAGACAATAGTCTCTGGGCGTGATAAAAATTTAAGACAATCACAGATGACGCTATATTTTTCAAGGCCAAACAAATTTCATCATGCACCACAATTTTCGTTTTGACGTAATGACGCATGTATGATCTCAAATATTAATCGTAAGTGACAGGAAAAGTACATTAAAATATTCTTATGTCGATGTCAAACAGAAGATAAATTTCTGCAACCGACGAAAAAGCTATCCTTAATGGATGAATTGTAATCTTACGTTTGTTTTGGCGTCGGAGTATTAGACATTTAGAGTTCACGGTGGAAGACTGCAAATCTATGAGCAGAACAACGGAAATGTTGCCATTTCGTCGAAACATGCTCTGGTCTCGTCAATAGGAAAATATTCTCTTCGATGAAAACGTAATTGAATATTTTTCAGTCTGTTCACCTCAACCTCCTTCGACCTCCGTATGGTTGGGAAGAAATCCACTGACGATCCCTTTCCACACTGTTCGGCTTTGTATTGCTGTCTCTAGATCTCCAATGTCCAACCCAGTTTGGGCCTGCAGTAATTTTTCCCTCTTTAACAGTTTTGAGAGTTAGATTTCTACTGTAGATGATATAAGTTTGTTGTATCGTATTTCAATGTCATCAGATTGATCAGAGAACTTTTCATAACGATTCTTAACGTCTACAGCAAAGGAGTGTCTCAAAGTTCCGTTTGAGGGTACCTTGGCCCAAACGACTTCTTTCATAGGGTCTAGTACTGTGGGTTTGTATGACCTTAGGCTAAAGGCATGTATGGAATGGAATCTATAATGAGGACCGTCGGAAGAGAAGAGAATGCCTGAGCATTACGAACACAGTTCTTCCACGTTACTCAGGAGGAGGAGGTAATCAATTTGTGATCGAGCTCTGTATGGATGTTGAAATGTTCATAGACGGTTTGGATGTTTCCTGAACCGCGTGTTTGTAATTTCGAGTTTGAACTCTTGAGCGAAGTCTCATTTTTTTTCCACGTTTCAATTAGTTTTCTTATTCTATGTGAATGGAGCATTATCTTTCCAATCTGACCATTGAAATCATCTGTGATAACGAAGAAGTTGCGAAGGCGGTCACCTTTTACTCTCTACATATCGGAGTAACCGCAACTGGTATATTTATTTATTTTTTAAAAATCCTTTCACTCCAAGCAAGGTAATAATGCCACTAAGACGCAAGGGGCGTAAGAAATTATATTTACATTTAGAAAGATTTAGTGGAGAAGATTAAGAAAAGGACAAAAAGGGAACAGGGTTCAAAATGGCAGATGGTGATTGACGTTGCTTTTAAATGTTCCGTGATTGTAGTTATCAGGGAAACAATAAATCTGAAGCAAGTTTCACAAGTAAGCAATGCGAGAAAAGAAACTATTAGAGTAGATGTGGCTGCATTTAGTTAGTTTAACAGTAAAATGGTGAGACCTATTTTGTCAAGTGATAGCTTGCTTAAATTCCTATAGTTGGGTCACCCGAGGGAAAAACCTCGTCAAAACAGCTACCATGAAAATATTAGTAGAAAAGACAGAGGGAAGCCACGTCACCCCGGAGAAAAAAGTGACTGAAGTCGAGATGCTAAGTCGGAATCGATTACATTAAAGACCCTTCTTTGGATGTTTTTTCAAGAATCTTGAGATGTGCAGCAGGATCACCAGACCAGACATGGCAACAATATTCAATGCAGGAACGAACGGCAGATTTATAAATGTGCAAGACGGATTCTCACGAGAACAATTTTCTAGCACGACACAATGAAACAATTTTCCTTACAGTAAAGATAGCAATTGATACGATATAGCGGCTCCTTTTCATGTCAGTGTAAAACGTGAGTCCAAGAAGACGTAAACCGTTGCTCTCCTGGATTTTAGCATTAGTCATGCTGATATCAGGCAGAAAAGGATCTCTATGGTGATTAAATGGAAGCAGTTTCGATTTGTAGGCGTTAAAATTTATAAGCCATTTCTTCCCCTAGTTACCTATAGGTTGAAGGTCTTTTTCAAGAGCTTCTTGCAGCAATCTCATTCGATCGCTTCAAAATTGATTTGATGGGAAAAGCTTTCCGTAATGAAAACCAAACTTAGGTATTTGAAAACCTGTGTAATTTTACCAAAAAAGGATTCGAGGAGCTGCCTGATAAATTGTTAACAGTCATTCAAAGTAATGATGAATATATAATGTAATAAAATGTAATTTTACTAAAATAAACAAGGATGGTAAAGCGTAAACAGAAATAGAAAGAACCCTTCTCTCTCAGGTCCTGAATGGACACGGCAGGTAAACGAAAATGTTATGACGTGCAGTGCAAATTAATACAAGTCGGTTTAAGTGATGTGCTGATCTGGTTGTTCATCTACTATTCATGTTCTCCGGTATTTTAACATTCTTCCGTTAATAAATGGCACAATTGCCACGGATAACGTTGCTCGTTTCTTTGGCAAAACCAGGAAGTGGATCTATTATTTTTTACCTTCTTTCAGATCTTTACTGATGTCCATTGTATATGCGAACACCAGTCGACGATATTGTTTCTTTTTATTCACTAGCTATATACTCCTCCCACATATAAAGAAAAGCAAGTTGTGACATGAGTTCATTTACTGTTTTTATTGATAATGTGTGTATATATAATATAGAGGATGTCTGTGTGTCTGTTTGTGTGATAACTTTTTACTAGAGATCCATCCAACCCATTTTGACTAAACTTGGCACATACATTGTACAATCTAAGAGATAGGTTCTTAGCTTTAAAAAAATCGATAATTTAAAGAAAATCAATAATCGATAAAGCAGATATATCGGTATACGGATCAATTATAAGTATCTTTTTATATTGCTGAGATGAGGTATTATGCACATTATTTACATTATTCGGACTATTGTCCTCATCTTTGTCGCATATTTATCCCAAAGTTTCGGCCATTGTACGCTCCGGCCTTTTGTCAGGGGGTTGGAATGTCGAATTAAACGCTTTATTTCGCTCACTGGGGTAGACTGTTCTAGTTCCACGTCCTACGTTTAATGGATGTCAGTTATCAGTTATCTCCTGTTAATTTCCCTCTAAAAGTTCTCCACTGCCTTAACTGGGTATTGAACTCATACACTTTGGGAAATTAACAGGAGATAACTGATAACTGGCATCCATTAAACATGGCACGTCGAACGAGAACAGTCTACCCCAGTGAGCGAAATAAAGTGTTCAGTTCGGCATTTCAACTACTTGAAGAAGGCCGGAGCGTACAATGGCCGAAACGTTGTAATAAATATAGCGACAAAGATGAGGACAATAGTCCGAATAATGTAAATAATGTACAATTATAAGAAATGTAGAGTATTAGATAAGGAAATTAAGCATGGAATAAGCTGTGTTTACTGTATTAAGTTGTTCAAAAAATAAGGTTCAATTTTAGAATCAACTCTTTTCCTGAATTTAAACAGTGTTTGGACTGGAAGTCTGAAGATCTATATATTTCTGCCATCGAGTTACAAAGTTATTTATGCCTTTATGATAAAGATCTAAGGGTTTAAGCGCCAATAAATGTTGTTTCTGTCCCTTCTTTGCAACGGAACATCTTTTAAAATTCTTTTAAATTTTGTCAGATTGCTTGAAAAATTGGTAATCAGTGCGCGAGAGATCAGCGGAATATGTTGGGTAGAAACGCAATGAAAATGCACCCTTTTCGATGCACATTGTGACGGGTGATGAGAAATGGATCGTTTACAACAATGTCCAGCGAAAGTGGGTTAAGCGATATGAGTCAACTTTAGCCACCTCAAAAGCAGGTCTTCATCCTAAGAACAATTAATTCTGTGCATCTGGTGGAGTTGGAAAAGAATTCTGTACTATGAGCTTCTGCCAAGTAACCAGTCAATTGGCACTGAAAAGTACTGCTCACAACTGGACGAATTAAAGGAAGCAGTTAAAAAAAACGCCCAGAATTGGCGAACAAGAAAGGTGTTGTTTTCCATTAGGATAGTGCCAGGCCTCATGTTTTTTGGTGACCCGGTAAATATTGTTGTAGTTTGGATGGGAAGTGTTACCCCACCCGCCATATTCAACAAATATTCCTACTTCGGATTTTATTTATTCAGGTCCTTGCAAAATATTCTCACTAGTAAAAATTTTAATTCTATGGATGACATAAAAATCACGTTAATCACTTCTTTGGTGAGAAACCACCGAAATTCTGGAGTCTTTAAGTTGAAGGAAAAATGGAGAAAGATTGTGCAACAAAATGGTTCCTATTTAGTTAAATAAATATTTAATTTGCATAATTTTGTTTTTTTGTTTTATCATCCCTTAAAAATGGGCATGAAATTTCCAGACGACCCAATATTTAAACGAGTGAAAAACAAATTTTTGATTGATTATTTTTTATTTTCATTAATGCCAAATATTATTTTGAGTTATTATTAATGAAATCATTACAGAATTATTGAAATATATCGATTTTTAATTTCATTTTAACTGGAGTTAATTAGAAAATATGAAAATAAAAAATAACTTTTTTCGGCTCGGATTGAGGAATTTGAGAACCAAATCTGAATTCCAGTCGAGTGCATTACACTCACTGATGAGTTAATAGTTTTGTCAAAATTATGAGTCAATTTCTTCTTCTCCATCTATGGGTAAAATAACAATACAGACTGTTGGTGCTATACTGTCTAAAAGAAGGAAAAACTCTGAATTCAAAACCTCCCAACTATAGATAAATAGTAGGGCAGTCTAGGCTTTGTAGCCATGATAGGCAACCAGTCTAGGAGAAGGAGAATTAATTTCAAACTGTATGTAGCCTTGGCTGCGGTATAATGTATATCAGCTCGGAATAAGAAATCGGAGTGCCAAGTTCGAATTCTAGGCGAGTTCATTGCAATCATTTAAGTGCTAATACTCTTGCGAAAGAGTAGTAGCACGTTAATGTACTTCTCCGAAAATATGATAAATAGCAGGACAGACTGGGTTCTATAGCCTTGGATGGCAACCGGTTAAGGAGAAGGACAACTCTGAATTCAAAACTGTATGTAGCCCTGGGGACACACATACTATGCAGCTACGGAAAGAATTGTTCGTGTTTACTCGATGATTCCGACTACGGTCGACTCCTTAACAGACTGGGTTCTATAGCCTTGGATGGTAACCAGTCTAGGAGAAGGAAAACTGTGAATTTAAAACTGTATGTAGCCCTGGGGAAACACATACTATGCGGCTAAGGAAATAATCGTTCCTGTTGAATCGATGATTCCGACTACGGTCGACTCCTTAACAGACTGGGTTCTATAGCCTTGGATGGCAACCAGTCTACAAGAAGGAAAACCCTGAAATCAAAACTGTATGTAACCCTGGAGAAATGCATACCATGCGGCTAAGGAAAGAATCGTTGGCGTTGATTCGATGATCCCGACTACGATTGACTCATTTAAGATGTAAACATTTTAAGCCATGTCAAGTCGAGATGTAGAGCAAGAACCCCAAACCAGATATGACAAGAGTATTCAATGCAAGGACGAATGGCAGATTTATAAATGTGCAAGATCTATTCTGACTAGAATAAATTCTTGACACGATGCATTGAGCCAAGTTTCCTTGCAGTAGATGCAGCTACTGATTCAATGTATTCATTCCACAAGTATTCAACTTACCGAAGTCAGTTGAAAACGTGATACCAAAAAGGAGCAGTGTGTTGCTCTACAGGAGTCTAGTATCAGCCATGCTGATGGTGGACAGGATAGTTTCTCTATGATGGTTAGATGAGAGCTGTTTTCAATATGGAAGTCGGTTTGTGACTGAGTAAGATTCATATCTCCCAAACGACTATTTTAGGGATGATATTTATGTACTTAATGATATCTTAAATACCACACGAAAGCTCAAAGGAATAATGGATTTAGCTCGGATTTAGGTACCGAAAAGCCGAATTCGAATTCCAGCTGAGTTCATGAAAAACTGGGTTCTATAGCCTTGGGTGGCAACCAGTCTACAAGAAGAAAAACTCTGAATTCAAAACTGTATGTAGCCCTGGCGATGCACATACTATGTATCTAATGAAAGAATCATTCGTGTTGACTGGATGATCCAAACTACGGTCGAATCTTTAACAGACTGGGTTCTATAGCCTTGGATGGCAAACTGGTCTAAGCGAAGGAAAACTCTGAATTCAATATTGTATGTAGCCCTGGGGAAAACACATACTATGCAGCTAAGGAAAGAATCGTTCGCGGTGACTCGATGATTCCGACTCCTGTTGATTCATTTTTTTTTATTTACTTAAAATTAAAATAATTCCATACGTAAAATTAATCTGTTGTCCCCTTAGTTTTCTAATTATAATAAAAAATAATTTAAATACGTAAATACAGGCCGCTGTTGAATTAAATTGTATTAGTCCCCGTAAAAGTTACATGACATCTGTCCTTCTTTACAGCACTGAATGTTGGAGGATTACCTCAAAGATGAACAAGAGACTCGGGGCGACAAAGATGTGGTTCTACAGAAGGATGTTAAGGATATCATGGAGCGAACTGGTGAGCAACGTCTTAGACAGGTTGCGAACAAGGAGGAGGTTTATACTTAAAATCAGGAAGAGGCAGCTGAAGTTTCTGGGATACGTAATGAGGAAGGAATGTCTGGAGAATCTGATACTCTCGAGTTGAATAGAGGGAAAGAGAAACAAGGGAAAACAGGGCGTGACATATCTGGCGGCCTTAAGCTAGTGGATGACAGAACGGGTTCTGGAGGAGGGAGCAGCGGGAAGGAACTTGTTGAGAGATGCAAGTGATAGATGGAGATGAAGAGCCATGATCGACTACGTCCTGAAAGGACATGGTACATAAAAAGAAAAAGAATGATTTTACCGGTATACTGTTTGAATTTTCGGATGAATTATTATTCTTAAGTTAATCATTGACTAAGATCCTTTCTAAATATGTAAACACCACTTTAACACTCTTGTATTTCAATTACAATGACTTGGTTGTGACTATCGTCTTAAGCTTACCTAATGTCCCTACTGCAACAGAAATAAAGGTTCCTTTAAATGCTAAATTCTTATTGTTTCTATGTATAGACTTATATTTAATGTATTCATCAAACACACGCCCCGAAATGGATTCATCCGACGATAAGATCATATCTATAAGAAAGCACTGACGTTCTTTGAAGTCTTTTCTAACAATATTAGGTCTATTAATCTAATGATTAGGATACTCTTGGCGCTTTCTAGCCTCTCGGATCTTGTGGCTTTCAAATGAAAACATCTTAAATGACAACGTGTCTTCTCGTCCACCAATAATCTACTCACTATTCGAGATTAGATTAATCATGCTGATCTTTACAGAAATTTAAATCTTCTGATTATCCACTCCTCAAATCTTATAAGGCTCTTCGAAACGGTTCTAATGAGACAATGGCTTGGAGAGTGGGGTTCAGATATATTTTCATTTTTTAAAATCAGTTTAACATTGGGGTATCAACTATCGAAAACCATCCAGGCCAAGCTAAACAACCCAAGCCAGGATACCATCCGATTGCTGTAGTCATAGATAGTTTTTATATGTAAAAGAATGGAAGACAATTGTAAGAGGAATCTGCAAAAAATGATTTTTTGGTTACACAACAACAACAACAACAAAAGCAATAATAATAATAATAATAATAATAATAATAATAATAATTAGTTTCAACACGTGAAAAATCAATTTTCCTATTTGAATTTTCCGATGAATCTTAATTCTTAAGTTAATGATCGAATAAGCCAATGGCGACGTCCATGACATCGCTAAATATTTGAGCTCAAATACTTCAACCATATTTTGAAATACCAATCATAAATATGAATGCTGCTCGTTATTTTAAGGAGTAAGCGGGTACAAATGAAAAGATTTGAGATTGGCAACTTTTTTCATTTCGCTTTCTTCTTTCTTTCATTCATTTTCACACTGAAACCAATTAGTTTTTTGCCTCTCTTTTCACGCGATCAAAATAGAATAGACCATTATTTATGACGTTTTAGAACGGCGTAAGGGCCGTGTGAACTAACTATTTTCTTGAGCGGTATAAGTAGTTGAGAATGTTTCAAACGTCTTTAGCTCGGGATCGTGTATGCGAGTTCCACTTAAGGTCTCGTGGGATGACTTCAATCTCAGACTCTAAAAGCAAGAAACCTCTTTGGTTTGGTTTGGTTTGGCTTGTTTTGTTTTACGCCATCTCGACATCAATGGGTTATTTAATGCCGACAAGATTTTTATATATTTTTCCAAAAATATATTGCTGGTAATATTTTTCCTTCAAAAATGTATTACTGGTAATATTTTTTCTTAAAAAAATATATTGCTGGTAATATTGTATTGCTGGTAATAATTTATCTTTAAAAAAATACTAAAACATATTTTTATATTTTCATAGCGTTTTGAGTCCAGTTTCAGTTTAAATATTTGCCACCACTCCGGGTCAGGGTGGACTTGGGAGCACCAGTAACTAAGAGGTGGTTCTTCACCCTGAAAACCTCCCAATCAGAGGCTATGCTATTGGACGTAGTTTATCGTCTTACCCAGGACACGGATGTAGTTTATTGTTTTACTCAGGACGCCTCATTTGGTGGTTGATGGGGTACTACCCCGCTGTCGGTCCTTTCCGAAGCCACAACCGACAGGGCGGGAAACCTCATTGGGAGTGGAACCATTGATTTTAAATAGGGAGAATTCTAGGTTGGTGATTATTAAAATTTGCTACCGTGATTTTTGAATTATTGAAATCAGTTTTCCACCATTGGATTTTTAAAGATAGGTCAGAGGAGAGATCGCCTCTCACTTTTTCATCATTTAGATTTTTTTTTACTTAATATTATTTTTTATATAATACTAGCAGCCATACGCAGCTGATCCATTAGAAAAAGCGGTCAATTAGAACGGAGCGAAAACAGCAACATGAATCCTCTGCACAGATTTTTGAATTTCTCTGTCATCATCCTCATCATCCCTTTGATACCCAAACATTCTGAAATGTTCGTATTGGAGCTTCCGTCGCGAATACTAAGCAGTACAGCATACCATTTCCAAAATTCTGGCGTAGTGAATTGCATCATGGTGCTCTTTTTTCTCACAGACGGTGCCCAACTAACCCTACTATAATGTACAGTTGAAAAACTCAAAGTCAAACAATGCGCATGCGCGAAATTAAAAATATAAAATGGCGACAATCTGCAATTGAGCCATCTATATAAGTAGTGTAGCATAAGTACTAGTGGTAATGAAACAGTGCTTGATGTATAAACACAGAGCTAAAATTTACACTCACAATAAATTTACATTGTGTTCCTCATCGTTAGGTAAATCTTTGAGTTTCTTGCCTTTCCACCAAGTTTTAATAAACGTTGATCAAAGAAAGCGTTCAATTAGAATGGAGCAAAAACAGCGTCATGTTTAGATGTAACAAAGTCTATCTTCTTCAATTATTTAAAGTAAAACATTTTGAATTAATGCAGTTACTGATATAAAAGAAGTAGTCTCTATTTATTCAATCGAAGTTAGCCGAGAACATAAAGGGGTAAGAACATGCAACATGAAGACTCACTTCAGACCACAATTATTTTGAAGTTTTTGAAATTCAATTTCTCAATGTGCTAACCTGAATGTAAAAAAGGATACATTTATAAAGCAATTAGCAGCATCGCCCGGCATTGCCCGTGCTTGATTCAAAAATCGTACGACTCATACAGCAATCGCTATCACTTGACTTAAAATATTTTTTGCCCTTCCTTGATTTTAAAGGAGTGCCCTTAGCCGTGCTGATGTTGCTACAGGCCTTACTTTTGCCTATCTCACACTGCGAATTTTTTATAAGCTCTATACAAAACATTAAATCTGTTAGGAAAAAAGAACTAAACAAAATGAACACAAGACGATCAGCTTTAAAAAAAAAAGAACACGTAACTGGAAAAACCGAATGAAAAAAGAATGTTAACAACAATTACCTTTTCACACCTAACCCAGTTCTGCGAAATCAGAATCAACGTTGAGTTTAAGCAAGCGAATGGGCCAATTGGAGTAAAGTGCCATGCAGATTTAAATTTTTCCCATGTAGCTATCAATGTCTTTTGCATGCTAGCATGCTAGTTAACATTCGTTTCAGTCAGCTGTTGCCTCTCACGCTGGCCAATAGAATCTTCCTGCCTATTCGTGGCAGCCAGCTATAGGCTCTCGCTCTGGCCAGAAGAAAATGGCCGCAAACTACATGAAAAGTGGCGTAGAAGCATGAAAAATCAATTATTTCCACTATCAATGGGAGTTGGGAAATGCAAAGTCGGTCTTGGCCTTCCCGCTAACTTGGAGCATTTGCATGTAAATTTTGGTGCAAATCCGTCGAAAATTGCAGCCATGCATTCGTTATACACACACACACACACACACACACACACACACACACACACACACACACACACACACACACACATCCTGCCTTTTATAAATAGAGATTGTTAAGTTTGATGAAAAGTGGTTGAAAGATCAACGAAAAATAAGTAAGAAACCAGTAGGATCTGCCATTTTTCGCTGTTTACACGTTTTTTCAAAATATGGGTGGACTCAATTATAAAGTTAAATAAATAATCAATTTATTGTTGGCTCCAATTGAGTGAAGTTTGTATTATATTGCTTGAAAATTGAGAGTGTTTTAGCTTAAAATTTATATTGATATCGATTTTTCGTTTTTATCGGTCTTTTTCCGTCAACAAAGTGGGGTAGAAATAAAAATGAGGTATCGTTGAGCTCGTCATGAATTTAAGTAACCTACATATCGAGTTTGGACGAAACTGGATGAAAAAACATCGAATAAACTACATCGGACAGCAAGGCCTCTGATCGGGAGTTTTTAATGAGCGTGTAAGCACCTCGTAATTGTTGTAGTGCCCAGTTGCACCCTGGCCCGAGGGGTTTAGCACATGTTAGTGAACCCCCAAACAAAAATCAACAAAAATCAACAGAGCATCTTTTATAATAAGATGACCAGAAATATATTTGGTAACAAAATGGCAACAAATGCAACACTAAAATATAAAAAATACATATTTCTAGTAAAATCACCAACAATACATTTTATCGTCTACAAAGTATATATCTAAAAAGAATACCTTTATTCTGAAAGAATAAAATTATTTACAAAATATCGGTGTATGGAAGTATAAAATTAAGTACAAAGCATTTATATTTCGGCATTGAAATAATAGAGAATATACATTTTTTTACATTATTCGAACTGTTATCCTCATCTTCATTGCCATATTCACAACGTTTCGGCCTCTATATCTCTAAGATGAGGTATTATTATTACTTGCCTTATTTACATTATTCAGACTGTTATCCTCATCTTCATTGCAATATTCACAACGTTTTGGCCGTTGTACGCTCCGGCCTTCTTCAGGTGATTAGAATTTCGAACCGAAGCCTTTATTTCGTCCACTAGGGTGGATTGTTCTAGTTCAAATACATTTAGAACTAGAACAATGAAAATTTCAATGCACTTACGATAATGACAATAATCTGAGATAAGGTATTATGATTACTGGCATTATTTACATTATTCAGACTGTTATCCCCATCTTCATTGTCATATTCACAACGTTTTGGCCTCTATACCACTAAGATGAGGCATTATGATTACTTGCCTTATTTGCATTATCAAGACTGTTATCCTTATCTTCATTGTCATATTCACAACGTTTCGGCCTCTGTATTTCCGAGATGAGGTATTATGATTACTTGCATTATTTACATTATTCAGACTGTTATCCTCATCTTCATTCCCATATTCATAACGTTTCGGCCTCTATATCTCTAAGATGAGGTATTATGTTTACTTGCATTATTCGGACTGTTATCCACATCTTCATTGCCATATTCACAATGTTTCGGCCTCTATATCTCTAAGATGAGGTATTATGTTTACTTGCATTATTCGGACTGTTATCCTCATCTTCATTGCCATATTCACAACGTTTCGGCCTCTATATCTCTAAGATGAGGTATTATGATTGCTTGCATTATTTGCATTATTCGGACTGTTATCCTCATCTTCAGTGTCATATTCTCATCGTTTCGGCCTCTATATCTCTGAGATGAGGTATTATGATTACTTGCATTATTTGCATTATTCAGATAGTTATCCTCATCTTCATTGCCATATTCACAACGTTTCGGCCTCGACATCACTAAGATGAGATATTATGATTACTTGCATTATTTGCATTATTCAGACTGTTATCCTAATCTTCATTGCCATTTTCACAACGTTTCGCCGTTATACGCTCCGGCCGTATTCAGTTGATTGGAATTTCGTGCCGCATTCTTTATTTCGCCCACCGGGCTAGATTGATCTAATTCCCCGTGCCGTGCCTCTTCCAGATATATCAGTTATTTCCCTTTTAACTCAACTCTTCAAGCTTCGTTCACCACTGCTGTGGCCTGGTATTGGCCTCGATTTCAATACCAGGTCACAGCAGTGTTGAAGCAAACTTGGAGAGTTGAGTTAAAGGGAAATAACTGAGACACCCGGAAGAGGCATGGCATGGGAAACTAGAACAACCTACCCGATTGGACGAAATAAAGGGTTCATTTCGAAATTCCAATCACCTGAAGAATGTAGGACCGTACAACGGCCGAGACGTTGTGAATATGACAGCGATGATGATATGACAATCCGAATAATTTAAATAATGTAATAAAATACCCATATATCACCGCCTCAAGTAGTAATGTCCACATGAGTATATAGCGATTTTCCAAGGCCGAAAGCATGAGACACCCAGGGAGGATCGAACTCACTACTCATTCGTAATTGTTTTTTAGCGAGGCAAGCTTGCTAACCATTGCACCGCATCGGCGTGCCGCACATGAATATATACATGCGCAAAAGCTGCGTATCATCTACCATGTATTCTACTGTGAAAGCAGAATAACTTATATTTTTATTACTTCAACGCTCTCAGGAAAGTTGCTTTTCGGCATTAGTTGACCCATCAGGGTGTTGATATGCCTTTAAATAAACAATCAATCTACTCTTCTCGGAACAGATATCTTAGTGTCTTCGCGGGAGGCTAAATCTTTGTACACTGTCAGAAAATGATATCGCTGTGTACCGAAGATAAACAAGGCAATCGAACTCGTTCCAGATAGAATATCCGCCCTGAGATGCTAATAGCTACTGTTTTCCGGTAAAACGTTCGTGTCATATCTACCAACCTTAGTTAACATGGTTAAATGAGATGGATTTGTGGTAAGAAGACCGTGTTCCGCCAATGTCTCAAGTAGGAAAGGCTTACCTAATATCAAGAGTAGCGTTCGAAACTACGGTCTTTACTTGAGATAAACCATAAAGTTTCGTGTGTTCCTTTTTAAACGACATGTTTCATCCAGATGGAGGTGATAACGATTCATTACAGCGTCCTTTTAATTAATATCACTTAATTAAAGTAGTGGTATACTCTCCCGTTGTATTTTTTCTCTGAGACTCGTAAGCCAAGGTAATTATACCAGGGTCAATTACCTCATTGTTTTGAATCAGAATACGATAGTTTGTTTCATTTTAATAAGGAGATTAGTGCGAAATAAACGCAGCTGCCTCGGCCGAAGATTTGAACCCCAATTACTGAATCTATCGCCTGCGATGAAAACAGTTTTGCCACCCTGGTTTGATTAACGGCATATCAACTCCTTTATGGGTCATTTAATGCCCAAATTTAAATTTCTTGGAAGCTTTAATTAGATTTGTTTGTTTAACGGCATATGAACTCCTTTATGGGTCATTTAATGCCCAAATTTAAATTTTTTGAAAGCCTTGATTTGATTTGTTTGTTTAACGGCTTATCAACACATTATGGGTCATTTAATGCCGAAATTTCATTTTCTTGAGATATTCGATTTGATTTGTTTGTCTAAAGGCATATCAACACTTTTATAGGTCATTTAATACCGAAATTTGAATTTCTTGGAAGCTTTAGTAATTTTTATTTTTATTTTGTTACAATTAAAATCCATTGCTGAAAATATTTAATATTTTGTACTTTCATACTGTTTTGACCCCAGTTTTGGGTTAACTAAATGCCCATAATTGGGACCATAACAGGGTCTGGATGGACGTGGAAACATTAGCAATTAAGATTCCGCGTCCCTCAAATCCTCACGGTCAGAGGCCTTACTGACGGATGTAGTTTATCGTTATGCCCAGGACACGAGTATTTTAAGGATTTTTATTTTATTGCCAGTGAAGATTGCATTAACTACATCTTTTAGGATAAAAATGATTTTCCTATATACAAATTATACTATTTAACCCATAGCTGGCGTTTTAGGGAATGAATTTATATATATCCAAAGGGTATTTGCGCTTAAGTGAATGTAAAATCACCAATGGGATTTGAACCCGACTCCCCGATTTCTCACTTGGAACCGCCATCCATTACACCGGCTGCACATTCCGATTAAAAGCATGATTAATACAGATTGCAGCAGTTATTAATTCCCGGGCAACGTCTTGTAATCCTTTTTGGTAATTGTAGCAGCAACAGCTGCTATGGAGCCTATGACGGTGGATAGAAATCGGTCGCTTCTATTTCTAAAACTACCGCATTGTTATCAGGTCCATCTTTGAATTTGGTTTTATTTTTCGTTTTGTCTTTTTTTCTCTTTTTGTTTTCTTAAGATTTCTCGATTCTCAACGTATCATTCTTCAAGTCATATATGTACACGTGTGCGTGTGTTTTGCTTTCTCTTTTTCCCAGGCGACGAGATAAGGAAGCATTGTATGCGCATGCGTCACTTCTGACGTCATATTCCACCAGAGAAAACCGACATCGCGTCAAGGAATCGTAGTGTTAGTGGTAGCAGCGGCGGTCGTCGTCGTCGTGATTGTGGCGGTGGTGATGTCGTCAGTAAGAGATTCGTCTGCAAGTATGTCCTTGCTGGCGTACTTGTCACCTTTTCTTTTTCTCGAACAGAGAAGCACAGAAAACGTCAAGTCTTCTCGAAATATTTTTCGAATATACAGAGTTCCACAATATTCAACTCATTTTGCCAGTGTAGTGAGATTCCTTCTCACCAGGTGCCCTACTCAGCGCTGAAAACACAATTAGCCAGCCAATATGAAACGGCAACAGAGGCTAATTATATTGATTTAATAACAACGGCAAATGCATGAATCTCTTGCTCCCTACGCTCTGCTTCTTGGCTAAGGATCTTGCAAAATCTGACATCACAGAGAATGGGATCTCAGAAAAAAAAAAAAAACACAAAAAAACACGCACATATATCAATCTTTCCTTGTCAGTAGAAACAAAGATATTTTTTATCATCTCACCGCAAGCAAAGAGAAAATGCCATTAGGTCCCGGGTGACGTGCAAGGAGAGAAAGAAAATGAGAACTCTTTAGTGAGGAGAAATTAGGAAAAAGGACAATAAAAAAACGGGTTAATGAAATCAGATAATGATGATTTCGAAGATTGTAGTTGACAGGGAAGCAAGAAATAAGAAGGACATTTCACAGGCGAGAAGTGCGAGAAAAGAAACCTTTTACTTGCTAAGCTTACCTTTTTTTCGATCAAGGCCATAAAAATTGAGTACCGCGTGAGAATCTAACTCACTCCTCAAAGCAATGGCTAAACAAAATATATTGCTTAATCAGAATGTGGAACCAATGAATATTAAAGAAATTCTTGGAAACACGTTTTCAAATGACTAGATATTGAGCGTCTACATCGAATCAATAACTGCATCTAATGCAAGTAAAGTTGGTTCACTGTGTCGTGCCAAAGGATTTTTCTCGTCAAAGTCCATCTTTCACATATACAAATCTGTTATTCATCCTTACAATGAATTCTGTTTCCATATCTGGTCTTATGCTCCTCTAATTCATCTCGAAGGTCTTGACAAAATCCAAAAAAGAATCTGTTTATAATTGATCCTGACTTGGTATCTCTACTTCAGTCACTTTCTCACCAACATAACATGTCTTCCCTCTATCTTTTCCTGCTGCCCCGATTCCATTAATTTAAACGTGATTGGCCTATAGATCTTTACTGTTGAAATAGATAAATGCATCCGCTACTTCTACTCGAGTAGTTTCTTTTCGCGCACTTCTCGACTAAGGAGTTCCCTTCCGTTTCCTTGCTTCCCCGATAACTACAATTTTCAAAAATTTAAATGTAAGGTCAATCACCATCGTTTGTCTTTTTGAATCCTGTTCATCTTTTGTCATTTCATCACTGCTCCCTATAATCAGTATTCTCTATCACTTTCATTCTCTGTAACCCCCGGCCTGGTAGTGGCACTCGTTTCATTTCCACCTTGCTTGGGGAGTGTTGTATCGTCTAGGTGAATGATACACAGAGAAGAATGAGTGCTTAATATATTTATTCAGCACCAGTATCCGGTGCTAACGGACAAATACAAAAACACAGTACAATAAGTTACAAAACAATTAACAAGACAACTTACAAGGAATAGAGGAGGGTCAAATGCTGTATAGCCAAACGAAGTAAGATGAGTCCGTATATTAATCAGCTTAGTATCAACTTATGAATTAAGGGCTAAAGTCCTTAATCGTAGACTATTTAAGGCCATGAGCCAGACCATCTGGTAGAGAGCTGAAGGGGCTGCTAGCTACTTTACAACGGGGAGAAATGATTAAAAAATTCAAATACATTGAGGTATGAATCACGTATAACCAATTTCGTACAGAGAAAAGAAAACTGAACACAGAATAAGTTGATGTACGGACAGTTTTACTCAACAACGCACGCTTCTTAGGCTACTGTAACCAAGTAGGACAATCTAACAGGTAACCGTAATGGACTGGTCCTCGTCGTAGTGGTAGGCAATAGGCATAGTCCATAGGCGTAGACTATGTACCTCCACATCAGTCTCTATTTATGGCTGACACCAGTCAATCATATTACTGTGAAGGGGGACCCAGGTGTATGCATATTCATTACATCAAATTTATTCTGAGTGAATGAACCCGGTTGATCATAAAGAGACGCCAGACCCCGTAGAATGGCGCTAGAGAATCACAAAGAACTTCACCAAGTAACAGAACCATATCATTGGAAGAATTTCAGCAGTGACAACAACTAAAATGTATATCATATATGACTGGAAGAGAAAATAATGATATAATCAAGACGTTGACCTTCTACGTAATCTTAAACAAAAAGCTAGGAAGGAAAACCCTATCAATACTAGAAAGGCTGAATTGATATGATTAATTATCCTTTCGATAATTGTGCAAGGGGAGGTTACTTCTTGTGTCAAAGCCAGCCTCGATCTTTTATACCTTGTCGGAAATACCAGGTCAAAATAAAAACTTCTTCAAGGTCCACACCGGTTTCGGGCGCTATATCCGACAGGAAACATTAATTGTGGTTAAACCGGCGGGGCAGTTTCGATCACAACATATACTTATTCGTGGTTGCATATAATAAATGTAAACGTGTCCTTGATGGGCTAATTTTTTGTTGTTGATAGAATGAGAGAATGTAGAGCCTCAAATTTGCACTCCTCATTATTAGCGACTTTGTAATAATGTATTAAATAAATGGAAGTTTCCTATTCATCCTATCTTCACGCAATTTGAGGTGATAACATCTTCAGTTGATAAAACAAAATGGCCGATGACACGTCCACAAGGACGGGTTATTGGTGAATAAGCCATTTCCCCGACCAGGCTGTGGCGTGGAGGAGGTTAGACACCCATTAGGATTATAAATAAGCCGTGTTAAAGGGTGGATGAATTTTATTGTAGGAAGACGGATATCTACCAGAATGGGAAGACAGGGAGGTATTAATAAGAAAGAAAGAAAGAAAGAAAGAAAGAAAAGAGGACAGAGATATTAAAAAGAAAGAAACACAGAAAATAAAAGAGAACGCAGATATTAAGAAGAAAGAAAGAAAGAAAGAAAATCGATTGAAGTAAATGAGTGACGCAGGTTATAAGAAAGAAAAAAGAAAGAAAGAAAGAAAGAAAGAAAAGAGGACACAAATATTAAAAAGAAAGACAGAAAATAAAAGAGAACGTAGATATTAAGAAAGAAAGAAAGAAAGAAAATCGATTGAAGTAAATGAGAGAAGCAGGTTATAAGAAAGAAAGAAAGAAAGAAAGAAAGAAAGAAAGACAGAAAGAAAAGAGGACACATATATTAAAAAGAAAGAAAGAAAGAAAATAAAAGAGAACGCAGATATTAAGAAGAAAGAAAGAATGAAAGAAAGAAAGAAAATCGACTGAAGTAAATGAGAGACGCAGGTTATAAGAAAGAAAAAAGAAAGAAAGAAAGAAAGAAAGACAGACAGAAAAGAGGACAGAGATATTAAAAAGAAAGACAGAAAATAAAAGAGAACGCAGATATTAAGAAGAAAGAAAGAAAGAAAGAAAGAAAGAAATCGATTGAATTAAATGAGAGACGCAGGTTATAAGAAAGAAATAAAGAAAGAAAGAAAGAAAGAAAGAAAAGAGGACACAGATATTAAAAAGAAAGAAAGAAAGAAAATATAAGAGAACGCAGATAATAAGAAGAAAGAAAGAAAGAAATAAAGAAAATCGATTTAAGTAATTGAGAGACGCAGGTTATAAGAAAGAAAGAAAGAAAATAAAAGAGAACGCAGATATCAAGAAGAAAGAAAGAAAGAAAAATGGACTCAAATATTAAAAAGAAAGAAAACAAAAGAGAACGCAGATATTAAGAAGAAAGAAAGAAAAAGGGAAAACAGATATTAAGTAGAAAGAAAGAAAGAAAGAAAGACCAAGTGAACATCGATATTAAGAAGAAAGAAACAAGAAAGAAAGAAAGAAAAAGAGAAAATCGAACACAGATATTAAGAAGAAAGAATGAATGAATGAATGAATTAAATGAAAAAAAAAGAGAGCGGATACATTAAGAAGAAAGAAAGGATGAAGAAATGAATAAATAAATAAAAAAAGAAAGAAAGAAAGAAAGAAAGAAAGAGAAGGACTGGCCGATATTAAACTAAAAAAAGGAAGAAAGAAAGATAATGAGTGGAGAATATTAATAAGAAAGAAAGAAAGAAAAAAGAAAGAAAAAGAACTTAAGAGATATGAAGAAAAGACGAAAGAAAGAAGGAAGTTACTCATTCTTAGATTCATAGTTATTCCTTTCTTCTTGCTCTCCTCGACTATCTGGTTTAAATATTATTTCATATTTTTTAAAATCTACCAGCAGTACAATGTCATTTACGCAACGTTGATTGTTATGTACGCCATTAATATATCATGGCGTTGATTTTTTTTAGTTCAATAAGAATATTCTCGCTTTACATGGTTACGAAAAAGGGGTGTAAGAAAATACTCCCTTTTCTTCCACCTCTTACCAAATTGATACGTTCTCTGGCGGCGTGTATACTATTTGTTTCCCAGCAGAGATTACTGATTTACTTCTACTCAGAAAGATATCAGGGATAGCAATAGGTGTTAGGTGGCTAGATGTAAGGGTAGATAAAGTCAGAGAAATTGTCTGACAGCCATGACTGGGTTCTCCTGCTTGTGTGCCATGGTGAAGAGTCCTCTTACCAGTCAGACCCATGGCAGCACTACCTCCTTAAAGCACTTGATGCAGGCCTCCGGGTTGAATCTGAGGCAATATGGGAAGATGAATAGAGGCATAATGTCGCCATCACTAGTGATCAGCCCAAACACCTTCGTAATAACCATTAGACTCATCGGACTCTTTTTCCGAATCCTCTGATTGACACTCACACGCTCTGTTCGTATTGCAGTAACATTGCAGTGAGGAAAGTGACTGAAGCAGAGTTGCCCGATCTGAACCATTAATATTGCTTATTCTTCTTTGCATTTTATCAAGAATCTCTAAATATACATCAGGAGAACGGGTTTGGCTTGGTTTATTTTGTTTTACGGCATATCAACCTCAATGGGTTATTTAATGCCGACAACATTTTTAGGATAGATTCGTATGAATAGAATATGTATTATTTGGTTTAGATTGGTTTGGTTTATTGTGTTTAACGGCATATCAACCTCAATGGGTTATTTAATGTCGACAACATTTTTAGGATAGATTCGTATGAATAGAATATGTATTCTTTGGTTTAGATTGGTTTGGTTTATTTTGTTTAACGGCATATTAACCTCAATGGGTTATTTAATGATGACAAAAATGTTTATTGCTGTTAATATTTTGTTTTGTCAAAAATCTGTTTCTGGTAATATATTTCCTTTAAAATTGTATTGCTGGTAATAATTTTTTTCAAAAAAGTATTGCTGGTAATAGTTAACTATTTCCCCATAGCTGGGACCCTAACAGGTGCTACCACCCCGTGTCAGGGTGAACTTGGGAACACCAGCAATTAAGAGGTGAATTCACGCTCTTCAAAACCTCCTGATCGGAGGCTTTGCTGCTGGACGTAATTTAATGTCTTACCCAGGACGAGCAGGCGAACGCGAGTATATGTGACAGCAATATTCGACAATTTTTTTTTAAAGCATTTCACCCCAAGCAAGGCGGGAAGCAACTAGGACGCAGAAAATTTAGAGAAAGATCAGGTAGAAATGATAGAAGAAAGGATGAGGGTAGTGGATAGATCAAGGCAACTGGAGATGTCGATTGACATTACACTTGAACAGCTGGAGATTATAGCTCACAGGGAAACAGGACAAGGGAAATGAGTTCCCCAGCCGAGAGGTGCGAGACATGAAGCTATTAGAGTAGAAGAGACGGCTACATTTAAGAGTTTCGACAGTGAAGGGGTGAGAGCGGGATGCCAGCCTCGTAAGGCGCTGGAACTCATGACGTCTGGGAACCAGCAAATGCAGCTCCTCGGAGCAATTTCCATGAAAGTATTTGTAGAACAGACAGAGGCGACGGCGCGTCTGTGAGAAAGTGACTGTAGACGAGACGCCAGGGCAGGGCCAACTACATTGCATATCCGTCTCTGGAGCCTATCAAGAACACCGAGGCAAACAGAAGGGGCACCAGACCATATATGGCAGCAATGGATGACTTATAAATATGTAAGATAGATTCTGGAGAAAAAATTCTAGCATAAAACAGTGAACCAACTTTCTTGGTAAGCAGACCTAGCAATGGATACAATATAATTTTTCCACTTAATTTTAACCAATACTGTTAGCCAGAGAAGGCGCAACGAGTCGTTTTCCTGGAGGTTAGCATCAGCCATGCTGATGAAAGGCAGAAAGGTGTCTCACAGATTGATAACAGAAAGAAATTTTATTTTAGAGACGTTAAAATAAATAAGCCATCATTTACCCAAGTTAACGACAAACTGTAGGTCTTTTTTGAGATCTGCCGCTTATTTGACATCGATCTGATGAGGTTTAAGGATGAGACAGAATTATAAGATTGTGTCATCAGCATAGATTCCAAGGGGAGAGTTGAGAGTATCAGGATGGACGAATTTAGCATAAGAGATGCGGAAATTGAACACAGTATAGGTTACGCTAGGGATAGTTTCCCCCAACACCACCAATTGTTACAAAACTTAAACATAAAAAAATCAGGTAATGGTACCTATATCATTTAGAATTATTTGAGCTGTCACCTGCATACAACTTTTTTCTTAGACATATAGTTAAATATAACCACGAGCGAAAAAAACCTGTATTTTATAGGGAGGAAAATCTTTTTTCGAACCTAGTAGACTGGCGCTACAGCATCATAAAGAGTTGTCAAAATAATACAAACTACACCACGAACTCGAATTACAGTGAAATCCATTATATTCAATTACGTGCTAATACCCTTGGGAAAGGAATCAATGTTCTTCTTCCCCCATCTATGGGTAAATAGCAGGACAGACCGGGTTCTATAGCCTTGGACGGCAACAGGTCTACTGCAGAAAGAAATGGCAAACTACTGCGGGAAAAAAATCTGCATTTGACTTTCGATACATGATCGATTAAGCGTGTATCACGCATGGCACATAACTCACTGATATTTATTTACATGCTAATACTCTTGGGAAAGGTATTTATCCTCTTCTTCTCCTCCCAACTATGGGTTAAATAGCAGGACAGACCGTGTTCTATAGGCAGCGGGAAAACTAACCATAACCTCATCAGCCATGATCGCCTAAGCGTGTATCACGCATGGCACATAGCTTAGACAAAAAATTAATAATAATGAGAAGGGCTTTTCTTTTTTTATTTGCATTAAATAATATTTTGAGTCATTGCAATAAAAAGCAACTGAAATTAAAAGAAATTGAGGAATCGGTGAGACGAGTTCGAATTGCAGTCGAGTCCATGACATTCACTTACGTGCCAATACTCTTGGGAAAGGTATGAATCCTTTTATT
Source organism: Acanthosepion lycidas (assembly GCA_963932145.1). Classification (NCBI taxonomy): domain Eukaryota; kingdom Metazoa; phylum Mollusca; class Cephalopoda; order Sepiida; family Sepiidae; genus Acanthosepion; species Acanthosepion lycidas. The sequence goes on along the minus strand of OZ010600.1, from coordinate 15,160,266 downwards.
CTCTCCCCTCCCATCTATGGGTAAATAGCAGGATAGAACGGGTTCTATAACATTAGATGCCAGCAGGTATACAGCAGAAAGAAATGACAACCTACAGCGGGAAAAAAGACCTGCCTCGTCAGTGATGTATCGAAAGATACATGATCGCCTACGCGTGTATCCCACATGCCACATATCTGACTGAAATTCACTTACGTGCTAATAACCTTGGCAAAGGTATGAATCCTCTTCTTCTCTGTCCCCCACCCAGCTATTAGTAAATGGCAGGACAGACCATGTTCTATAGCTTTTGGCTGGCAACTCGTCTGGCACAGAAAGAAATGGCAAACTATCCGCTTCGTCAGTCATGTATCGAAAGACACATGAGCGCCTAAGCTTGTATCACGCATAGCAAATAATTGATATAGTAGTGGATAGTGGATTGAGGAATCACAGAGGCGAGTTCGAATTCCACTCGAATCCATTCCATTCACTTAAGTGCTAATACCCCTGGGAAAGATATGAATCCTCTTCTTCTCCCCCACAGCTATGGGTAAATAGCAGGACAGAACGGGTCCTATAGACTTAGATAGCAACTGGTGTACCGCAGAAAGAAATGGCAACCTACTGCGGGAAAAAAATCGGCCTCGTCAGTCATGCATCGAAAGATACATGATCGTCTATGCGTGTATAATGCATGGCACATATCTGACTGACTGACACTACTTGATGATTGTCAGCAAAAAAAAAAAAAAAAAATGGACGTGGAACTCGCAGGGAAAATAATAGCTTAATTAACATTTTGTAGTTCCGCACTACTTCAAACATAAGGTTAGAAAGGAAACTCACCTCAATATTTGAAAGAATAACAACAACTATTTAATATGCGAAACCTATTTTCCCGAAGAATTCTCATTGACGCTAGTATTATCTGTTTGCACAATGAATGCCAAATGTTTCCTTATATTTTTACTATTACGTCTGCAGAGGGACGCCAGTTTTGGAATTTAGGCATTAGATTAACATGAACAGATTTGTCATCCTTAAAAATAAGACGCGGGTAATATTTTTGTAATGCACATTTTAAATAGAAAATTTAAGTGTCTTAAATGTCATCTAGTAAGGGAAGTAACTCTTCACAAACTATTATCTGTTATGACGTTTACAGCCGATTACTTCCGTATTTTTTTTTTTAATCAGTTGCCAAGCAGTGTGTTGAAGCGTTTCTCCAGAAACGAGCCACTTAACGGTTTTTTTTTTCATTTTTTCTATCGAAAAAAAACAAAAAACAAAAAACACTCGGATTAACGAATATAAGTTTTTTATTTTATTTTATGAATTTTTTTATTCTAAATTCATTCTAAATGTATCCACCTTTGGAAAAGCAAGAAATAATAGGAGCTTATACCACTTCATAAAGCATATCGTCATTTAAGATATTTCATAAAAATTTCAAGTTAAAATAAAAAAAAAAAATTATTATCCATATTTAAAGGAAATTCTTTCTTACATTTATGAATTATATCAATTATTTATCATTTTTTTACCCAATTTCTTATAAAAATTTTTAATCAAATTTTTTGTTTTTTTTATTTTTTATTATTAATATATTTTAAAATATATTATTTTAATATATTATTTTAAAATATAATTCATTTATTATTTCATTTTTATTATTACTTGACTTTTTGTTTTTTTTATTTTTTTATTCAAAGTTTTTATCAAATTTTTTATCACTCTTTTCATCAAATTTATCAATATTTTTTATTTTCTTATTTTTATTGTAAATTTATTGTAAATTTATCTCACTTCGACAATAACTTCGGTAAGGCGAGAAATAAGAGGAGCTTATACCACTTGATAAAGCATATCGTCATTTAAAATATTTCAAAAAAATTCAAGTTAAAATTTTCAAAAAAAGTTAATGTCCATATTTAAAGCATATTCTTTGTTACACTTTTCATGTTTTGTGTCAAACTAATGCTTACTTTAAAAAAAAAATATAGAACATATTTTTGCCTGAGGAACAAGGTCCCAAGATTTGTAAAAGTATTTTTAATTCACCATATATATATATATATATATATATATATATATATATATATATATATTTCTGATCATATTACTCGGGTACGAATTTCAACTTGGTCGCTTTGTCAGCAAGGGGACATCCTGTTGGAAAGTGCCTGAAAACAATACCGCGGGTTGAGCCAAACTTTGTGAGGGAAATTGGTGAAACGGAAACCTTGGTGTCCGTCGATAGCTGTGCTAGCAGGAAGCCACAATTCATCGTGGCTGATGGCTTGAGCGTGCTAGCCTTGTTCAAATTGTTGATCACGCTAGATAACACGCTGTTTACCAGAAACCATAACGAAGGTCTGCTCAGCATAGTTGCAATAAAAATCACAGGTAGGTTCTGTGGTTGTCGAGCAAACACAAATGTGCCTGAACGAGCGTCTGCAATAGGGATTGGCTAGCCGCCGACAAGTATCCTTGAATACGAGTGACCAGCTATTACATATATATATATATATATATATATATATATATATATATATATATATATATTATAAATTAATTGATTTAAAATATGTTTTTTCGCTACACAGTTCTAACCATGTTTCAAATATGGAAGCTGGAAGCTTCGAATTTAATTTTGTCATTCAATTGAAGACATTAGTTCAATTTTATCCTCAGCTTCCATTTTTAAAAGATGGTTAGAACTGTGTAGCGAAAAACACATTTTAAATCAATTAATTTATAATATTAATGCTCTGTAAATTTACATTGAGCACTATTTTAAAAAAATAAAAATACCTATAAGAACACTGGATTATATATCTTACTGTTCTTTCTTTATATATATATATATATATATATATATATATATATATATATATATATATATATATATATATGATAATCAATAAAATCCCAAATCACCTCATATGGGGAGTAGCTTATTTCGTCAGACGAAGATAAGTGATTAGGTTCCACTTCGAAAAACGCTATCTTCGTCTGCCGAAATAGGCTATTGGCCATATAAAATCATTTGGGATTTTACTCTTTATTAAGTATTTTCTCTGAATGCATTGAACTGTTTTTGTGAATCAGTTTTGATATTTTCTATTACTAGGATCCACTTGGATTATATATTAGGTTGTCCTAAAAGTTCGTAAACACTTGCAAAAAATTGAAATTTTACTCGCCAAGTTATAATAAAAACAACAAAAATTATTCTTCAAAATAAAGACCATCA
>OZ010600.1:15067028-15154528 GCA_963932145.1 Acanthosepion lycidas | reverse complement strand
CGATAACCATTACGCTATTCTAGGTTATGCAGGGCGGTATTGGCTCTCCCCATCTTTTGTTTTACATAGCAATTGTTTTATTATCTTTTACTACTCTTCTTCTTTACTTGTTCTGTCATCCGTTCATACAAACACGTTAAAGGCTTACGGCCACATCACGTACGGTCACCGAAGTTAAGCAACTTCGAGCCTGGTCAGTACCTATATGGGTGAACGCTTGCAAATAACAGGTAGCTGTAAGTGTTTGGAGGTGCGGGTGGTGTAACCTCTCATGGCTTGGAATTGTTAATCTGAGAAGCGAGTTTCAATTGAATTTGGTTCGTTATATTCACGTTATATATTCCCCTGGGGAAGGTATGAATCCGCCTCTCCACCACCACACACCGATATGGGCTAATAAGTAAGACTTGTGTCACTAAACAATGAGTTTTTCCAAAAATAAAATATAATTATGTATACAATATTTAGATTTCTGCATTAAATAATCCATAAAAGTGTTGATGTGCCTCTAAACAAAAACAACTAACCAACAAACACGTTAATTAGTTTACTAGGTATTATCCCTTGATTTTCTTGCCTTAATATTCTCCGAGCCCTCTTTCTACATAATCTGTCACAAAATATCAAAATGTCTCTTACTGGTTGTGTGTATAAGTTTCATTATTATCTCCTTGTTATTCCTTTTTTAACACCAGAGACAGAACATGTTAGCGACGACGAAGTTTTTAAAAATTGGAACATGGTCGTTGCTAACTTGCTCTATTATTGATATTCTCAGTTGTCGTTGGTACATTTGCCACTTTTCCATCTGTGAAGATATTGCCCTGGAATGTATTGTCATATCAGAGAATAAATATTGCTCTGGATTATATTGTCATATCAGAATAGATATTGCTCCGGAATGTATTGTCATATGCGAGAATAAATACTGCTTTGGAATATATTGTCATATCAGAATAGATATTCCTCTGGAATGTATTGTCATATCAGAGAATAGAAACCAAGTACACTTTACATTGATTCTAACAAAATTTTCCTATCTGCACATTGCTTAGTTTCTGGATGACGTTTTTCGTTATTCCCTATACACTTTTGAATTTCTATGTCATAATATTCGTCGTCTTTCGTTATAATACCAAAATAGATACATTTTTCTTTCTGCATGTGTTTGACGTTCCTAGTGGGTAATTCCCACAATGAGCTGTCTCTTTTGCTAGCGAATATGCGTTCTGTCGTCTTGAAGTTAAAGATCGATCTTTTTTTCTTGTTTTGCATTACAGATACAAAAATTAAACAGCAGATAAACATTTTCAGCCCCTATAATTATTATACAGTGAACGATTAGGATCTGATAGCAGAGCCTGTCAAAACTGCCATTGACTAATAAATGCAGGAAATATTCAGCAGATAAACATTTTCAGACACCATAATTATTATATAGTAAATAGAGAGTAGGATTTGCTAATAGTCCGTCAAAATTTTCATTAACTCTAATGATTCTATGTATAATGCTATGTATCTGAATCAATTACTGCAAGAGAGTGTCTTTATATATCTACCATTCGTTTATGCATTCAATGTTCTTGCCACATCTGGTTTGGCACGTTTCCTAGTTATCGAAACATTTTTACAAAATCTAAGGAAGAATTTACATCAATATGAATCCTGACATGTGATCTCGATTTTAATCACTTTACCATTCCCCTAACCTACTTTCGTGTGTCTTCTCTATAAATACTTTCATGGCAGTTGTCCAGATAATCTTTCTGCTTTAATACCGCACTTTCACGAATTCAAGCGCAGTACTAGGTTGTCATTAGGTCTCATTATTTCACTGCTGAAATTGCTAGATATAACAGTAAGTTTTATTCTAATAGTTTTTTTTTAAACACTCTTTCGGCTTGTTGATTTCTGACTCTTTGGATACTGTTCTGTTATTATTCTATCACTCATTAACATTTTCACAGTTTCTTTCACTGTCTTAGTGGCTTTATTGCCTTCGTTGGGGGTTATATCATTGATAAAATGTAAATGAAACAAATGTATAAAAAATAACATATATCTATTTTCTGATTTTTTCTTCGGTTTTATTTGCGTATTTTATCTTCTTAAGATTATGTCCACTAATAATAAATTCTAGTAAGAGTTCTATTTGTCTTAGTACCTTCTGGGTGTTTTGGTTTAATAAACCACTCTTGCCTAGCCGTCTTTTTATTTTTTTGAATCTAGATGCAAATGGCCGAACTGGTTACTTCCGCTTTCTTTTCATTAGCTGAAATACAATACTAAGAATATTACTTGATTAGTTTAGGGGTGAAAACCAATCGCATTCCATTAAGTTTCGGCATTACTCAGTCACGTTTGTTGGTCAAGAAAAACCTTTATTAAAACCACCGTTTAATATCTAACAGAGCTAGATCGATAGATGTTTTTACGTGTCTGGGATTTAGAAGAGCTTTGGGTAAATAAGGTAAGTTAGTTCGAAAGAAGAAAGAAGACGCTAGCCTAGCTCATACGTTTAATGGACATGTTTGGTGGAAAATAGCGGTGGGAGTGACTAGTTACTCTAATTGAGCAAGGAAATCCAACATGGCTGACTCGTAGAGTTGCTTGCGGGAATGAGAAAAAATTATGAATAGAAAAGAAGACTGAAAAAAACGTGAAGAAAATACTGATTTTTCTTACAGTTACGAAGAAAAAAAGAAAGGAAGGAAGATAAAAAAAGAAAAAAAATGGCTAGGAGAAAGAAAGAAAGAAAGAAAGAAAGAAAGAACAGTGTAAAAATTATTAAAAAAATGGAAGAAAAAGAACGATATAAACAAAAGACAATGTAAAAGGAATAAAAAAAGGAAAAAAAGAACGATGTAAAAGAAAGAAAATCTGATGAAAAAGAGAGAAAAAAGACGATTAAAAAGAGAGAGAGAGAGCGCGACTGACAGAAAGAGAGAAAGAAAGATAGACGATGTAAAAGAAAAAAGAGAGATGACAAAGAAATCAAGAAAAGACCAAGTACAAGGCAGAAAAGTGATGAGAAAGAAAGAAAGAAAGAAAGAAGACGGTGTAAAAGGAAGAAAGGGTAACGGGAAAGAAAGAAAGAAAATATAATTGAAATAGATAAATAAATAAATAAAGATAGATAGATAGATAGATAGATAGATAGATAGATAAATAGATAGATAGAAAGACGACGGTGTAAAAGGAAGAAAAGATAACCGGAAAGAAAGAAACTACAATTAAATGGAAAAACAGTGATGAGAAAGAAAGAAAGAAAGAAAGAAAGAAAGAAAGAAAGAAAGAAAAAAGAAAAAGAAAAAGACGGTGTAAAAGGAAAAGGTGACAGGAAAGAAAGAAAATACAATTAAAAAAAGAAATAGTGATGAGAAAGAAAGAAAGAAAGAAAGAAAGAAAACTGAATTGTGAAAATAATTTGAAGAGGTTGAAAAAATTGTTTGAAGAATTCGTCAAAAATAATGTGTATTATTATGAAACAAATAATACAAGAGATATCAAACAGACACCCTATTAGAAACATCTGGATCCAAAAAAGGCGTTTCCTACGACTCTTTCGTTTGTTAACGGCAGTTCCAATTTCTCTCAAGAGTTTTAGTCTTGATTCTTTGACATTTTTAGAAGTAAAAAAAAATCAAACAATCCAATAGTTTTTCCAGAACTGTTTTATCTGAGGACTTATCAATATTATATATTTGACTATTTGGGCGATCATGCTCATCTTGGTTATTATACTTCCAATGGTTCAACCATAGTACCCTACGGATGTCTTTAATATACTGTATTCACACACATGGCTTAAAGCATTGGTTAAAATATACTTATTAGATATGAGATCAATCCCTGACTCTGGTAGTGCTAAAAAAATTAATATAGTCTGGTACAGCGGATGACCCCCACCACCAAAAAACAAAAAACATACAAATTTGAATAAGACTAGTGCATATTAACTGATATGAAGAATCTCTTGAGTATAAATTGAATAAAGGGATCAGTTCAAAATTCCAGGTGTGTGGTAATGCTTAAAAGTCGCAGTAATATAATCGGCAGAAAGGGTAATAAGGCTGATGCTAACCTCCAGGAGAGACTCATTGCGCCCTCTAAGACTAACTTTCTCCGCTGACATGAAGTGAAAAGATTATATTTTATCAATGAATCTGTCTAGGAAGTATTGGTTCATTATGTCAGGCTACATACTCTTTCTCGCCTTACATATTTATATGACTTCCAATCGTACTTGCTTTGAATATTTCTGCCACACGTGGTCTCGTGCTTCTGCTTATGTATTTAGAAATTCTTGATAAAATACAAAGACTATTTGGGTCCTGTTATTGGATCCAACCAACGCCTTTATCCACTGTGTCATGTGTCCAGTGACAGAACCCAAAGAGTGTGTGTTCAATACCCGGTTAAGGCAGTGGAGAACTTGGAGAGGGGAATTAACAGGAGATAACTGATAACTGACATACAATAAACATGACACGTTGAACTAGAACAGTCTATTCCAGTGAGTTAAAGGGTTTAGTTCTATATTCCAACCACCTGAAGAAGGCCGGAGCGTACAACGGCCGAAATGCTGTAATAAATATGGCGGCGAAGATGAGGACAATAGTCCAAATAATTTAAATACGGCCACTTCACATTGAAACCCAAGTTCCCGTATGATCACTGAAGTTAAGCAACATCGAGTCTGGTCAGTACGTAGATGGGTGACCGCTTGGAAATAACGGGTTCTCTAAGATTGGATGTGTGGATTGTGTAATGGATAATGGCTCGGAAGTCATAATCGGAGAGTTGAGTTTCAATTTCAGTTTGGTTCGTTACAGTCACTTATACTATATACCCTTTGGAAAGGTATGAACTCATCTTCTTCACCAGCTATGGGTTAATTAGTAAAACTTGTATCTGTAAACTATTATTTTCGTAAGAAAAAATAGATACAAAATATTTAGATTTCCGCATTGAATATCTCATAGAGTTTGAAATGCCGCTAAACAAGTAAAATAAAATGTCTCCTAGGCATCTGAAGTGGAATAATATCAATCTATCTCTGTGCATTTAATAAAGGGTTCTGTAAGCAGGTTCTAAAAATGTGTAACTATTTTGAGAAAATCATTTACTAAAAATGGAAACATCGTGAAGAGCACCTCAACATGAAATTCAAAACGCAAAACAAAATGAACGTATATTGCCAGTAATGACCTACTCTCCAGTCTAAAAGCGGAGTTGAAATAGGCGGGAAATTTTCCAGAATCTAATAATATGGGAGATAGAAGAGATAAGATCAGTTCATTCCTAACACGCAATTTTGATCTTGTATCGAATGTTTTTATGCCAAATCTTGTATAAATATGATTATAATCTATTATTTTCGGGTTTTGAAAAACAGTTGTGTCTGAAATAATCAGGGATTCGTATGTTGTAAAATCTAATAAAACGAAAGAGGAAAAAAAATCTGAGGAGTGTGGAAGATTAGTTTAGAATTTATTTTATTTAAATCAAGGAATGGTATGTAAACATACCACAAATTTTTAAAATCTTTACCGCAAAATAAATAAAAAAAAAGCTTATAATGCATGTTTTCTCGGCTTGTTCGTTTTTATGTTTGGCTTCATCGTCAAACATTGAAGGGAATAAACGTGAAGAAATTGCAATAAGAAGCTAATATCGACGTTTTTCATTTTAAAGCCCTACAAATGTTCTGTCCTCAGCTACGTGTTAGAAATTACGTTTTAAAATAACGAGGAAAGACGGAACGACAGAGGCATACATTATATATATTGGTTGCTATTCGGATCACTCAGTTATGTGCCATGCACTATACACACTTAGACGATCAATTATCTTTCGATACATGACTGACGAGGCAGATTTTTTCCAACAGTAGGTTGCCATTTCTTTCTGCGGTAGACCAGTTGCCATCCAAGACTATAGCTCTCGGTCTGTCCTGCTTTTTACCCATAGCTGGAGGGGGGATGAAGAAGAGAATTCATAGCTTTCCCAAGGGTATTAGCACGTAAGCAAATGTAATGGATTCGACTGGAATTCGAACTCGGCTCTCCGATTCCTCAATCCGAGCGGTTATCCAATACTCTTCTAAAATAGAATCAGTTATGATTTGGATGAGGTTTTCAATTCAGTTTCGCAATATTCTTCTATGTGCCGTGTCATGACGTCGATGATTTTGGCTCTCCACAATTTTCTATTATTCTATCACTTAGTTTCATGTTGTTTTTTGTGTGCTTAAAGGCACATGCACTACTTATTGGTCCTTTAATACCGAAATTTAATTTTTCTGGGAGCTTTGAAGTAATGAAAACGAGATATATGTTATTCTATTTTCACAACTGAATACATGGTAGATGATGCTCAGCTTTTGTGCAGGTTCCTAACAAAATCCAAAGGAGGGTCTCCGATGTAATCCATTCAAATTTGGCATGTTGGATCAGACACTTTCTCACTAAATCAATGTACCTTCCATCTCTCTTTTCTAGAAATATTTCCATGGCAAATGTTCTGACGAAAGACATGACTTACCTCAGAATTCGAGACGAGTGCGAACGTGTCTTGCCTGTAAAGTGATGACAAAAAGAAATATGGCCACTATTGAAAACACAATTTATGCGCGCCTATTTCGTCCAGAATGAGACGATATTTGCACACATGCAAATTTTGGCTGTATTAGAATAGCATAAAAAGCGGGGTGCTAGCAGTCATTCAGCGGGCAGCGTGCAAAAGGAGCTGGACGTACGGATTGACAGACGGAAAAAGAGGAAGCTGAAGTAGGCGCGACTGTGCTGGTGCCTGCTTCACAACTGCCCAGTGTAACGGCTGATGGTGAACGACGCACTGCACTTTTTGACACCGCCTCATGTTTTCTTTCTCCTACAGTCCAAACTACATTAATTTAAGCGTGGTTGAAATCTCACTATGCTCTCAAAATTATGTCTATATTTCTGAGATGAAGTATTATGTACACTATTTCCATTATTCGGACTATAGTCCTCATCTTTGTCGCCATATTTATTACAACGTTCCGGCCGTTGTACGCTCCGGCCTTCTTCGTGCGGTTCGAAAGTCGAACTGAATCCTTTATTGTGCTCACTGGTGTAGACAGTTCTAGTTCCATGTGCTATGTTTAATGGATGTCATCTCCTGTTATTTCCCCTCTGCAAGTTCTCCGCTGCCTTAACCGGGTATTGAACTCACACTTATTGGGTCCTGTCACTGGATCTAACCAACGCCATTATCCATTGTGCCATGTGTCCTTGAAGGGTTCAATTCGACATTCCAACAACCTGAAGAAGGCCAGGGCGTATAACGGCCGAAACTTTGTAATAAATATGGCGACAAAGATGAGGACAATTGTCCGAATAATGAAAATAATGCTCTCAAAATTGTCGAGAATGTGGTTTCTGTCGGTTTGATTATGTGATTCCATTAGAAAGTGACTGAGAAACATAGCTTGGCGTGTGAGTGAAACTTTGTGAGCAAAATTGGACAGAATGAACTGCTTGGAAGTCGTCAATTATTGGGCTAGCATAAAGGTACATATCATCGAAGTCGTGTGTTTGAGCGTACTGGCCTTTTTGTTGGGATTGATCATGCTAGATTGAGAGCTCTCTCCCAGAAACTGTAACTAAGGTCCGCTTAGCATATTTGCTGTATAAACAACAGGTTGGCTCAGCAGATCTTTAAGAACTGTAAATGTGACTGAGCTGGTGTCTGTAACAGGGATAAACCAGCCACCCTAAAAGCCAAGCATGCCGGGAAACGAAATACGTATCTATCTATCTATCTATCTATCTATCTATCTATCTATCTATCTATCTAAGTTTATTCATTATCTATCTATCTATCTATCTATCTATCTATCTATCTATCTATCTATCTATCTCGTTTTTATCATAGAACATTTTACAAGTAACACCTTTTCATAGTACGGTGTCAATCAATTGAATTTAATTAACCGGTAAATTAAAAAGAAAATTACGTCAGCTCGTCATCAGGTTTTGCTCAGTGTAATGAAAGCATTAAACGCTTCAAGTTAATCCAGTAACACAGGGCCGAAACGTGCCTCGATAGGCAACCTTGCTAGTCTTAATTTTCACTTTTGTTCTGGCGCGTTTACTCCAGGAGATTTCTTGATTTTGGACCATGCTTCTCTTCTGATTTGACTGGAATATTTTTTGCGTGTGTGTCTGCTTGAGAAGCAAGGTCTGTGGAGAAATTAAGATTCCTTGTTTGATAGCAGCTTTCAAAGTTTCCAATAGAACCGGCTGTCAAACGTTAAATATAAAAAAAAAGAAATTCGAAAATATTCTCCTTTCTTTTTTATATACACATAATCGGATTACTGTCTATATTATTTGACGACCCGTATTTTTCATCATAATTTTGTCCAATTTTAGAATACAGAAGAGTATTTTGTGGAATGGCAGGCGGCACTTATCACGTTCACGCCTAGAAATTATCAATAAATACACAAGACGAAAGAGAGTCTTGTATTGAAGCGTAACTTAGACGTGGCACGAGGCCGAATGTACGGGGTATCTAGTGAGGATCGAACTCACTTTTCAGTCATAACTGATCTAGCGGGATAAGCTTGCTAACCATTATACAACACACCGAGGTAGCCTAAAGCGATTTTCCAAGGGTAGCTTAGATCTGGTACAAGGCCGAAAGTACGGGGCACCTAGTGAGGATCGAACTCACTTTTCAGTCGTAAGTGATCTAGCGAGACAAGCTTGCTAACCATTACAACACGCCGAGGTAGCCTAAAGTTATTTTCCAAGGGTAGCTTAGATCTGGTACAAAGCCGAAAGTACGGGGCACCTAGTGAGGATCGAACTCACTTTTTAGTCGTAAGTGATCTAGCGAGACAAGCTTGCTAACCATTACAACACGCCGAGGTACCCTAAAGTGATTTTCCAAGGGTAGCTTAGACGTGGCACAAGGCCGAAAAAACGGGGTATTTAGTGAGGATCGAACTCACTTTTCAGTCGTAACTGATCTAACGAGACAAGCTTGCTAACCATTACACAGCCTCGAGGTACCCTAATATCAGCTTATTTTTGAAACTGAAAAATACCGTACAGATTTGCTAACTTCCCTGACATCTTAGCAACACGCGACTGAAAGGTATTCCGGAAAAGGAATTCCAAGAATGCTTCCAGCGATGGCACCACGACCACCAGGAAGTGTATAGCTTTACAAGAGCATGTAACAGAAGTCAATAGTGACCATAATTTTGCTTTCGAACAGCTTTTCTGAATGGAAGTTACGCTTTTAATATAATTTTTAAAAAATCAGCTGAGGTGTGTGTGCATTTTAACCTTTTGCCCTATCATATCGTAAAAGACACTTAGATATTTGTTAGCTACGATCTTACTATCACCAGATAGAACATGTGTGAGCGTAGCCCCCCCCCCAAAAAAAAAAACCGAGCTACCAATAACACTAATATCCGCACGTGGGAGGCACGTTGGAATAATGGTCAGCAGATGGAATTGCAAAATCGGAGAACCGAGTTCGAATTCAGTCGAATCCATTACATTCGTGCTAATACACTTGGGAAAGGCATGAATCCTCTTCTTCTTCCCCATCAGCTATTGGTAAATACCAGGACAAACCGGGTTCTATACCCTTGGAAAGCAATTGGTCTACCGCAGAAAGAAATGGCAACCTACTGCGGGAAACAAAAATCTTCCTCGTCAGTCATGTATCGAAAGATACATGATCGCTAAAGCGTGTATCACGCATGACACATAACGGACTGACTTTCCAGTCGAATCCATTATATTCAATTACGTGCTGATACCGTTGGAAAATATAAGAATCCTCTTCTTCTCCCACCAGCTATGGGTAAATAGCAGGACCGACCGGGTTCTATAGCCTTGGATGGCAACTGGTCTACCGAAGATAGAAATGGCAACCAACTGCGGGAAAAAATCTGCCTCGTCAGTCATGTATCGAAAGATACATTATCGGCTAAGGGTATATCACACATGTCACATAACTAACTGATATTCATTTACGTGCTAATACTCTTGGGAAAGGTATGAATCCTCTTCTTCTCCTCACAGCTATGGTTAAATAGCAGGACAGACTGGGTCCTATAGTCTTGGATGGCAATTGGTATACTGCAGAAAGAAATGGCAACCTACCGCATGAAAAATCTGCCTCGTCAGTCATTTATCGAAACATACATGATCGGCTAAGCGTGTATCACGTGTGGCACATAACTGACTGATTGGTTCTCATGTAATATAACGTTCATGCTGTTATACGGGGGAGGAGAATTGTGTAGTTACTACTGAATCGATGGAATTCTTCATCAAACTGGCTTCAGTATTGTACATGTTCCATAGTTGCCGCAGCTACACTGCCTATTTGCCTCTTAGTTGTTTAAACAAGTGGTGGTAGGAAAATCCCTCCAATGTTTTCCTATTTACATTCGCAGTTGTATCACCATTTTGAATGATATGCGCACAACATTTCCACTGTTCTATTCACTGACACTCTTCAGGGGCCTTCTTTATCTTTAATTATTTCGCAGTTCCGAACCAAACCATTTATTGTACCCACGGAGGATAGATGGCTCTCATTTTACTCTTCATTTTAAAGAAGGTATCTTGCATCAGTTTGTCGAGCAATTTCCTCCTAATTTTCTAATTTCCAAAATTGCTACTAGGGGACGCTCTCCAGCACTATAAATACTCGTCGATATGTTTTCTCTCACCTCTTTTTTCTCATTTCTCCGCTTAGACGTCGACATGTAAATTTCTAGCGGAAGAACGTGATCCCCCTTTTGGGACACGCATGAATATTACATATACACACACGTAGGTACGCACATTCACTCACTACACATACTTTGGACAACAAAATTTCCACATGTTTGTGTATATATATATATCTTAGCTTCTTGTTGTTTCTTTACATTTCTTTTAGGTGAACTCATACTCCGAGCCCTCTATGTTTGTTGTGGGCATTTCAGGAGACACACGTGTTTATCGCACAACACGTACACCAGACCGCATTGTTATTGTTCAGTGCAAATCGCATTTTTGTCGCTTGTTCGTTTCTACCACTGAACTAGATTATACGATTTTTCATCCCAGGAAATGAAACCGATAATTTTTAACCAATGAATTAATCTCTAATACTAACCCTTGCACAATTTATTTTTTAGTATTAAACAAAGTTGATGAAAAATATGAGTGTCCTTTCTTTCTCCTCACCGTAATGGCTGAATAAATCCGGTGAGAAAACACATCATCGTCTTAAGCCCATTTCTAGTTTAGTCTATTTACTGAATTCATTTCTATTCGTATGTTCGCCTCTTACTCCCGTCCTGTATACGTCCTGTGAGAAGACACATCATTGTCTTGCATCCTTTCTAATTTGGCTTTTTACCGAATTTCTTTGTGCAGTCTCCTATATTCTGTGCCTATCGTTGGCTTTGTTGTTTGTCTACATTTCAGCATATCGATGTATCTTTCCTTACATTTGGGACCTTACATTATTTTCACTGTTTCTTCAGAAATACTGAGTAGCTTGTGGGCATGAAATTTCAAATTACCGCATTTTAAATATTTTGTTGCAGATAAATAGAAAACATTAGTAATATTAGAAAAACATAGAATGTAAAAGAGGCAGTAATTTTTTATCATACTGTATTAATTATTAAATGATTTATTATTCCTATTTATAAATGAAATTCTTGCTTTCAAACCTAGCCCAAAGAGTGAGAAAGCATTTAATCACCTATACATAGTTCACACATTTAAATCTGTTAAGATCTGTTCAAAGCCACTGATGTAGAATTCATGTTTGAACGACAAAATTAACGTATTTGGCTTTTTCGATTCCCCCCCCAAATCATTTTATTGCTTGAAATTTGAAGTTGTTTTAAATTTTCTGCAAGTTAAAAACAAACGAATCATTTTTTTTTAATTTGGTCTTTCGAGAGATGCAAACAGTGAAATGGATTACTGTCCTACTTGAGTGAAATTTAGAACCAATCAAAGCGGCAAGGATTATTGATTATGATTGATGAGAACATTGATTATTGGCGAAATTTGATTAGTAGAAAAAACAAAAACGGAAATGCATTTCAAAACATTAAAAAATATCCGAAAAAGGAAAAGGTTATTTAATGTAAAGATCTTAAATAAAAAGACATCGCGCTAAAACTGAATTTCAGGCTAAAAATAAAAATGAAACTAAACGAAAAGTAAATAGATGAAAGAAAGAACGAAAGAAAGAAAGAAAGAAAGAAAGAAAGAAAGAAAGAAAGAAAGAAAGGATAATATAAAGAAAATGAACAGCAAACATAAAAGGGAAAAGAAAGAAAGAAAGAAAGAAAGAAAGAAAGAAAGAATGAATGGTAAAATAACAGAAAAAGTAAATCAAAATAAAGGGAAAAAAGAACGAAAAGAAAGAGAAAATGAAACAAAAAAAGAAAGAAAAAGGAAACAAAAAGAAAGCGAAGAAAAAGAAAAGAAAAAGAAAGGAATAGCAAAGGGAAATATAAAAAGAAAGAAAGAAAGAGAGAAACAAAGAAACAAAAAAGAAAATCAAAAGAAAGGAAAAAGAAAGAAATGACGGAAAAGAAAGAAAGGAAGAAAGATAGGAGCAAAATAGAAAGAAATAAAGGAAAAAGGAAAAGAAAGAAAGAAAGAAATAAAAGAGAAGAAAGAAAGAAAGAAAGAAAGAAAGAAAGGAAAAACCGAAAAGAACAAGAAAAGGAAATGTATGGAAGGAGTAAGAAAGGAAAATTTGAAGATAAGAAAGAGAGAAAAAAAAAAGGAAAGACAAAATTGAAGAAGAGAGAGAAAGAAATTGTAAAATATTAAGAATTGAAAATAAAGAGAAATTTATCAACAATATGCGAAGAGTAGAAATAATTTTATGAAAAATTAAAAGTGAAAGAAAATAATGAAAGAAACGACGACAAAATGGAGGACTGACTATTTAAAACAAAATACAATATGGTGGAAAAAGAGTCAGAGTAGTAGAAGGAAAATGGAAAAGCAAAGGAAAGAGGACGACGAAAAAGGAAAAATGATATAATAATGGCAAAAAGAAAAAAAAAAGAAAAAGGGAAGGAAGAAAAGTTGAATGAATGAATGAGTGAAGTAAGGAGTGAAGCAATGGAAGAAGGAAAGTAGACAAAAAAGACCAGATGGTAGTATGCAAAATAAGAGAAAGGACAATAATGCAAAGGAAGGAAGAAAAGACGTAAGGAAGGAAGGAAGGGAAGAGGAAGGAAAGAAAGACGGAAGGAAGGAAGGAAATAAGGAAGGAAAGAAGGAAGAAAAGAAGGAAGGAAGGAAAGAAGGGGCGAAGGAAAGAAGTAAATAAGGAAAGAAGGAAGGAAGGAGGGAAGGAGGGAAGGAAAGAAGAAAGGAATGAAGGAAGGAAGGAAATAAGGAAAGAAAGAAAGAAGGAAGGAAAGAAAGAAGGAAGGAAAGAAAGAAGGAAGGAAAGAAAGAAAGAAAGGAGGAAGGAAGGAAATAAGGAAGGAAGAAAAGAAGGAAGAAAGGAATGAAAGAAGGAAGGAAAAAAAGAAAGAAGGAAGGAAAAAAGGAAAGAAGGAAGGAAAGAATAAAGGAAAGAAGGGAGGGAGGGAGGAAAGAAAGAAGGAAGGAAGGAAATAAGGAAAGAAAGAAGGAAGGAAGGAAAGAAGGAAGGAAGAAAGACAGGAAGGAAGGAAAGAACGAAGGAAGGAAAGAAGGAAGGAAAGAAGGAAAGAAGGAAGGAAAGAATAAAGGAAGGAAGGAATGAAGGAAGGAAAGAAGGAAGAAAGAAAGGAAGGAATAGAGATGGGAAGCATTTAAAAATGGTGAGGAGATAGTAATGCCAAAGTGTAAAAGGGGGGAGTAAAGTGAAAAAGGAAGAAGACGTGAAGGAAGCAAGGAGGTTGGGGGGGAAGCGAAGGTAAATCAATGAACGAAAGAGAAGGCGATATAACAGAAAAGAAAAAAATACGGAAAAGCTTTGAAGAATAAAGAAAGAAAGAAACAAAAGGGATGAACAGTGGAAAAAAGAGAGAAAGAAGAAAAGAAAGAAAGAATTGAAGAGAAAAGGCAAAAACTAAAAAGTCACAAAATAAATCCAATTCTCTTTCTGAAATGAGAAAAACTCGTTAAAAAGATGCCGGATTGGAATACAACAAAACAATAATAAAAAGAAATTCAAGTGGAAAGGTAATACGCGTACGATAAAAGAGAGGCAAAAAAAGTGATATTTAAAGTTGAGAATAAGGTCAATGTTCGTCTGCAATGCAACAGAAATGGAATTAAATCTTTTGTTGCTTCTGAAGATTACAAGACTGAATAGAATCTGGAAATGAACGTGGATTTGGATACAAGATGAGGAGACAAATTTAAAAGGAAAGGCATTTTCTTTACGATTTCAACTGGTTGACTTTAGAAGCGGAAACGGCACCGCATCTTGCCTAAAAACGAAAAAGAAAAAAACGTAAAAGAAAGAAAAGAAAAATAAATATATAAAAAAAAAAACGAAGAAAAAAACCCTAAAATAACGAAAAATGTCCAATTGAAAAAAAAAATTGACATAAGGATTAAATTTAAAGATAAAAAAAATAATTAAAAAAAATGTTTGCTTATCGTAGCGCAATGGTTCACAATCTTCTCTTGTAGACCATCGTGCTCTGACGATGCCAGCTGGATGTCTTACCAAAGTTATCCTGTGACAAGGTGATTTCAATATAGTTAATTATGAAGCTTAATATAGTTTCGACGCAAAAGCCGAATATCAGTACACCCTGGGTATGACGATAAACTGCATCCAGCAGCAAGGCCTTTGATCAGAAGGGTTTGAGCAGCGTGGAATTACCTCTTAAAATTGACTGACCCGGGGTGTTGGCACATGTTAGGGTTCCAGCTATGGGCAAATAGTTAACCCCTAAAATTGGGGTAAAGAAACTATGAAAGTATATTAATACTTTTTTATAATAAATTACCAACAATACGTTTTAATATTTAAAAATACCAGCAATACATTCTAATGGTTAAAAAAATACCAGCAGTACGTTTTAATAGTTACAAAAATACCAGCAATGCATTGTAATAGTTAAAAATACCAGCAATACATTTTAATATTTAAAAATACCAGCAATACGTTTTAATAGTGAGAAAATACCAGCAATACATTTTAATCGTTAAGAAAATAACAGCAATACATTTTAATAGCTACAAAAATACACTTAATATATTTTAATAGTTTAAAAAATACCAGCAATACGTTTTAATAGTTGAAAAAATACCAGCCATACATTTTAATAGTTAAAAATACCAGCAATATATTTTAATACTTAAAAAATACCAGCGATACATTTTAATACTTAAAAAATGCCATCAATACATTTTATAAGGTTGGTGCAAAAATAATGACGTAATAATGTCGTTTTTTGACTTTAAAAAATACGTCAAAAAACGACATTATTACGTCATTATTTTTGCACCAACCTAAAAAAAATCACCAGCAATACGTTTTAATAGTTAAAAAAATTAGCACCAATACATATTTGAAAAAATAAAAAAAAAATACCAGCAATATATTTTTTGTAAAATAAATTACTAATGCTCCCAAGAAAATTAAATTTGGACATTAAATGAGGCATAAGACGTTGATATGCTGCTAAACAAACAAATGAGAAAAACTAAACCAGATATATGTGACGCAATGTGAAACGAACTAACTCATAACGAACTGTAAGAAGAGATTGTTAGCTTGATTTATTTAGGAAGGGTATCAGAATAATACAAAACAGGAGCAAGACGCATGCATACGGATAGATAATTGTTATGATGTTGATTTGGGGTTTGTAGAGACAAACGCCAAATAACACGTAACAATAAAAAGGGTTTTAATAGGCTGGTAAAAAAGGTACAGAAATCGCCTGAGTAGTCAATAACTAGCTCAGCTAAGAACTTCTGTCTCTCGGTCTCGGTATTTATCAATCCACCCATGAGGATCGAATGTGGCACACGGCCGTTTTAATGTGGGTATCCCCGAGCCCGTAGGCTCGGCCAAAAATATGGCGTTTCTGAACCCGCCTAGACGGGTTCAGGCCCTGTCAACCTCCCTCCCTCCACGAGGACTGAATGTGGTACAAGGCCATTTTAATGTGGGTATCTCCAAGCCCGTAGGCTCGGCCCAAAATATGGCCTTTCTGAACCCGCCTAGACGGGTTCAGGCCCTGTCAACCTCCCCGGACGAAACCTTGCCCTTCGGCAAAGCCTCGGCCGGGTTCCCCTCTGCTAATGCAGAGAGTTCGACAGTCGCCGAGAGTGTGACGTCGTCCCCTGGTCGCAGCGCCAACCGTGACGTTCTATCCTAGTCTACCACGGCACCAATTGTGACGTCCCTAAACAGCACCAATTGTGATGTCCTCGTCGCGGCGCAAGCCGTTCGCTCCTCGCTGCTCCGTTCGGGTGACGCTGCTCCAAATATGACGTTCTAACCTTTTGGTGATTCGGGTGGGAATCTGGTTAGATTTGATATCAGCCTCGTCGTTCCCAACTCGCTTCCAACGCCTGGTTACCAAGGTAACTGCACTGATCCCCCAGTCCGCCTACATACGTTGTGAATTGATCTTAGGCAGACGAGATCAAACAGTGGTTGGGGCCGTACTGCAAACCGAGTTCAACGGGGGTGATACTACACAAATATGCATAAAAGACAAAAAAATGAAAACTCAAAAGTTCAAAGTATCAAAGAAAAAGGTAACAAACTTTATGTCTAGTTGTTCGATACATAGGACTGCATCTATCTCCCGACCCGTTCTATGGATTGTGACACGTCGTTTTCCGCTAGGCAAGTTTTAACACTTCAAGTTGTCTGCTCTCTAAGAAATTGGTGTTTCGGTAGGTCTTTGGACGAAAGTAAAAAAAAAAACTTATTTCGGTGATCTGGATCTAAGTCGCTCTTCAAAATAATTGTTCTTGGGTTGAAGACGGTCCGGAATGTGCGTGAATCTTGGTCAGTTATGGGCGAGGCTTGCTTCAACTGAAGACTGACTCTGGGAACTGCTTGAACTCAACTCAACTCTGCTCGTTGTGGCTTCGTTTATATGGGCGCCGACCAAAACCGGGGTGAGTTTGTCGGCGCCGGGGGGTTCCTCGATAATTCTAAATACATATCCACCTCTCTGGTTAGGAATTCCCACCTTTTTCCATTTTGGGGAACCTTTCCTCACTCCCACCTACTCATCATACTTCAGAGGGGCGTGAACTGCCCTTCCCACATCTTCGTAGCAACCTCTCTTACTCATCCTCCAGATGGGCTGCAACAGTCTCTCTCGTGCGTCACGTGATCAGCACTCGACCAATGATGTCTCAGTCGGGCGTGGACGAATCCGCGGCTTTGTTTCAGGAAAAAAAATATCTTGCTTAACTAAAAAAAAATATTATCTCTTCTCTTTCCCTTTTCTACCTCTTAATCGCCGTTATCATTTCTCTGGCCGCGAACGGGACAATATGACAATGGCGGTCATAACTCTTGTTCTACACGTGGTTTACGTCAGGTATTTTATCGCTAATTATCAGAATGTGTGGTCTTCCTAACACGGTCTCAAAAAGAAACATCTCCAAAGTTTCAGTCAGTCGGTCGCCTCGAAGAAAGAAAAAAAAACACTTCTAGGTTTCCATTCATTTTCCTTCGGTACATATTTCTGATAACATAATTTTATTATCGCAGGCCAAGGATGTTCCGTCGAAGGAAAATCGGTCAACGGACACTCGTATGTGGTCCTTAATTTTTCATATCTGTCCAAAGTCCCTTTAGTTGCCTGTTTTTCGTCACTTATCGAAATAACATTTTCATTTGAATTTTTTTTTCTTTGGCCAGCCGGTCTGTAGTTGATAATAAGATGTCTTCCCGTACCAATAGTTTGTTTTCATATCCTTAGATAACACAGCCGATGCCAAAACATATCTGATTCTTTCTTTCTTTCCCTTTCTTTTTACTCAGAATTTCCCTGTCATTGTAATGACACTCTTTCGCCATTTGTTACTTATCAAAATATCCTTTTATCCATTGTCTCTTAGCCGTGTGTGTGTTCTTGCTTATCACCCACGATTCGGTCCTTAGCCTCTTTTCTTTCTTTTCCCTTTCTGCCTCGTTAAATGGTGCGACAAGAGTCCTTCTCTCGGACTCAGTATTTATTAGTCCACCCACGAAGACCAAATGTGGCACAAGGACGGTTTAATGTGGGTATCTCCGAGCCCGTAGCCTCGGCCAAAAATATGGCCTTTCTGAACCCGCCTAGACGGGTTCAGTCCCTGTCAGCCTCCCCGGACGAAACCTTGCCCTTCGGCAAAGCCTCGTCCGGGTTCCTCTCTGCTAATGCAGAGGGTTCGACAGTCGCCGAGAGTCTGTCGCTCGGACTCCTTCATGTCAACCGACATGCCACTATGTAAAGTCTTTGTTCCCAGACACGCAGACAAGTTCATCTTCAAGAAGGGGGGGTAGGTTTCCGACACAACAATAATGAATTCAGTAAATACATGAATAATAGAAATGGACTGAAAACGTGATGTCATTTCATCGGATATGATTCAACTTATACAATTAGGCAATTCTGAGAGAATTGAAATTCCTACCAGGATCCATTATTGGCAGCCGCAATCTTAACAGCCGTAGATATACAAATGACACAATGTTGATAGCAAACATAGAAAGGAAAATACACCAACTCCCACAGAAGGTAATAAAGGAAAGCAAGAAGAAAGGACTAAGCATCAACTGTAAGAAGATGGTGCAAAAATAATGTCGTTTTCTCACATATGTTACTATGTGAGTAAACGACATTATTTTTGCACCAACCTAATAGAATTTATACTTCCCAGTAAAATGAAGAGCCCATCGTGTGAATTACAAAATGGAAATACCAAAATCAAGCAAGTTTCAAAAATTTAAATATCGAGGAAGTGTTTTAACAAAGGCGGGAAAAATGCAACATTGAAATCTAAATCCATGAGATGACTTCCAAAAGCTAAACAATTCTTATGAAACAGGAAAATCTCATTAGAAACAAAGAAAGAGTACTTAACTTTTATGGAATTCAGTCCTTCTGTATGGCATTGAATGCAGGACACCCTCCTCATAGATGAAGGAAAGACCTGTGGCAACAGAAATAGAAGGATGCTAAGAATACCATCGACTGAAAATATAATTGCTAATTATACCTAATTGTAATTGCTAATTATACCTAATTATACCTTATTATCATTGCTAATTATACCTTATTATACCTAATTATAAATGCTAATTATACCTAAATATAATTGAAAATTATACTTAATTATAATTGCTAATTATTCCTAATTATAATTGCTAATTATACCAAATTATAATTGCTAATTACACCTAATTATACCTAATTATAATTGCTAATTATACCTAATTATACCTAATTATAATTGCTAATTATACCTAATTATATCTAATTATAATTGCTAATTATACCTAATTATAATTGCAAAGTATACCTAATTATAATTGCTAATTATACCTAATGATAATTGCTAATTTTATCTATTTGTAATTGCTAATTATACCTAATTATTTCTAATTATAATTGCTAATTATACCTAATTATTATTATCATACCTAATTATACCTAATTATAATTGCTAATTATACCTAATTATACCTAATTATAATTGCTAATTATACCTAATTAAAATACATGAAATAGTGAAAAAGTTCTCTCTTCCGTAAATATAGCTTACCAACTGACCGTCAGAATGAATCTGATATATGATTGTAATAAAATGAAATCAATAATTTTTCAAAAATAGAAAAAGTTATAAAGTAAAGCTGTGTCTTCTCAACAGATTCATTCTACCAGGATTTATAACTGACGGCCAGAATCTTAAGAGCATTAGACACGCAGATTACAGTGTATTGATATAGAAAAGAAAGGAACTGCTACAGAAACTAGGAAAGGAAAACTAGAAGAAAGGACTAAACGCAACTGCAAGAAGACACAATGTCTTCTTGTTAGCAAAAAAAAAAAAAAAAAGAAACAAAACAAAAAGACCGTCGGACATGTGAAGCATACATTGCAGATAACAAAATTAAACAAGCGCAAAAGATAAAAATCTATAAAAAGTGTAAGAAAGTGTTAGTTACTTCTCCTTATAACTCAAAATACAATAGAGTTACGTCCCTTGTCCCCGAGTGGTAACGCGTCACTTCTGAATTCAATATGGCGATAAGCTGATATTCACGTGAAACTCATGGTTTGAATCCAAACATATCCTTGCTGTTCTCAGGCAGTAAATGAATAAAAGTTTATTATATGTTCAAATACACTTACCTTTTACTTCAAAATCAAGACGGCAATTTCACCAAAGATACTTACTGGGATTTTATGTGAACAGCAAGAACAGTTTCAGAAATCACAACAGTTATTGATAGCAATGGCTGCACAGTTCCAGAATCAACTCGAAATTTTCAAGGCTGGAAGAATTCAAAATTTAAATTCAGCGAATATCTTGGACAATATCATCTCAGAATTTCACTCTGACCCATCGAACGAAAAAATATTCGTAGGTTAAATGTCGGATGGATACCTTTCACGCAGACTTTTCTCACAAAGATGAAAAATGGAGAACTCGTCTCCTAATTCGTAAACTAGCCACTAAGGAACATGACCATTATACGGATTATATTTTACCAAATAAGGCAACAGATTTCACCTCCAAAGAAAGTGGAACAACTCGGTGAAGCATTCGGGGGAAAAAAATTCTTTGTTTAATATTCGATTCAATTGTTTAAAGCAAACGAAAGATAAAGCTGACGATTATTTGTCATTTGCTGGTCATATCAGTCGAGATTGCAAAAGGTTTAACTTAAATTCCCTCACAGAGGAATAGATTAAGTGTTTGATTATTATCGCAAGATTAAAATATTCTACCTATGTTGATGCTCGCCCCCGACTTCTTTCAAAACAGGAAAAGAGTAAAGATATTACCTTAAAATCCTTTACCACTGAATGCAATAATTTCTTAAGCTTATAAAAAGGCACTATGCTGATTAAAAAAAAATGATGATTATTAATTAATCAAGTAACATACTTGCGAGAAAACAAACCCGTGATCAAAAGAAGCCTCCTTCAAATTCTTAGCATTATGGCGACTGGCATTATGTACGCATTCGTTCGTTCAAAAAAAATAAAAAAGTAAAAGAATAATAACTAATATTTGTTACCGAAACAGACATGAAGTAATTTACAGTTTAAATTCATACAAAAATTCAACCGAATATTCAACTAGGAAAAAATTTTAAAAAAACGAAATAGGAAGATGTCCAAAAGAACGAGTGTTTGCAGCATTCAAAGTGTATTACGAATCTCTCAAATATACTGTTCTTTCTGTAAACACCAAACAACTATCTGCTTCATAACCTTCTAGATCAGGGGTCACCAAACTACGGCCCATGGGCTGCTCCGGCCCCCGACGTCAGTTCATCCGGCTCCCCATTTCACTGTGCCACAAATGAGTTAAAATATAATTATTTATATGGAATTATCAATAGATTGTAGTTAAACTTTCTATATAGAAAAAATTTAAATAAATGTAGTTAAAATGCCAAAATTTGGCCAATCTGATTTTTTTGCATCTGACAATAATACTAGCTTTAGGAAAATCAGTGAAATAAAAAAAATCGGCGACTTTTTGCAGCTTTTGATGTCCGAGCACTTTTTGTGTAAGTGCCTGCAATGAAGTTTTTAAGAAAAGCGATTACGAGCCTGCTGCAGCAATTATGTTTTAAATTGCATTGCTATGTTTAAACCGGTTTGAGGAGTGCCATATATAAAAAAGACTTACGTCTGCGGCTTATGTCATATATTTTGCTTGAACTTATAAAATCTAAAGTATTGAAAAGTCAGCACATGTCACGAGGTTGACTGATGGACATTTGAAAGCATTTCTCTTCGTTGGATGCAGCAATACCAAAAACAAATATTAATTATATCTTAAAAAGTAAACGCCAGTTTCACAAATCTCACTAACTTTTTTTGCTGCTGTTTAGTTCGTGAGATTCGGATATGTGCACACTTGGTTTGATATAACAATTTTGTTACTAACATCCCCTTCTTAGATAACTTTTTAGTAAATAAGTATGTTTGTTTTTATCTTTTGCGCATTCAATGTAAAATGGTTATCCGGCCTGCGTTCGACATTCTCTCAGTTACCTGGCCCTCTCTGAAAAAATTTTGGTTACCCATGTTCTAGATGATGAGTGCATTCGGGTCGGAGTCACGATCCATCTTGGGCTCAAATTATGTGAGTTTCACAGATGCAGATGTGCAGTTTCCATTGAGTTTGGTTTGCATCCTCTCTCTTGTCGTCGTAGTGCCGACTGTTTTCCAAGGCATGCAGCAATAAACGACATCATCAGAGGAGGGCTGGATGCAGTTTAGTTCCCTTCCCAAATCGAACCCGTAAGCTTTGATCGTGATGATAGAAAGCGGCCGGATGGGATTATCATTTTCCCTTTTAATGTGGAGGAAGTCGTTGATTTGGGATGCGACCTGTGCGGATACATTTTCGACCAGTAATTTGATCAAGTCTGCAGTTGAGACGGGGTCTGTCGCACGGGGCGCGGATATAAAAAAATAGTTAAATAATCTCTTGCAGACAGATTTATTTTTAGTCCTGTGGCAGTGAAGACTTCTGGGGTTATTGGCCCTCATTCGATGGCGTTCCTTCAGAGGATTGCCGCGACTGCGTCTCCATTAAGGGACGAGCCTCGCAAAACGGAATGTCTCTTGCAGCGTGTCTCACTGGAGATGGTGTGATGTTATGCTTTCTCCATCATCGAGGTTGGCTGAGGAGAACAATTTTTTTTTTTTTACAGATACTTTGTTCAAATGAAAATCTTGTTTATATTAAAAAAAATACCCAGTTCGTTTCCAGTTTGATACGGCGTCGGACATTTCCTTAATATCGCATTCGACTTAGGAAAGTATTGAAAAACCATGTGTGTCTGAAATAGACCACATAGCAATGAGCGCGTCTGGATGTATAATCCGTTTAACTGGTGCAATATTTCCTTTCAAAATAGAACATTTATGTCGCATATATTTCGGAATTAGATTTAATTGGTCTTGACTGGATAAAATGATTTAACCTTTTTGAAATTCCTCTCAAATCTTTGCTCAATGCATTTAACCTCGGATTCTCATATTAAAACCCATTTCACGCACGACCTTAAAAATAAGTTTACTGAGGTTTTTCAAAATGGACTTGAGTGCTGTACAAAAATTAAAGTTACTCTGAAATTAAAACCACATTCTAACCCAGCTTTTAGATAAAAATGGCCAGTACCTTATGCTCTTAATATGGTTGTAAAAGAACTGAAAGTTTTTCAGTAATTAGTGGAATAGAGTCTGTAAATTATTCCTCGTGGGCAGCTCCTGTTGTAGTTGTTAAAAAGGCAAATGTAATCGTTCTGATATGTGTTCCCTACCCAGTCTTTTGAACATTAGTTGTCATATAGAAAGAAAATGAGCCACTACCGACACCGAGGTTCGACACTTTGGACTTATGAATATATTTTTTCCGCCAGGTGTATAAATAGCTGTGTCAGGCTACTGACTATAGCGATTATTGAGTGACTATTGAGTGTAACTATCCAGTCGAATTAGTGTGAATTATTGTGCGTCAATGATTTGGGTTTTGATTTAGGATTTACCAGACGTTAAGCCGAGCCGCGCTACTAACAAGCTATTCATTGAAATGGTTAATTATCTTTGGTCGATTTTTACTTCTTTGTTCTTGTTAAATATTTATTTGCGGTTCTAATTAAATACTGTTTTATCTAAACATTGAAGTCTTGAGTTATACTTAATTATTAACGGTCACCGTACCTAAAAAAATGGGCAGAAGTTTATGCCTTGTCATCTGCTTGGATTGGGTTTCCGCTCCCATCAAATCTATACTTCTAACGTCGCCACCTAAACGAGGAAATTCTATTTTATTTTTATTTTTTCTTAATTCTTTTCTTCAATAGGAGTGGATAGGTTATCCTATCGCCCGGTTCACAATTCTTCATGGTCTTTTGAACAGGAGTAGATGTTTGACCATTCTTTCCTGCTTAGGATTAGGTTTCCGATTCCTTCTAAAGTCTACTTCAATTCTGTAATTCTAGCATCTTGGGCTAAACACTGAAATTTTATTTTTTTATGTATTTATTTTTTTTCCTCAATAGGAGTCGACAGGTTGGCCTATCGGCCAGTTCACACTCCTCTCCGGTCTTTTGAAAAAGAGTAGATTGTTATCCCTTGTTTCCGGTTTTCTTCTAAAGGTTTCTCGTTCTCCTTTACTCCTAGTAACAACTTGCGTCTTAGTGACGTTATTGCCTTGCTTGGGGTGAATTGATTAAAAAGAAAATATGAAAAGCGACTTAGAGATGTACTGATGTCGGTGTTTTTTTTAATTATCTTTTTTACTAACGAATGCAGAGAATAGTAAATGAATACCTAAACAAGATATGACGATATACTACATTCGGCAGCAAGGATAAGGAGATTGGAGTATCTGAAGAGCATAGAGTTATCTCTTAATTGCTGTTGCTATTAGGTCCACCCTGATCTGGGTCGGTAGCACCTGTTAGGGTCCCAAAGAATGAACGCCAGAAAAAAAAAAGAAAACAGACCATGAACGTATAAAAATACATTTTATTGTAAAAATACGAGCAATATATTTTTATATAAAAAGAATTACCAACAATACCTATTTGTACTGAAATTACCAACAATATATTTTCTCTGTATTGATGGCATACAATTACGTTCAAAATATATTTAGTTGAAGCTATGAAATTGTGTTCAAAATGTTTATATTTCGGCATTAAATAACACATAGTGGTCGGTATGCCGCTAAACAAAATCAACCAAACCAAACCAATAAAAATATTTAGATTTCGGCATCAAGTAACCCATAGGCGTTGATATGCCGCTAATCAAAATCAACCAAACCAAACCAATGAAAATAATTAGATGTCGACATTAAATAACACATCGAGAGAGGCTGGACTTCATTAGCTATCCTAGGCCTAGTTAATCAGAATTACGATCCATTCATTCATTACAATTTGCCAATTCACCACAAAAACTCACCCATCACCATTCAATCCTGCATATACCATAATACCGCATATTTGCAGGGGACCTACAGAAAATCCAATGATGTAAAAATTTAATTTCATTGTCGATAAAGTACGTTTAAATGAAAATTTTATGATTTATTAAATGATGGGGTGGAGGGATGAAACCAGAAAACAAGCTAAGAATGAAACCCAAAGTTAAACTAAAACGAAACAATATTAATAGGACCCGTCCATCCCTCAAAATAATAAGAGTGGCCGCCGTATTCTGTCGATAAACAAAATCAAGAAGCATCCTCACTAATGGAATGGGGAGGGTTAAAATAAATGAGGGAACGGGGAAAATCAAAGGCTGAACAAGTCGGGATGAAAAATGGGGGAACAAAAGCAAAGAGGAGGTTGGGAATCTCGACATGAGAGAATGCTGGGAAACATGCCGGGAAAAACACTTATGCCCATTAACTAGGTAAACCTAACAGTGTCTAACTTAACAAAGGGAAGGGTTCACAGGAAACCGCCCTGTTGCATTAAGGGGACTTAAAAGAGAAAATCAAGGCTAGCCCCGTACACACATATCGAAATTAAATAGCACATAGAAGTCGGTATGCCGCTAAACAAAATCAATCAACGAAACAAACCTGAAAAAGAATTATAAATACAAATACGTGAACTAAGAGTACTATTTAGAGCATTAAATGAAAGGAAGCTGTGGAGAGACATCATCATCTATAACCTGAAAAGAATTGGCGGATAAAAGAAGATAATATCTATTCGATATAAGTAAATCATCCTTAAGGACACAAGGCACAGTGGGTAAAGGTGTTAGTTAGATCCAGTGACAGGACCCAAACAGTGTGAGTTCAATACCTTGTTAAGGCATTGGAGAACGGTGAGTGATGAATTAACAAGAGATAACTGATAACTGACATCCATTAAACATGACACGTGGAACCAAAACAGTCTAACCGAGCGAATGAAATAAAGGGTTCAGTTCGACATTCCAAAAACCAGAAGAAGGCCGGAGTGTACAACGGCCGAAACGTTGTGATAAATACGGCAACAAAGATGAGCACAATTGTCTGAATAATAAAAATAGTATAAGTAAATAATATTTAACATGAAAACTTGTGTCTCTCTGTGAGTCGTTTGTTCAACGAGAGGTAATTTCTTCTTGAGAAGTGGTAGAGACTCTTGTATATTCCTGTGCCTCTTCAAGTCATATCTTGTATATTCTCGTGTCTCTACAAGTCATATATTGTATATTTCCGTGCCTCTACAAGTCATATCTTGTATATTTCCGGGCCTCTACAAGACATATCTTGTATATTCCTGTGTCTCTACAAGTCATATCTTGTATATTACCGTGTCTCTACAAGTCATATCTTGTATATTCCCGTGCATCTACAAGTCATATCTTGTATATTTCCGTGTCTGTACAAGTCATATCTTGTATATTCCTGTCCCTCTACAAGTCATATCTTGTATATTTCCGTGTCTCTACAAGTCATATCTTGTATATTCCTGTCCCTCTACAAGTCATATCTTGTATATTCCTGTGCCTCTACAAGTCATATCTTGTATATTTCCGTGTCTCTACAAGTCATATCTTGTATATTCCTGTCCCTCTACAAGTCATATCTTGTATATTCCTGTGCCTCTACAAGTCATATCTTGTATATTCCCGTGCCTCTACAAGTCATATCTTGTATATTTCCGTGTCTCTACAAGTCATATCTTGTATATTCCTGTCCCTCTACAAGTCATATCTTGTATATTTCCGTGTCTCCACAAGTCATATCTTGTATATTCCTGTCCCTCTACAAGTCATATCTTGTATATTTCCGTGTCTCTACAAGTCATATCTTGTATATTCCCGTGCCTCTACAAGTCATATCTTGTAGATTCCTGTCCCTCTACAAGTCATATCTTGTATATTTCCGTGTCTCTACAAGTCATATCTTGCATATTCCTGTCCCTCTACAAGTCATATCTTGTATATTCCTGTGCCTCTACAAGTCATATCTTGTATATTTCCGTGTCTCTACAAGTCATATCTTGTATATTTCCGTGTCTCTACAAGTCATATCTTGTATATTCCTGTCCCTCTACAAGTCATATCTTGTATATTCCCGTGCCTCTACAAGTCATATCTTGTATATTCCTGTTCCTCTACAAGTCATATCTTGTATATTCCTGTCCCTCTACAAGTCATATCTTGTATATTTTCGTGTCTCTACAAGTCATATCTTGTATATTCCTGTGCCTCTACAAGTCATATCTTGTATATTTCCGTGTCTCTACAAGTCATATCTTGTATATTCCTGTCCCTCTACAAGTCATATCTTGTATATTCCTGTGCCTCTACAAGTCATATCTTGTATATTTCCGTGTCTCTACAAGTCATATCTTGTATATTCCTGTCCCTCTACAAGTCATATCTTGTATATTCCTGTGTCTCTACAAGTCATATCTTGTATATTTCCGTGTCTCTACAAGTCATATCTTGTATATTCCTGTCCCTCTACAAGTCATATCTTGTATATTTCCGTGTCTCTACAAGTCATATCTTGTATATTCCTGTCCCTCTACAAGTCATATCTTGTATATTTCCGTGTCTCTACAAGTCATATCTTGTATATTCCTGTCCCTCTACAAGTCATATCTTGTAGATTCCTGTCCCTCTACAAGTCATATCTTGTATATTTCCGTGTCTCTACAAGTCATATCTTGTATATTCCTGTCCCTCTACAAGTCATATCTTGTATATTCCTGTGCCTCTACAAGTCATATCTTGTATATTTCCGTGTCTCTACAAGTCATATCTTGTATATTTCCGTGTCTCTACAAGTCATATCTTGTATATTCCTGTCCCTCTACAAGTCATATCTTGTATATTCCCGTGCCTCTACAAGTCATATCTTGTATATTCCTGTGCCTCTACAAGTCATATCTTGTATATTTCCGTGTCTCTACATGTCATATCTTGTATATTCCTGTCCCTCTACAAGTCATATCTTGTATATTCCTGTGCCTCTACAAGTCATATCTTGTATATTTCCGTGTCTCTACAAGTCATATCTTGTATATTCCTGTCCCTCTACAAGTCATATCTTGTATATTCCTGTGTCTCTACAAGTCATATCTTGTATATTTCCGTGTCTCTACAAGTCATATCTTGTATATTCCTGTCCCTCTACAAGTCATATCTTGTATATTTCCGTGCCTCTACAAGTCATATCTTGTATATTCCTCTGCCTCTACAAGTCATATCTCTTGAGCTCCGGTCGGTAAATTTGGTGACCTTGTAGAGGACCGTGTGGGTTTCAGTGTTGTTGAATTAGAAACATATGCTATTTATTACTGCTAGAAGAAGGTCCAACTACAAGAAAATAGGCGGACTCAAGTTGTCCAAGCGATGATGAAAAGAAAACAAACAAGACCGATATATATATATATATATATATATATATATATATATATATATATATATATATATATATATATATATCTATATATATATATATATATATATGTCAACAAATATATATATTAAACAACAAATTTACAAGTGACAAAGACATCAACATTTGTTGACTTTTGTGTTGGGTTTTTGTTTTTAAGTAAAATACCACAGAACATGAAATTTAAGAAGATAGAAAATGATATTGAAACAATAACATTTGTATTTATTTTGTGTATTGATGTACATGCGTAGAAGTTAAAATTTCTTTTGGTGTTATGTCCCTTTGACTGAAATATTTTTTGTGTGGTCATGTTATACACGTAGCCATAAGTAGACATCTACAAATGGTCCATTCTTATAACCATACCACTACATATGGTGACCCCAAATCCTCTAAAACCTGCTGCTTCAACCTATTCGTTTTCCGTTCCATAGGCCCTGTGAGTGCCAAACTTTCCAAGCCCTCGTTCCTAATTTTGTATCCAATGTATATTTTTTTCAGTCCCCTTCTGCTTTTGAGTGTAAGTGTCATTTTTGTTTTCATTTTCCTTAAAACTCCATTGCTGCTTTCGTCCACGGTGTTCGTAGCATCCTATTTTAAAACCACATTTGTGTTGCCGCAAATCTGTTCTTCATCTGTGAGGACGGAGAAATGAAAACTGGCGAAAAAATTCATAATATTCATGAGAGATATGAAAGAGAGAGTGATAGAGAGAAAGAAAGAAGGAGTGTGAATCAGAAAGAAAAGCGAGGAATGTCAAAGAGAAAGAAATTATATGCCTACGAATAGGATACAATGTTCATCAGGTGATCATTAATTGAAAAGTTATCCTCTTGAGAAAGAGACCAAAATATTCAATTTGTTCAGAGAATTCGATTACTTTATACATTTATTTTCTTATCATTTTTCTGCCTTCATTTTTTTAATCTTCCACTTTCTTCTTTGTCTTACACGAATATTTAAAAAAAAATGTTTCTTTTCTTTGAATGCATTATTTATAGACAATTTCGCTTTCCATTCTTCAGTTCTTCTGGAAATGCTTTTCCATTTTTTTTTCTTTCTTACCTACTTATTTTATTTCTTTCCTTCTTTTTTCTTTATTTTTAAGCTCGATATCCTTATTTCTTTCTTTTCTTTTTTTCTTTCTTTCTTTCTTTCTTTGAGGTTCCATTATAATTTCTTTATTTTCGATTTCTTTTTTCTTTTCTTTTCTTTTCTCTTCTTTCTTTTTTTCTTTCTTTCTTTATTTTACCTTCCTTCCTTTCTTTCTTTCTTTCTTTCTTTCTTTCTTTGAGGTTCCATTATAATTTCTTTATTTTCGATTCCTTTTTTCTTTTCTTTTCTTTTCTCTTCTTTCTTTTTTTCTTTCTTTCTTTATTTTTCCTTTCTTTCTTTCTTTCTTTCTTTTTTCTTTCTTTCTTTCTTTCTTTCTTTCTTTCTTTCTTTCTTTGAGGTTCCATTATAATTTCTTTATTTTCTATTCCTTTTTTCTTTTTTTTTCTTTTCTCTTTTTTCTTTTTTTCTTTCTTTCTCTATTTTTTCTTTCTTTCTTTCATTCTTTCTTTCTTTGAGGTTCCATTATAATTTCTTTATTTTCGATTCCTTTTTTCTTTTCTTTTCTTTTCTTATCTTTTCTCTTCTTTCTTTCTTTCTTTCCTTCTTTCTTTCTTTCTTTGAGGTTCCATTATAATTTCTTTATTTTCGATTACTTTTTCTTTTCTTTTCTCTTCTTTCTTTCTTTCTTTATTTTTTCTATTTTTCTTTCTTTCTTTCTTTCTTTTCGTTAGCATTCTTTTTACCGATTTCTTTCTTCCAGATTTCCATATTCTTTCTTTCTTTCTTTCCTAATACTTTTCCAGATTTCTTTCTTTCTTTCTTTCTTTCTTTCTTTCTTATCTCTGTATTGTTTTCAATTTTCGCTTCGTTTTCTTTCTTTCTTTCTCTGAAAGGTGATTGGAAGCTTCATCTTCTTTTATGGTGAGCGTTATCATCAAGGTTTGCTGATTACCGTTTTGAAAATATCAAACCTCCACATTCAAGTCAATGCGTCTCTCGCAGCAGACGCCGTACTGCGTTAGAGGCTTACACAAAAGCCAGTTCGCTTGTGCTGTAGCGCATGCGTGGGCAACAAGCTCTGACGTCACATACGCATATTTTATGTTTTGTGACAGATGATGGCAGCGTTGAAGCAGATCACGCATTACTTCTCACCAGTTAAAGCCTGAGACACGAGAACATACGTGACAGGTAGACGCTTAAGCGTTAAAAAAAAGAAACCACCTCCAATTATGAGTATTGGAAGGTCGCCATATTTCTTAAAAATGACCACAAAAACATCAAAAACAAGAAAGGAGGATGGCCTCACTCATGTGATATACAGGCTAAGATGAATTAAATAGCTCTAAATTTTGTATCACTCTAAACATTTCATGTATAATAACACGAAGGTCTTAGATAAAATTAAAGAAAGCATTAAACCTTGAACATCTGTCTATATTTCTGAGATAATGTATTGTAAGTATTTACACTATTTACATTGTCCAGATCACAGTCCTCTCCTTTGTAGCCATATTCACGACGTTTCGCCTGTTGAACGCTCAGACCTTCTTCAGGATCTGTCTAAATTTCTGAGATGAGACATTGTAATTATTTACACTATTTATATTGTCCAGATCACTGTCCTCTTCGTTGTTGCCATATTCATGACGTTTCAGCCGTTGTACGCTCCGGCCTTCTTCAGAATCTGTCTATATTTCTGATATGATGTATTGTAATTATTTAGACTATTTACATTGTCCAGATCACTGTCCTCTCCTTTGTTGCTATATTCACGACGTTTCGGTCGTTGTAGGCTCCGGCCTTCTTCAGGATCTGTATATATTTCTGAAATGATGTATTGTAATTATTTACACTATTTACATTGTCCAGATCACTGTCCTCTCTTTGTTGCCATATTCACGGCGTTTCGGCCGTTGTACGCACCAGCCTTCTTCAGAATCTATATTTCTGAGATGACGTATTGTAATTATTTAGACTATTTACATTTTCCAGATCACTGTCCTCTCCTTTGTTGCCATATTCACGATGTTTCGGCCGTTGTACGCACCGGCCTTCTTCACAATCTATATTTCTGAGATGACGTATTGTAATTATTTAGACTATTTACATTTTCCAGATCACTGTCCTCTCCTTTGTTGCCATATTCACGACGTTTCGGCCGTTGTATGCTCCGGCCTTCTTCAGGATCTGCCTATCTTTCTGAGATGACCTATTTTAATTATTTACACTATTTACATTGTCCACATTTTTATTGACATGTTCACGAGGTTTCGACCGTTATACACATCGACTTTCTTCAGATGATATATTGGAATTTCGAGTCGAACCCTTTATTTACTCCACGTGACTTGCCTTTTATGGATACTTCAGTTTCAGTTATTTGCCTTTAGTAACACAACTCTCCAAGTATTTGTTTACGTCTGCTTTGGTTCAGGTCACTGGATTAATTAAACCAGTGATCCGTGACCTTTTTCAGGTCATGGACCATTTTTTTCTTCAAAAATTCAAATGGACCACTCGTACCTTTACTTTTAGACTGTTCAATTCTCACACTAAAATACCCAATGAAAAGACAAAGTAGTCTATTTACACTTTAAAATTTATTTTAGTAAACAAGGATAAACACAGGATATCAAAATCAATTTTGATGATGTCATTCAGTCTTAGTCCATTCAGCTAATGACTACCTTAATCAATTTTGATGGTGTCAAATTTATTATCAAACAAAATAGTGTAGTCATCTATTAACACGGGAATATTTTTATATGAATGAAATATTATATATATATACAATATGATATAATATAAGTATTATGCAGTGTTATATTTATTTTATCTTTATCATATATATATATATATATATATATATATATGATAAATATAAAATAGATAATATAGCACTGCATAATACTTACGTAATTTCAAAATATAATGTACAGTGGGTGTAATTAAACAAAATATTAGACTTTTTTAATTCTTCAAAGTATGAATAATAGCGATACAATTTTCTGAAATGACTACAGTTTTTTTATGGCTACGAATTCTCTGTGGACTACTAGGAATAGTATGTGGACCACTAGTGGTCCACATGGACCACGTTGAGAATCACTGGCTTAAATTAACGCTTATATCCACTGGACCATATGTCCTTGGTAGGAAATCCACTCCAGTTGACTAAATAAACGGTTCGGTTCGAAATTCCAGTGTATATCACCCGAAGAAGGCCGGGGCATACAACGGTAGAAACATCGTGAACATGATAATAAAGATGAAGGCAACAATCAGAACAATGTAAATTAAGTCTTGTTACGTTTTTGTATCGAATGCATTAGAATGCAGAATACACAGAGAAGAATTTTCATTACATGTCCCACTGTCTTTACTACTACTCTAGATCTCATCAACTATAATATATATCTCTATTAGGAAAGAAGATTGAATCACTGAATTTGAAAATATTTGTCTCCGCAAATTTCAGACACCAACTGTTTTTCGCCGTAATTCAAATAGATTTTCACAGATAAATAATTAAAGGTATCCCCATTGACAGCTGTTGCATGTTTCCAATTCATTTTCTGTTTCATTTAAAAGAATCGGTTTCCTAATATCTTATCAATCTAATTTGTTTTTAATTAAATGCCATATAGCTTCAGGAAATAGGAAATCGTGGCTCTTCGCAATAAACTTTCGTGTTTGAATTCCAATGGATTCTTCGAAGAGACTCAGGCGCGGTTTATCGTTAGCTTCTCCACGGTTTTAAAATTTCCTTCGCTTAGACTGTTTGGTATCCAAGGTTAGATAGCCTAGTCTACTCAGCGTGTTGGACAGAAAATAGAATTGAACGCCTTACACATGTGGGCTTCCGAGGTCCCGTGGACATCTTTTGACAAGACATAATCCCCAGCAACATCATTCGAGACGGCTGGGATTACCAACATGCTAAATTGCTAAAAGAATACACGCCTTTCAAACAAACAAGAATTTCCTTGATGAACTGCTAGCTTATGACTAAAGACTAGAAGGATAACTGTTGTAACCTAGGGAAGGTTACTGAATAGAATAATCAAAGGAATGTTGGTAATCAACGATAATACTTAGAACAAGAACAACACATATAAGATTCGCCAGCGGCGTGTAGAAGTATTCAACTGCTAGAAGTAAGTCAAGTGAATTCGACACTGAATCTACAACTGCAGACCACAGACAGTATCTACCAATTGCCCCACATAGTCAGAAGGACGAATTTAATGTGGTTTTCCCGAGCCCGTATGCTAAGCCAAAAATTCCCCGCAGACCTCGTATAGAACGGGTCGGGTAGGTATTTCCCGAGCCCAGACGTTTTGGGTATCCTCTCTGCCCGGAGGCAGATAGCTTAACCAGACCAGATAAAGATGAATCTCCAAATGCAGACTGGACGACGGTTACCAACTGCCCCACGCAGTCAAGGCCGAATTTAATGTGGGGTTCTCGAGCCCGTAGGCTCATCCAAAAACTCCGCGTAGACTCCGTATAAAACAGGGTCGGCTAGGTGTTTCCCGTGACGAGACTGTGCCCTTCGACATAGCCCCGTCTCAGGATGCTCACTGCTTTCGGGCAGAGAGCTTAACCAGTTCAGCTGAAGACGAATCTCTAACTGCAGCCAACCCGACCAACACACACAGTATTAACGACTGTATTTATTGGAATGGGAGCATACTCGTCATTGTTACAACACTAACCCCAACTACGCTACAATAATGCCTGTAATCTGAGACTCATTAATCTTTGACTCGTACGTGAAGAAACTTTAACTTATGAAGAAATGCCTTGGAAGCAGCTAGCACACAAAGACCTCAATTTTGAAATGCCGTTTGCCCAGCAGTTAGGTATCTTCCGCTTTGCCTCTCCTTTAGCTTAAGCTGAGCTTTCTAATATGGCATTGGAGGGAGTGTTGGGTCTCATGACGTGTCTGTACCGATTCAAGATCCTCTTTTTGACGGTGTTCATGAGATCACCCTATGCCCTCTGTCCTGTTTTTTTTCTAGATTTCAGAAACTACCTTGTCTAAGACTTCTTCCACCTTTACTCTTGAATCTATCATAAGCTCCGTATGATCTTCATACTATATCTTCTTAAAAGTGTTTCATTTTTGCGACGTGTCTCTTAAGTACATTCACAATCAAGGCTTTCTAGAGTTTTCTATCCTATTCAGGTTTTAACAATGAGTGTCTTTTTTACTCCCTCGGGTTTGCCAATCGCTGTTCTGCCGCACATTTACACAAACTCGTTAACTATGTTACTCGCTGTCTCCATCTCTTGCCTTCACTATATCCTGTAAGTTTTATATTATCCAAGCTCTCTTTCCTCATTATGCGTCTTTCAAGTCTAAACTGCCTGCTTTTGATTATAGGCAAACATTCATGGTAGGCCCTCTCATTGTCAGAGAATAGTTGTACAAGTTGAGTAAATCTCCCGAGAAAACGTTCTTGTCGCACGCCGTTTGGGATCATTCCCTTAACTTGTTGTCTATTCTGTCTATATCTCTGAGATGAGGTATTATGATTACTGGCATTATTTACATTATTTGGACTGTTATCCTCATCTTCATTGCCATATTCACAACGTTTCGGCTTCTATATCTCTAAGATGAGGTATTATGTTTACTTACATTATTTGCATTATTCGGACTGTTATCCTCATCTTCATTGCGATATTCACAACGTTTCGGCCTCTATATCTCTGAGATGAGGTATTATGATTACTTGCATTATTTGCATTAATCGGACTGTTATCCTCATTTTCATTGCCATATTCACAACGTTTCGGCCTATATATCTCTAAGATAAGGTATTAAGATTACTTGCATTATTTGCATTATTCCGACTGTTATCCTCATCTTCATTGCCATATTCACAACGTTTCGGCCTCTATATCTCTGAGATGAGGTATTATGATTACTGGCATTATTTACATTATTTGAACTATTATCCTTATCTTCATTGCCATATTTCCAGCGTTGCGGTCTCTATATCTCTGAGATGAAGTATTATGATTACTTTCATAATTTACATTATTCTGACTGTTATCCTCATCTTCATTGCCATATTCACTACGTTTCGGGCGTTGTACGTTCTGCGGGTGATTGGAATTTTGAACCGAACCCTTTATTTGATCCACCGGAGTAGATTGTTCTAGTTCCACGTACCATGCCTCTTGCGGATGTCTCGGTTATTTCCCTTTAACTCAACTGTCCAAGTTTTAGTTCACCACTACTGTAGCCTGGTATTAAACTCACAACTCTGGATTTAACCAACGTCTTTATCCACTGGGACATGTGTCCGTGACGGAAAGACGTGTGAGTTCGAAATTCCGATCACCTGAAGAAGAACGTAGCGTACAACGGTCGAAACCTTGTGAATATGGCAATGAAGATGAGGATAACAGTACGAATAATGTAAATCATGTATGTTCTTTATTCATTTGGAGACTGTTTGTTCCCAAACTTGTGGTATTAAAAAGCGTGTTCTTTCCATGTAGGCCAAGTTTTATTAATATTCCAATTTGTGTCTTATATGAAACACGGGTCATCAGTCTTTTTTTGCATTTCTGTCAATTGAAGAATTAAACATCAAACGAAATGGATCAGATCTGTTCTTACTGATTGGAACGTTTAATCTTCATCCAATGTTCAATGCCCAAAGTTCAGTTCAAGACGTCATTATGTTCGCCATCTTCCATGATCGTCACGGTTCTTATCCTTTGCTAAATGCTAATGGATATCTACCGTAGTACAGTTTTGAGCAAGCTTGTTCCATCAATCAATTCGATTTCCGCACTCTAGTCTTGAGCAGGGGTCGGCAAACTACGAGACGAGTGCCACACGTGCCACACGTGCCACACGTGCCACGCCAAGCAGTATTTATTCCCACAGGTCAGCAAATGACATCACGAAGTCTAAACCAATAACCACTACAACGCAAAGAAGATATTTAGCTGTTTCAAAACTGCTCACTAGTTGGACTCCTATTAATAATAAAAACTTTAAAAATACTTTTAAAAACAGTTTATTTCTGTTTATGTGGTTTACATATTATTGTATATATTACTATATAAAATATAAATATATCACTGTATAAAATATATTACTATATAAAATATATTACTGTATAAAATATATCACTATATAAAATATCTGTCTATATCTCTGAGATGAGGTATTATGTACATTATTTACATTATTCAGACTATTGTCCTCGTCGCCATATTTATCACAACGTTTCGACCGTTGTACGCACAGGCCTACTTCAGGTGGTTAGAATTTCGCTTTATTTCGCTCACTGGGGTAGACTGTTCTAGTTCCACGTGCCATGGATATCAGTTTTCAGTTATCTCCCTTTAATTTCTCTCTGAAAGCTCTCCACTGCCTTAACCGTTTATTGAATTCACACACTTTGGGTGCTGTCACTCGATCTAGCCAACGCCTTTATCTACTGTGCCGTGTGTCCTTGAGGACAGCTGGGTGCGAATTTTTGGGTATTATAAACCTAATGTCTTCAGCAACCATTTTTACCAGTGGTCATATTGCAATTTTGCTGTTATCATTGCATGTTTTTACCTCTTTTTACCATCTTTTCCTCAGCGTATTCCATGTATATATTCGCCATTGCTGTTGAATAAGGGTCTCAACTTCGCCACAAACATCAGGCAGGTGCCATACTTGGACATTATTACCAGAGTCGAGTAGGTGGCCTTGAAGATCCCTCAGGCTCAGGCGGATGAACTGAGATGGAAAGTAAGACAGACCTTGGAATACTTTGAAGAAATGGCATTAGAATCTATATCTCTAAAGCCAACTATATGGTTAAGGTACGCAGATGACACCTTCATACTCTGGCCACACCAGGAAGATGTTCAGGTTCTACTGGACCATGTGAACTCAATAAGACCTTCGATACAGTTCACAATGGAGAAAGAGAGTAACAACACACTCCCATTCCTGGGTGTTCTAATATCTCGAACAGTGACTGGTTTTAAGACATCCGTATACCGTAAACCGGCATTCACCGGACAGTAACTCAATTTCAACTCCCACCATCCATACAGCATAATGAAAAGGATCGTCCGTTGCTTACAACACCGAGCAAAAGTCATAAGTGGCGACCCAGAGATATTAGATAAAGAATTGGTCAGTATAAGTAGTACCCTACAACGTAACAACTACCCTGGGTACATGGCAGCAGATCCCCCCCCAAAAAAAAAAACTGAGATAGGCGGGTAGAAGAGGAGGAGGACAACAACACTCAGAAAACACTCTGCCTTCCTTATGTGAAGGGGTTATCAGAGAAAATACAAAGGATCTGCGGTCCCTATAATATCAGGACAACCTTCATAAGCTTGACGGCACTTCACAGATATCTCTCCCGAGTAAGACCCCACAAAATAGAGGAGAACATGGCTAAAGACTGTGTGTACGCTATCCCGTACAGCCACGGAAAGAAATATAAAGTGGAGACAGGCTGCCCCTTTAAGGTAAGTCTTCAAGAACACCAAAAAGCTGTAACACGAGGTGAAGTGGAAAAATCAGGGGTGGCTGACCACATATGGAGAGGGAAGGGAGATCGCCGCCCTTTGTGAGATCATGTTGAGATCATAGACAAGGAACACCATTGGAAAATCAACACATATGCTAGGCCACAAAAATCTCCTGAGCCGACCAAGCATAGAAATAAATACAATATGGGAACCAGTAATAGGGAGTGCCAGAGAAAAGCAATGATAACAACAAAATTGCAATATGAGCACTGGTAAAAAATGTTTGCTGAAAAACATTAGGTTATAAACCTAATGTTTTTCCATTTTATACCAGTGCTCATATTGCAATTTTGCTGTTATCATTCTATGTTTTTACCAGAGCTCATATTGCAACTTTGTTGTTATCATTGCTTTTCTCTGGCACTCCCTATTACTGTTTCCCATATTGTATTTATTTCTTCCCAGAAATTCATACCCAGATGTCCTCAAGGACACATGGCACAGTGGATAGAGGCGTTGGTTAGATCCAGTGACAAGACCCAAAGAGTGTGAGTTCAATACCCGGTTAAGGCAGTGGAGAACTTTCAGAGGGAAATTAGCAGGAGATAACTGTCTCCCCCAGTGAGCGAAATAAAGGGTTCAGTTCGAAATTCCAACCACGGCCGAAACGTTGTGATAAATATGGCGACAAAGATGAGGACAATAGTCCGAATAATGCAAATAATGTGTATAAAATATGTTACTGTATAAAATATATTATTGTGTAAAATATAGTACTATATAAATTATATTACTGTATAAATTTCGAACCTTTCTCTGCTATTGCGAACACACAAATATCTGACAAAAATAACCATGAGCCATTTTCGTTACGGAAGAACAGATAGGTATAAATTTATTAAACTCGCATCAGAAATATTTCATTTTTATGTCAATCAACTCATTATTATTTCTGACTGGCAGTTTTATTTTCACTTTTGTCTAACCTGTCTGTTTATCCCAACCGCCACTCTGTTTTCTTTTCTTTCTTTTATTTTTTTTGTTCCGAAAACAAATTTTGAATAAATTTTCCAACCTAAACATTTATTCCAACATATCTAGTATTAATATTAATTTTTTTAACGGCAATTACTTATCAATTTGTGAATAATTTATTTTAAATCTAATTTAAATATATTTTTATTCAATTACTATTCACAACGACCATTTTTATTTATTCCACCGGGAAAAATTACGATAAGGAGTGTGAAGTATTACCAAGTCTTTCTATCTCATTTCAGGAAATTTTATACGGTGGCGCTTCAAGACACGACTTATTTTGTTTAACGAAGGATATCTTAGCGCCTTCATGTGTTACATTTATCTAAAATTTCGTCTGAGTCCACAGCATCAAAAGTAGAAATTAAATTGCAAATTAATATAACTAGCGATAAAAACAAAGTAATATCAAACGTGTTCTTAATGAAGCAAAGTTACTGTTTGTTGATAGAAGGAAAGAACGTATAGCATATCGCAAGTTCTGTTCTGGAGATAATTGGCGACTCTGCAACAACATCAACTCCTCAATACACCCTCTATTCAAAGTCCCAAAATCTACAGCAGATAATGTTGAATGTTTTACTCGGAAATACTCTTTCAACTTAACCCTTGACTCATCTGGTGTGCGTACACCTGATTTCCCGCTAGGACTGAGACTATACTGTGTGATATGCACATAACCACGTCACTGATCTCGGGCATCATTTCTAAATTAGATTCCCATAAGGCAAATGGAGGTAACGGGATCCCAGCCGTAGTTTGAAAGAAATGTGCTCCCGATCTTGCTCATGTTCTTTCCAAACTCTATAACTACTGTCTCGCTGCTTCCTGCTTTCCAGCTTGTTGGGTGTCGTCTTTTGCAGTCCCTGATTTTAAGAACTCTGGAGAACCTTCTGACACCGCTAACTATCGGCCTATTCGTCTCCTATCAATTTTTTGCAAAGTATCCGAGGCTTTAATCAATGCTGAGATTGTTAAGCATCAAACCTCCCAGGATCTTCTCTCTGACAAACAATATGGATTCCATTTTGCTTGGTTTACCGCTGACGTGTTTCTGGCCATCACTGAGTATGTATATCAAGCTCTTGATAATAACGGGGAAGCTCGAGCTGTGGCTCTAGATATCTCAAAGGCTTTGAGAGGATTTGGCATGCTGGTCTTCTATGTAAGCTTCAAGGATACGACATTACAGGACGATTGTTTGATTTAATTTAATCATTCCTATCAAAATGGGAAATGAAGGTCGTTCTGAACGGTCACGCTTCCAGATCCTTCACACGAACGCGGGTCTCCCTTGAGTCTCCTCCGCTTTTTATCATCATCATCAATGATTTTCCTCCTGTCATCAGCTCCTAAGTAGGCATTTATGCAGATGACACTACCATTTACTTTTTACTTTGTTTATCCTGAAGTCCTTAACAAAATCCAAAGTAGGAT
Organism: Acanthosepion lycidas; assembly: GCA_963932145.1. Classification (NCBI taxonomy): domain Eukaryota; kingdom Metazoa; phylum Mollusca; class Cephalopoda; order Sepiida; family Sepiidae; genus Acanthosepion; species Acanthosepion lycidas. Next base: position 15,113,858 of record OZ010600.1, on the reverse strand, counting down.
CTTCTACGTAACTTGGCATCTCGACTTTTTTTTGTCACAGACGTGATGTGTCTTCCCTCTGTCTTTTCTACAAATATTTTCATGGTAACTGCTCTCACGAGCTTTTTTCTTGGTGCGCCGACTACATGAATTTAAGCGTTGTATAAAAATCTGAAATATGGTTTTCTCCTTTTGTAGTACGGTTTCGTCTTTAAAAAACGTTTTAAATAAATTGAAAAATAGTTTACAAAAAGTGTTTAAATTCAGAAAACCAGAAAGCGTGGGCAATGATTTTTAGTCTGTTATATTTAAAAGTCAACGAAAAGAAAATTCTTTGACGTCAAGGACATAGGAAAGAATTTATAAACGCAAAGTTTGTTGTCGAACAATGTATTGTTTTGAATAAGTGACCGCTTTGTTTGAAGGTCAATAGCGGTTCTCCAAAATTAAATGGATATAAATATTAATGAATCTTGAGGCGCGGTAGGAGTCGGGCGAAATACATATAAACAGAATCGACGAGAAGCCTGGAAAAAATATCAGATGTCGGGGGAGGGCCGGTAGAGGGTAGAAGAGGCCGCGTGGTCTTTTGCTGAGAAGGTTCACGACCTTTTTTTTTTCTTTTACCCGATTCAAGTTTTAGAAGAAAATACAAAGTGTCAGGATATAGATTTCAACGGGAAATGTTCATTTTGTTATATCAAGAACTATATAAACTAATTTAAAATTAACCCAGTCCCCTCCTTCCTCATACTGTCATGTCATGTCTCTTTTCGCCAGTGGAAACCTTCTTTTCCTTTTGTAGAATGGTTTCGTCTTTAAAAAAAAAGTTTTAAATAAATTTAAAAAGAGTTTACAAAAAGTGTTAAAATTCAGAAAACCATACAGATTTCAATGGCGTAAGCACAATTTACATTGGTAAATAACAATGAGGTTCAATAATTCTGTAAAACATAAGTTATCGGTTTTTACACTTATTATGAATTAGAGCTCATTCGAAGTAGATATTTATTTTTTTGATTGGCTAAAGGTCTAATGTATACTAATTTACAAAAATTGTTCCATATATTATGCGATTGAGTCAGTTTAAATAAATAGCGACCAGTTGTCATGCATATTCTCATAATATGCACCTGTTACTCCGTTTTTGTACGCTATAGCAACAAGCTCATTCAGTAACCCTCTACCTTGAGTGGATCTCGGGCCTTGTGTAAATAAATCTTTCTAAGTAAATAATCGGAAAATTGTGTCTTAAACCCGTCTAACTGGGGCCACACTTTGCTCTACATAAATATATTATATCTTTATAGAATGAGGATGATCTTCGGACTGAAATCTGCCCTTCATCTGGTGATTGAACCTCCAGTATTGGCATTTATCTCTGGATAAGGAGGGAACACAGTTCAAAATTCAAATTTTAAAATAACTGAACAAAATAGTGATTTGAAAAGTTATAATTTATATTCCATATAAAGTAACACAAAAAGTTTTTGATTAAAATAAAAAATTAATTCCAGTTTAAAATATCACCATGAACTTTGTGAATTTGGGAAATCAATTTCATTTCTTTAAAATAACAGGGAATCGAAATTAAGGTGAGAGTTTTCGTTACGTGAGGTTTTGAAGTTCCGCAGAGTTTGTGATTTGAAGAACTCAATTTTCGGCCTGAATTGAAATTTCGACCCAAATAAGTTTCGTCCCAAATCGATTATTTGGCCGAAATTGAACTTATAACCCAATTTGTAGTCAAAGTAAAGTTTTGAAATTTAATGGTGTGGATTGGGAAATTCAAACTTATTTCTTCAAAATTGCCATTGCTGTTTTCTAAGCTGGACCAGAACCCCATTTCGTTTTGGGCCGGGGGCCTAATTAGCCCTCCGCACGGGTTGTGGGTTTTGAACTTGTAAGCAAATAAATCGCTGGGCCTTTTAGTAACGTGCGCAGACGAGTCGGAGAAACGACTTCACTAAGATCAAGATTTTATCAAATCAATTATCTCAATGTGGGTGAATAGGTCCTTGATATAATCGAAAAGACACCCCGAAGCAACCCGCCTGAAAGAGATTTAACAATCAATATACACTTACTATACTCATCTGTACACTGAGTATACCAAACATTATGGAAACTAGGCACCTCGGTATTAGGTAATGTTTAACGAGGTAGTCTGTTTTTATTCATTTTTACAGAGCTATATTTACTGGATGTCGTATACGTGCAGCCTTGTGCCAAACTTTGATAATCTTAGTAAATAAAGGTATTCTCGGTGTGAGGTAATGTTTAATGTCTTTGTCTGATCTTTTCTTTGGTCTTCTAATGGGTGAGCAACAGTATTTTGAAAAGTTAAGGCTCTATTGTGCTAGGTATAAATAAGATGAGTAAAATAACTGTTCGGTGTCAGACATCAGGTTATGCCATGGCAACTTATTGCAAAATAAATTCGTTAGTTAAAAGTATTTAGACACAACTTCTTCTTCTTCTTCTTCTTCTTCTTCTTCTTCTTCTTCTTGTGTGCCATGACCCTTCTAATCGTGGGCTATCAAGTCTGTTCACATCCTCCTATCCTTTGTGGTTCTTAGTAATGTCTGTTTTGCCATCCATTTACGCAACTTAGGTAGGTTACCCTCTGTTTTCCTCTGTCCCGCTTACTTCAAAGCATGTCTTGTGTGTGTCTAATTTTCTAAGTCTTCTTTCTTCTTATCTTTCCTAGAAACTTAAACTATCTCGTTCTGATTCGAAGTATAAGCGTCCTTTTTTTTTTACAACTCGCTCGTTAGATACATGTTCAGTCCGTAGTATTCTCAGCATCCTTCTGTAGAACTATATTCCTGCTGCCTCAAGTCGATTCTTCGTCTGTGAGGAGATTGTCAGGCCTTTATTCACATAAAGAAGTATAATAAAACATTTCAGTATGATTTGTTTTGTCTCTAACGAAATTTTCTTGTTTCTTTATAATTTGCTTAGATTTTTGAAGGAATTGGTGTTTAGTTTTTTTCTCTTTTCAAATGCGCCTTCAGCTTTGGGCATCAAAATTTCCGTCTAACAGTTCCCAGATATTTCATTTTATCTACTTGCTGGATTTGGGCATTTCCAATTTGGGGGTTCGTATGTCGGACGTTTTTTTTTTTTGCTGACATCTATTGTAGCCTTTTGATAAAAATACTTAAAATCTTGCTTAAATTCATATTCCTTCTGAGGGTGACAGTAGGGTACCAATCATCGGCTCTGAAATTGGAATTGTCGAGTTGAGATCAAATTCCGGTTAAGTCATGTTGCATTCTTTTTCTTATTAATGCCTTTAGGGAAGACAAGAATTTAACTTTTCTCTCCATATTATGTGGATTAAATATCAGGACACATTGTGTGTTGGTAGATATCAATCAGGGAGAAGGAATACTCTGGATTCAAATTGTAGATTGAAGAGGATAACAGGGTAGACTGGACTCTAGTCTTAAATTGAAAACAGTCCATGAGAAGGGTTTCTTAGAATTCTAAACAGTGTACAGTCTATGAGAACGGTGTCTTAGAATTCTACACCGTGTACAGTCTATGAGAAGGGTTTCTTAGAATTCTACACCGTATATAGTCTATAAAAAGGGTTCCTTAAAATCCGAAAGCGTGTACAGTCTATAAGAAGAGTTTCTTAGAATTCTAAACCGTGTACAGTCTATGAGAACAGTGTCTTAGAATTCTACACCGTATACAGTCTATGAGAAGAATTCCTTAGATTTCGAAACCGTGTACAGTCTGTGAGAAGTTTTTCTTAGAATTCTACACCGTGTACAGTCCATAAGAAGGGTTTCTTGGAATTCTAAACCGAGTACATTCTATGAGAAGGGTTTCAAAAAACCTTCTACAGTCTATGAGAAGGGTTTCTTAGAATTCTAAACCGTGTACAGTTTATAAGAAGGGTTACTTAGAATTCTAAACGCTGTATAGTCTATGATAAGGTTTTCTTAGAATTCTAAACTGTTTACAGTCTATGATAAAGCTTTCTTAGATTTCGAAAGTGTACAGTCTATATGGAGGATTTCTTATAATTCTAAACAGGGTACAGTCTATGAGGAAGGTTTCTTAGAATTCTAAACCGTATACAGTCTATGAGAGGATTTCTTTGAATTCTAAACCACGTAAAAGAAACTTAAGAAACCCTCCCATAGGGTTTCTTTGAATTCTAAACTGTGTACAGTCTATGAGAGTGTTTCTTAGAATTCTAAAATATGTGTAGTCTAGGAGAGGTTTTTCTCAGAATTCTAAACCATGTACAGTCTATGGGAAGCGTTTCTTAGAATTTTAAACCGTGTACAGACTATGCGAATGGTTCCTTAAAATTCTAAACAGTGTATAGTCTACGAGAACATTTTCTTAGAATTCTGAACTATGTAGAAATCAATGGAGAATCATCTAACTATATTTACCAAGGATCGCAGTTGTCAGATTATAAAGAAAATAAAATAGTGGAGAGCCATGATTCCCTATGCTCTGAAGAGATACAACAATTTAAAAATGGCTATTTTTTTAATAGAAAAATTATTCCCAAAATTAGATACTATAAATTTTGCGAGCAACAAAAATATAAAATGAAAGTTATTCATCATCATGCTTATTAACATCACCCAGCCAACAGGCAGCCTGTAATTATCGTAAACATTCGGGATGACAAGGAAGTACAGGGTGGTGAGGCGTCGAGCTGTAGGAAGACGATAACCCAACACTCGTTAAAGAAGCTCTTATGATTCGATGTACGGCCGATCTGCTTCGTAATTCGTCGAACAGGTCGAGCGATATCGGGAACGAGTAAGCGACAGAAGGGGCGAGGCAAATAAAACCAGATAAGCATGTAATTAATTCGTGTCGCTCGGTCGAAAAACGTCGACCGGAACACGTGTGAATTGATCTGAGCAATATCCCAAACTCGATGAAGATTGATGAACGTTATTTTTATTTTTATTTTTTTTGTTTTTTGGGGGCGAAAAGTCTGATGTCCTGTGAAAACTGCAAATCTCTTCGTTCATGATAAAATTCTACCTGACATTAAGTTGAAATAAACGTCGTGTTCGTTTGTGAGTAGACGATTGGATGTGGTTAAATTTCAGGGTAGTTCTAGCATGGACTCGTTAAGTGTGAGATCTGAATTTCAAAGTCTTCTCCTATGTTATTCTTGTGTATTTTTCCTTTAGAATATTTTTATTATTAAATTAAATATTAGAATCGATATTTTCATCATGTTTTTTCGGCTATAGAATCTCAGAGCCTCCTCCTACTGCCACATGTTTTGAAACCAATTACGAATATCAGTCATAAAGTTGCACCTTTGGTTTTTAAAAACAGTACAATTAGAATTTTTATAGAATTAGCTTCACTTTTCTTACCCATAATCCTCTTTAAAAATGGCTTCTCCTATAAACATACCGAGAAAGTGAAAGTAATTAGTGAATGTTTATGGAAAGGCTGAACTTGATGTAAATAGAGTAAAGGGATAACCCGGTGGCAAATCTAGATGAAGAAGAAATGGATCTTAGTAAAGGGATCCGCAGTAGCAAGCCAGATGCTTTGATGAATGAGTTGCTGCGCTGCTTTATTCTCCACGTATGTCTCCCGTTCAATACACCAAAGATCCACTGTCTTTGTTTCTTACTGAGAGTCAAGTCATCCGAAAAAAGAGAAAAATCTTCTTGACGAATAATTAGAAGAACGCATATGATCAGTATCGGCTACTTTTATATCCCAGTCGGGAAAGTTTGCCGACTACTTGTCAGTGACGGAGAAACTTTACTATCCGGTGTAACAGCAAAATTGTCCAAATCATCTAGCAGCAACATTGGCGATATGTTGGATTAAGCTTTGAACCGCTGTATCAGAATTTGAATGTTGGTACCATTACTGAAGTCCTGAATGGTCTTTTTCCTCTCATCATTGCTCATTTGGGAAGACGTAGTCTGGCTGACACAGAACGATTTTAACCTGTTTTTTTTTCTAGCTGAATAACTCAAAGGGGGTTTCAGTGATTCTTACAACAATTGATGTTAAGATGGCTAAAGGTCTTGTCTGAAAACCTGGAAAAAAACTCAATTAGTTTAGTGACCTTTTTTAGATATTAAATATTTTGTGGCATAGATAATTACACGATGCTGTCACGATTTGAACAATTCTGGTGTTAGACCAGGTAGGGGAGAGAAGCCACATACTATCCTAGCATTACAGACACATAACTTAGGCGACAAAAATTAGCAGGGAAGAATTTTGGAATAAGTATTCTTTCGTTCAGGAAATTTATTCTTTTCTCAAACTGCTAACCATGTCACATCTGTTTTCCTATTTTCTGGACTTCTGGATTTTCATCTGGTAGGAACAATGAAGGAGATGATCGAAACAGTGTACAGTCTAAAAGGAGTTTTCTTTTTAGAATTCTAAATGGGGTACAGTCTATGAGAATGGTTTCTTAGAATTTTAAACTCTGTACAGTCTACGAGAAAGGTTTCTTAGAATTCTAAACGGGGTAAAGTCTATAAGCAGGGTTTCCTAGAATTCTAAACCGTGTACAGTCTTTGAGAAAAATTTAACAAACCTTTTACAGTCTATAAAATTGTTTCTTTGAATTATAAATCGTGTTCAGACTATGAGAAGGATTTCTTAGAATTCTAAACCGTGTAAAGTCTATAAGAATGGTTACTTAGAATTCTAAACGCTGTACAGTCTATAAGGATAGTTTATTGGAACTCTAAACCGTGTACATTCATTGAGAAGTCTTTTCAGGTGTCTCCAATGATAATATGGTTAAAGCCACAATTTACACATGGATGTAAAAGAAGTTTGTATGATCTACTTAAATATGCCCTTCTTAAAAGCTAAATTACAACAGATTAAGTAGGAAAGGACATTTGTTAAGGACTAGATTTGAAATTCTGACATTTGAATTACTTTTTTGTCTGCTTTGTGTGTTCTGAATGATAAATATGTTTTAATTAAAAAGGAGAAAAATTAACTTTTGACCAACTCCTGTACCACGGTTGAGAAAGATGGCGACTATGATGGGGGGTTGCATTTGGAATTCTAAAATGCTTGTGTTTATTTTAGCATGCCTTTTTTTTTGTTTTACTCTAAAAATCTGTGGCAATTAAAGAAAACCGGGTATTAGTTTTCTGACTGAGCCTCGAAATACGATTGAGAACAAATGAAAGAATATTGATGATTTTTTAAAACAATGTAAGGCAATAAAGCCACTAAGACACACGGGGGTTACAGGGTGTGGAACAATTAGGAACATAAACATTAATAATGAGCGGAAAGAGTAATCAGAAGGACAGTAGATAACGATTTATATTGCATTTAAATGTGTGTCAACTATTATTGTAATTTCCCATGTATTATATAGTAGTTGACACACACATAGCGTACCAAAATCAATAGAAAAAGTCTCAGGATCACAAATCTTGTCTTCAATATAGTCTCCTTTCTTCTAAATCGGGATACGAGAGTCAATTTTCCTGTTCGTCGTTACTTACAACGGATTTAATAAAAGATGTCTATCAAGTGTGCCAACAGAGCACATATCGCGATTATAATCATGCTTTCCAGTTAACTTTTCTCTGCAAAAAATTTAAATGCAATATAAATATATAATACATGGGAAATTACGCATAGCGTCCCAAAATCCTTCATCCATAATACGGACCACTAAAATTGTGCTAAAAATGTGGGAAAAAATACTAGTACTCATGCATAATTCGCACTCCTGTTTTTTGGTAATCAAACCCTATAAATTGTACCCCTCCAAATTCATTACGGCCAACGATTCCTAGTCTTATTCAAGTCGTAATTGAAGATATTTATCAAAATTTCCGATCATCATGATTCTAAAAGGAAACGGAAATACCTATATTGTGCCTACTGCGCAGACTCATTAACCTGTTTTTGTTCGATAAAATATGCAATCTGTCGGATCTGGATTTAGCTTTTCACAAAAAATGTTTTAAACATAGAATAATATTATTCTAATTTAGTTTTATGATAATTCTTATTTTAATTTACATTTGTAAGTATTGTTAGGTACATATGAATACATTTGACATCCTTATGGGGTCGCAATCGCCAAATGTTAGTGTCAAATTGTCGTATGTTTGTGGTGAGTAGCCATTTCGCAACTGAAATCGACGTATGAAACGGAAATTTTTTAAAGCTTTTTCTTAGCTGTGTATAATACGCACCCCTAATTTTGCATATTATTTTTTTTTTTAGGAAAAATGCGTATTATACATGGGAAAATACGGTAATGTAATCGACCTATGAAATGTCAATTTTGAACATTATTTTGTAGCTGTGGATAATATGCTTTCGTAATCAAGCCCTATAAATTGTACCCCTCCAATTTCATTACGGTCAGCGTTTCCGACTCTTATTCAAGCTTTCATTGAAGAAATTTATAAAAAATTCCGATCATCACGATTCTGAAAGGAAACGGAAATACCTATATTGTGCCTACTGCGCAGACTCATTAACCTGTTTTCGTTCCATAAAATGTGAAATCTATCGGATCTGTATGTAAATATTCCAATTTATTTTTATAATAATTCTCATTTCATTTTACATTTGTAATTATTGTTAGGTTCGTATGATTGTATTTGACATCTTTATGGGGCCGCAGTCGCCGAATGTTAGTGTCAAATTGTCGTATGTTTGTGGTGAGTAGTCATTTCACAATTGAAATCAACCTATGAAACGGCAATTTTTTTAAAGATTTTTTGTAGCTGTGCATAATACGCACCACTACTTTTGTTTATTATTTTTTTCGAAAAAATGAGTATTATACATGGGTAAATACATTAAATTTGTTGTACTTATAGAATAAGAACAGAAATTCCATATCGGTTGTTGCTTACACAATAATTGAATAAGAAAGAGACTCCCCTGAATAATGGAAGACTATATTTGGAATCCTGAGGCTTTTGTGTTTATTTGGGTATAATTTGTGTGCTTTTACTATTAAATCTATTGTAATTACAAAACACATTACTTTTTGATTGATAACACTTGAGAAAGAATAAACCTATATTTAGCAATGTTTATTTTTTTTCGGCCGATATGTTTCGAATAAATAAGACTTCCTTTCGTAGAACAATCAGAAGAGAGATTGAAACATTCGAGTCCAACCGTGTTATCATGAAGAGAATCTGCGACGTGATATCAGGCGGCCCCGACTCTTCAAAGCTAGGCTGGGCGTTCGTAGCCATTTCCACCAACACCACTAGGAGTGGTCGAGAAAGAGAATAAGCATGACGATCTTGATGATCGGATACTAACCGGGTGCCGTCGACGATATTTTGAATGTTATGACTTTCGGAAATCTCTGTATTTTCTACAGTTCTTAGATTAAATGTTGCTATTTTATGATTAAGACTAGATTGACGCTGCTCTCAAAAAAGACGTCCAATCAGTGTTTGACTGGGACATGAAATGGTTTATAACTTTTAATGCCTCCAAAACTAAACTTCTCATATTTAACTCGCATAAAGAAACGTCCCTGCCGGCGATCAGCTTGGTTGATGCTCGTCTCCATGAGAACGACTCACGTCACCTTCTTCGATTCAGGTTTTCAGTTGACTTGAAGTAAAACAACTACATTGAATCAATAGCTGCATCTACTGCAAGGAAAGTTGGTTCACTGTATCGTGCCAGAAGATTTTTTCTCATCAGAGTTCATTTTACACATCTACAAATCTACCATTCGTCTTTGCATTAAATACTGTTGCCATATCTGGTCTGGTGCCCCTGTTGTTCATCTCGAGGTTCCCGACAAAATCGAAGGAATGACCTGTAATGTATTCCGTCCTGAATTAGCTTCACGGCTTCAGATACTTTCTCACGGACGTTGTGTAGCTTCAGTCTGTATTTTCTACAAGTATATTTATGTCTACTGCTCTGATGAGCTTTTTTCCCTCTGGTGCCCCGACGACATGAATTTAAGCGAGCTACCAGATTGGCATTTAGGTCCCACTCTTTTACCGTTGAAATAGTTAAATGTAACGGCCACTTCTACTCCAAGAGTTTCTTTCCTCACGCTTCCCGACATTGGAACTCCCTTCCTCTTACTTGCTTCCTTGATAACTACAAGCTACAAAAATTTAAATGCAACGTCAATCGGCATCTCCTGTTGCCTTGATTCCTGTCCTTTTTCCTAAACCTCATTTCCCCACTACACGCAATCACCTTCTCTCTCCGTAATCCAATGAGTGCTATTGGCACTCCTGCCTTACTTGGGGTGAAATCCTTAAAAAAACAAAAAACTTTTTTTAGCTATTGCGTTCTTGAACTGGATTTATTTTTAACCTAGAATGTTGTCATTTGTCCATGAAGCATTCAAATTATCTTTATCATATTCTGTTTTTTATCTGTTTTTTATCAGTTGGCGATTTATTCCTCCTACCTAAACATTAACTCAAGTTTTCAGTTGTGTGGTTAATCCATGAAATATTTGCATAAATAACCGCATCTTCATCGTTATTTCACAAATTATGTACCATTTTATTCTCTGACCATAGTCAGGGGAATGTTGTATATATTATTTTTGAGATTTTCCCATTTCATTTCTCAATTTTTCCATTTCCTCAATTGAAATGAATATTAGACCCTAACGTCGAACATTGAAACAAGAACCGTAAAAAGATGTTAAATGATATGTCCTGGTTACTAATCCTAATATAAACTCGAGGGAGGTCGAGGAACACATTTGTCAACGGCAATGGTAATATTCGCTGTTACCTTATAAGGAAATATTCGGCAGTCATTGGCCGAACAGTCAGTGCTACTATAGATTAAAATTTGTCAAATATTTCTCTTAAACCAATTTCACAGAAAGATTCTCAGACCTAATGCTATTAATCCGATAAAAGTCCCCATCCCTACCTTTTTGCATGGAATTGTGTAGTAAGTCTGCATTATCTTATTATGTTACATGTTGTTATGGGGTCCACCCCTTTTTCATACAAGTGGACTCTACAAGTTTGTACATGGACTGCTGCCGTTAAATACCCAGAATCAGTCAGAGTAGACAGGGATTGAGGTAGAGATTGTGATTGAGTTGGAGGAAGAGTAATAGTGTGAGGTAACCGCTTGTAGAAGTCACAGTTACAAGCACGTAGACTCTAAGGAAGTCCAACTTCGAGACTAAATTTACCAGACTGTATATATATATATATATATATATATATATATATATATATATATATATATATATATATATATATAGCTCCTGAATTAAATTTAATACCGGTTGAGCACTCTCGGGCTGAGGTATGGGTTTGTAAACAGTGACTATTATAGCTATATAGCGAGACTCTTCGCAAGCCGAATTGAGTCACTCTCGGTCACTGGGCGTGTTTCCAAAAATAAATACGCTAAAAATCCATCTTCATCCCGACCGTGCGCCGACATCTTAGTGGTAGAATATCCGCCTGATACCAATTCAGTCGGGTTTCGATACTAGCTAGAGGCAACCGGATGTCTAGCCGCACTGATGAGCTGTGATACAGCGAAACAGTCTGTCTGTGGATGACATTATATATATATATATATATATATATATATATATATATATATTATTATTGCTACTAACCGCGTTTCTGGATTTACTAACAGTATTACCAATTGTATTATTGTGTAAATACATTTATTTGTTATATTTCATTCCTACGTTTGTGATTCATTGGAGACCTAATTTCATCTCGGAATCCACAACACATGTGATATTCGTTTTAGTTGTTGCAGCTGTTGGAAGTCCTCACGTGATATAGTTTCGTTTATTCTATTTACTGATTTGTTGTCTACTGATTAGCAACAATTTGCAGGTTATTTAAAGCAAGAAACTATATTTAAATTTTAATATTTTTTTGTTGTTGATAATAATGATCTAAAATCTTAATCATTAACCCATAGATGGGGGAAAGAAGAGGTGGATAAACGCCTTTCACAAGGATGTTTTCGCGCAAGTTACTAAAACAAATCCAACTAGAATTGAAACTCGCCTCTCTGAATAATGTATATAGTGCACATAATGCCTCATCTCAGAAATATAGACAGATACTGAAAGGCCGAAACGTTGTAATAAATATGCCAACAAAAATGAGGACAATAGTCCGAATAATATAAATAATGTACATAATACCTCATCTCAGAAATATAGACAGATACTGAAAGGCCGAAACATTGTAATGAATATGGTGACAAAGGTGAGGACAATAGTCGGAATAATGTAAATAGTTTACATAATACCTCATCTCAGAAATATAGACAGATACTGAAAGGCCGAAATGTTGTAATAAATATGGCAACAAAAATGAGGACAATAGTCCGAATAATGTAAATAGTTTACATAATACCTCATCTCAGAAATATAGACAGATACTGAAAGGCCGAAACGTTGTAATAAATATGGCGACAAAAATGAGGACAATTGTCCGAATAATGTAAATAGTTTACATAATACCTCATTTCAGAAATATAGACAGATACTGAATGGTCGAAACTTTGTAATAAATATAGCGACAAAGATAAGGACAATTGTCCGAATAATGTAAATAATGTACATAATACTTCATCGCAGAAATATAGACAGATACTGAAAGGCCGAAACGTTGCAATAAATATGGTGACAGAAAGAGACTGGTTCCCCAAAATTCACGCTACAAAGTCCAATAAGCACATTGTGCAAATATACAACGCTGCACTGGAAAAAAAATCTGTTAACGGACAAAGCACTGGGGAACATCACAGAACTAAGAAATGTCATATACCCAACAGCTTTAGCAGCTGCTGGGAAGCTTGAAGTCAAGACAATGAAAAAAAAAAAACAAAAAAAAAAAAAAAAAAAAAAATCCCGAAAAAATCCAGCTTGGAAGGCAAAGCTGATGCGAGAAATAAAGGAAATCACATGTGAGATTTCGATACTGGATTCGTTCACTAGAAACCCAAATGTCTTAACACACAAATGAAGGAAATTCAGGAGGAAATATAACATTAAATCACTAAATGAAAATTCATCAGGCAAGGAAATACTAAAACAGAAAACTGCAGTTAAAGGCATAGAAAACAAAGCGATATAAAAAGCTTTGTAAAGTACGAACGGACCTTTACAAATCTTATAGGGAAACTGAAAAAGCAGTTATACATGTCCAAAATCATCTATTCACAAAGTGCAGACATTTTGGGAGAATGTTTTGAGTAGTCGAAAGGAATATAATTCTAATGCAGAATGGATCGAACGTGAGCAAGAGCGAATTCTGGATAAACCGCTAGAAGAATGGCAAAATATAACCACGATTAATGTTATGCAAGTTGTAATGAAATTCCCAAACTGGAAATCTTCAGGAAATAATAAAATGCCCATTTTCAGGCTTTACCATCTCTCATCAATCCATAAAACACTTGCAAAATTCCTATCAATGCTTATTAATAATCCCAATGAAATCCCGGAATGGATCTCTCAAGGTATTACATATTTCATGCGAAAACCAAGTGAAACAGACGACTGAAATATTATAGGCCAATAACATGTCTGCTCACCGCGTATAAATTAACCATGTCTATCATTACGGACCCTACTTACTCTTTTCTCAAAACAAACAACATTCTTCCACTGGAACAGAAGGTTAATGCCGGAGAGCTTCATATGGTTGCAAAGATCAATCACTGATAAACAAAATAATACTAGAAAATTGCAGAGGACGATGTAAAAATCATAGCACAGAATAGATAAATTTTTTTTAACCACCAAAGCAAGGCGGGAAGCCACTAGCACGAAAGGGGTTACAGAGAATTGGAGTGAGAGCAAATAGGAGTGATAGAGGAAAGGATGAAGAGAAGGATAGGGGATAGATCAAGGCATCTGGAGACGTCGATTGACATTACATTTGTATAGTTGAAGATTATAAGGAAAACAAGAAATGGGGAGGGAGTTCCACAGGCGAGAAGTGCGAGACATGAAGCTATTGGAGTAGAAGAGACGGTTACATTAAACAGTTTCGACAGTGATAGAGTGAGAGCGAGATGCTAGCCTAGTTGAACGCTTAAATTCATGAAGTCTGGGAACCAGCGAAAGTAGCTCATGGGAGCATTTACCGTGAAAGTATTTGTAAAAACGACAGATGGAGGCAACAGCACGTCTGTGAGAGAGCAGCTGCAGACGAGATGCCAGATCAGGGCCAATTACATTGCATATCCGTCTTTGGGTTTTATCAAGAAACTTGAGACAAGTAGAAGAGGCTCCAGACCGTATATGGATTACCGTAAAGCCTTTGATAATGTGCCAGACTCTCGGATACTTAAGTCTTTGGAAATGTATAGAGTCTCTCTCGTGATAGTAAATTTCTTTAAACACAACATGGGAATGTGGAAACCCACATCATACCTAAATCTCACAAGAAGTACTGCCATATCCAACCGACTGAATATCCGAAGAGGATCCTTTCAAGTAGACGCCCTGTCACCCCTTCTGTTTTGAATATTCTTAATCCCCCTTACGCATAAACTAAACAATAATAGCTATGGTTACAAACTAAACAAGTACTAAATCACCTATTCTACAAAGATTATCTCAAGCTCTTTGCCAACGATGACAATGAATTGAAGGGTTTCGTCAATACTGTTTCAGTGATTTAGATAAATGTACAAAAGTAACATTCAAGAAAGGTAGAATTACAGAAACAAACTTAATAGATTTAGATTTTGGCACAAAGATTGGTGAACTGTATCAAGATGTAGCTTGTAAAATACCTAGAAATTAGCGGAGGAGATGGGAGTTAAGAAGGGAGTACTAAAGACGTGGGAATTTGGTACTGAATACCCAGCTGAATTAAAAAAAAAAACAGAACATCAGCTATAAAGACTTTGGTTGTTCCTGTGGTGCAATAAAATTTTAACATTCGTCACAGAACCATAGCTGACATTAAGCAAATAGACGCATAAACGCGTGCATCATCCCAAGGCTGATATTGATCATCCGTATGTGCCCAGATCCGAAGAAGGCGGAGTAATATTTCAATTAGAACTGTCTTACAAAACTACAAAATTTGGCCTTCAAAGATACTTAATAACTAAAAAAGACTGGATGCTGGTCTATGCCAAAGAGCATGAAAGTAGTAAACGACTTTATTCAATAATAAAGAAAACCAACAATTTCAAAATGGACTTCCAAATGAACGAAAGAATACAATGAGAGCATAATACACACACTGAAGCTTCAAAATACTTAAAAAATAAAGCAAATGTAAATTCAACTGACCGGATACAGAAACGATAGCAAGATAAACCTCTTCACTATCAATATTCTAGCCGTACCAAACAAGCTGATGTAGACAAAGCCCGTAACCATCAGCGGCTACGTAGTGGCGAGTTAAAAGTTGAAGCCGAAGTTTTTATTCTTGCTGCACAGGACTAATGCTTGCTAACTAGAAATTATAACACACCCACTGAATATAAAACATGTCACGTTAGAGTGGTCAGATATCTGCACTGGAAAATCTACAACACTTATGGAAAGAAAACTGTAAGAAATTGGTATGAACACCGTCCAGACCCGGTAACGGAGACAGGACCTGCAACAATGGTATGGGAATTTATAATACAAAGACAGAAAAATCAAAGCTAATTACCATGACATCTTGTTTAGAGACAGCAAAGCAACAAGTGCCTCCTCTTTAATGACATTTTAGAATGCAATGTATCTTTGAAAGTCTTTAAAAAAAACTATCAAAATACAAGGACCTTGAAATCAAAATCTAAAAAATATGGCGCATGGGGACATTAACAATTTCAGTTCTAGTTGAAGCCCTCGGATTGGTTGGGAAAGATTCCAATAGATTCATTGAAGAGATTCCTGGAAGCCCATTCCTTAAAGAAATACAAAAAAAATTTTTTCACGAGTACAGCCCACACCTTAAGAAGGGTTTTATCTATGTAAAATATGTGTTTTTTTTCAGAATTGCACAGTGGAAAATGCCATGATGCCAGTTCTAACCTTAGTGGTTGGGACCCAGAAAGAAATGAGTGCACACCAGAAATCAAATAAAATAAAATAATATTTATAATAAAATTGATGCTATACAAGGCATGATTCTCGTAGCAATTGATCGTAATTGATTAGATGTGTTATTATATTATAGGTTTCGTCAAGGGGAAGTAAAACGGGCTACAGTAAATATCCCGTTCAGTATAATAAACTTGCTTGTAAATTGCTTGATCTTGATTCGTTTTGCATCTCCTCTAGTTGCCGACATATATGGGGGTGGGGTATCAGGACATAAAGTCGAGATATTTTTAGTTATTCTATTTTTTTTTTATTTTGGAAGATTGCGGACACCCTCATTCGGAGCCAAACAGAAACAAAAGGATCAACTGAGCTGAAAGTATTACTAACTGAGCTGGACCTACAATGCTTTTCACTGCTTTTGTAAAAAAAAAAAACAAAAACCCAAATACTGACCATATCTGCGACATTTCGTCGTGATGAATGCGTCTCAAACATTGTGATGTCGTGGTTGTTGTCACACTGAAAGAATCAAGTTGATTCTAAATTAACACAAAAGTAAGCCCGGCAGCGTAGACACAGTGAATTGTGAAACAAATTTGGGTTCGACTATACGGACAATGTGTAATAGAAAAAGGCAAAAACTGTCCTATAAAATAAAAGTCACATGAGAATTAGCCACGTGCAACAGTTATTCTGTAGTATATTGCTGCTGGGCTCAAATAAGGCAACGAACAATTATATATAAAAATACATAAATAGCTCTGCGGCAATTGGGTAGAATGAGAGAGAATCACAGAGGTTAGGATTGTGCACACAAGAATTGGTGGAGACGTTCTTCAAGGAACTCTAGCCAGCCTCTCTTATAAGCCAAGAGTTGAACCGTTTTTATAACATTTGGACACCCACGTAACTTCACATAGCTCCGCCTTCATCTGGTATGTCACCTATGCAACTTTGTGTGGCCACACCTGTTCCAGCCATGTGCCCATGCAAGCATGCATTTCCTTCCACTAAAGGCACCTTTGTGTTCTGTTTATTCAAGGCCCAGGACACCTGTTTATTTTAGCCATTTCCTGTATATGCTGATGCAGCGGAAGTGGGGCCAAAGGTCTTTCTTAACCGATATCCAACACTCCTAACCATCCTATTTGCCAAAATGTTCATTTGCATCCTTTTTTCACTGCATCTCCCTCCCCTCAGTCCATAACCACAATCGAAGCACAATACCCAAACAGTATTTGACAAGGCCATTTGCAGGAATTTGATTTGGGTGGACAAATCTACATGACGGAGAAGTCCACACACTTGGCCAGAGGCAACACCTGTTGTATATTTTTGCACTGATATCACCCAACAATCTTCTTAGAGTTTTCTTGAGTTTGATGGTACCCATATTATCAAATATGTCATAGACATATCTGTCCAGAAAGCACCAAATCGAAGATGTTGTATATTGCTGCTGGACTCAAATAAGGCAATGAACACTTATATATAAAAATATATAAATAGCTTTATTGTTCGAGTCGTGGCAATTGGGTAGAGTGAGGGAGAACCACAGAGGTTAGGATTGTGCACACCGTAATTGAAGAAGACATTCTTCAAGGAACTTTAGCCAGCCTCTCTTATAAGCCATCTGTGCATTTGAGTATCTAGTAGGTATTTTCATCTATGTTTTTTTTTGTCCATATGTTAATTTGGGGATGTTTTGTGTGAGAGTGAAAGAATTTAAGCTGCTCTAGTAACTTCATTTTTTTTGATGAAGCTTAAATAAAAGCAAAACATGTTAAATTTATTAACGTTTCTTATTCATTCCTTTTCCTGTATGTCTATTAAATAAATGAAAAAAAAAGTACAAAGATATTATCTCCTGTCTCCAAGTTTCACAGGAATTAAATACAATTTACACATATTTTATTTATAAATAAATCAGCTGAATGTATTAATAAATATCATATTTAGTTTAAAATATATTTTATAAAAAAATCATTTATTTTTTTTATATCAATTAAATTGTAAATTTGTTCTTTCTTAAGGACACTACTCCTTCATCGTCACCCAATTGCTTCCGAGCATCATCCTCTCTTCCTACTTCCTTTCTCTCCTCTGGATGGCTGTGAATCAGAGTGTTTGACAAGGCCGTTTGCATGAATTTGATTTTGGTGTACAATTCTACATGACGGAGAAGCCCACACACTTGGCCAGAGGCATCTTCTGCTGTATATTGCTGCTGGACTCAAATAAGGTGACAGTCACTTATGTATAAAAATATATATATCTTTATTGTTCGAGTTTCGGCAATTGGGTTGATTGAGGGAGAATCATAGAGGTGAGGATTGCACACTCAGGAATTGGTGAACCACTAGCTAGCCACTCTGGTCAGACCCAGAATCAGACCGGTTAATATATAATTTGGGAACCTTCGCAACTTCACGTGGCGACGACTTCCTCCGGTATGTGACATACGCAACTTCGTGTGGCTACGCTTCTTCCGGTATGCGTCCACGGAAGCACACATTTTCTTTCCCTCAGGACAATTGTGCGCCCTGTTTATTTTAACCCCCGATCAATTTCCTGTTTACGCTAACACCAGTACCGATTTCCGCTTACACACTGATGCAGCGGAAATAAGTCCAAAGATCTTTCCATAAACGATATATATCGTCTTCAGCCGACACTCGTATGAGGGAGGTAATAGAAATCTGAGAAACTTCCAGAAAAAAATCTGACAACAACAACAACAACAAAAACACAACTACTACTGCTGCTGTTGCTAATACTACTACTATACTACTACTACTAATAATGATGATGATAATAATAAGAAGAAAGATAAATTAATCTTCTAATTTAATACAGGCACAAGGCCAAAAATAAGGAGTACTGTGTAATGATCGGAATCAATAGTAATAATCAACCAAACGAAGACGTTCCTGAACTTACTTTTCGCAATGAGAACTCAATGAGGATCGAACAGCCGACTCCTTATTGTCAGTCAAGTTTGTGCCTTGCGGGATACACGCTTAGGAGATCATGTAAAGAAAGATACATGACTAACGAGGCTGATTTTTTTTCCCGCATTGCCATCTCTTTCTGCGGTAGACCAGCTGCCATCCAAGGCTATAGAACACAGTCTGTCCTGCTATTTACCCATAGCTGGGGCGAGGGAGAAGAAGATGATTCATATCTTTCTCAAGGTTATTAGCACGTAAGTAAATGCAATGGGATTCGACTGGAATTATAACTCGGCACTCCGATTCCTCAATCCGACTTACTATCCATTACTCCTCCGTGTCTCTGATAACTGTAAGTTTGGCTCGTTAACCATTACACGTGGTTGATAGGTAGAAAGAAAGTACAACTATTCCAGAATCAGCAACAATAATATTAATTATGGTTTAATCAATAATAATAATAAAAATAATAATATTCTGTAATCGTTAACGATTTAAACGATCAATAATAATCAATAAGACCATCGTTCGAAATTGTATCTTTAAAATATAATGAGAGTGAAACATTAAAAAAGCTTAATCGCTAATATTTACAGATCTATATTTCAACACTTATCTTCTTTAATATATATATATATATATATATATATATATATATATATATATATATATGTGTGTGTGTGTGTGTGTGTATATATATATATATATATATATATATATATGTGTGTGTGTGTGTGTGTATATATATATATATATGTGTGTGTGTGTGTATATATATATATATATATATATATATATGTGTGTGTGTGTGTGTGTGTGTGTGTATATATATGTGTGTGTGTGTATATATATATATATATATATATATATGTGTGTGTGTGTGTGTGTGTGTATATATATATATATATATATATGTGTGTGTGTGTGTGTGTATATATATATATATATATATATATATATATATATATGTGTGTGTGTGTGTGTGTATATATATATATATATATATATATATATATATATATATATATGTTTATCTTTTCTCTATTTTACTTCCCAACTTAAACATTTTTTCCGTTGATTATACATAGGCGCCAGTCTTAAGTGAATAATGCGTATTTGTGCGGGAAGATTTACCCGGGAAATGTGAATTATATAAATATGAATATTTATTATGGATGAAAAACAGTAAATACATACACACACACACACACACACACACACACACACACACACACACATATATATATATTGAATGAGCGATGAGATATGAATCGGAAGGGCAAAGAGGGTTCGTAGTAACAGTGGGTGTCGAGGTGACGCGGACGATTTGCTTAAACTAATCGAATTATTCAGCACCGATAGTCTTTTGTTTTTCGCCTTAGTTGCTAATCGATTACTGGAATAATTATATTCTTTGTTCAATTTAACACCGGATTACAAGCAACACAGATAGACACAGACGCAGATACATACATACATATATATATATATATATATATATATATATATATATATATATATATATATATATATATATATATATATGTACCCAAATGAGAGAAAGAACAAATGGAGCAAAAATCCAGTTTGTAGCATTTACTTTAAAAATAAGTGCTCAATACAAAGTGAAGCAATATATTATTATTATAAGAGATTATTCTAAAAACGTTGAAATCGCTGTACACTAGCTTTCATGTTTCAATTCTCTGACTGTACTTCCTCAGGCTATGGTTGGTCACTTGTGATAAAATGATTTTTTAGGGAAATTTAAAAAGATTTACATTTTAGTCACATTGTTCGCCAAGTACTGGCTGTCATCTACCATGAAAATAGGATAATTAGGGGAGGACCTGTTCCATGACCTGCACGTTACCCCGGCCTCAATCTCTTTTGATTTTTAGCTGTGGGACCATCAAAAACTTTTAATTTATGTAGCAGACATTAATAATGGGGAAACACTTCATCAGCGTGTCATGGGGCCTGTGAAACAATTCGACGCCGTCTGGGAGTATTTGAAAGTGTCTGCCAGTCAATGATCCGACGGGTGCATTCGTGTGAAGAAGCAAGCGAAGGACATTTTGAATATTAATTATAAGTTTTCTGTGTTGCGATAACATTTTGAATATATATTTATAAGGACATTTTACTTTGTTTTGGTATCAGGAACCCGCCCTGAAAGTTTGCAAAATCAATTTTGGATTGAATCTTAAATTGTAGATTCTTGTGGTGTCCTCTCTCTAAAGATTCTATGTTGGACTCTTCCGCCTACTATAATATTAGTAGGACAGAAGGTCTTGGGGAAACAGTCGACCAGATTGTTTATCTGTAGAACTCTCTGCCTTGAGCAGAGAGGAACCCGGACGAGTCTTTGACGGGGAGGTAGACAATTCCTGGCTCCACGGGAATATTTTTGGCCGAGGCTACGGGCTCTGGAAACCCACGGTTAACTCAGCCTTGTGCCACATACATCCCTCGTAGTGGGGCTCTTAAATATTAACAGTTGAACTGATCTGTTCGCAATGTGCCCTTCCGAGGTAGACAGGCCCTGAACCCGTTTATGTGGTTTATAAGGGAATATTTTTAGCCGAGTCTACGGGCTCGGAGAACCCACGGTAAACTCGGCCTTGAGCCACATACATCCCTCGTGGTGTTGGTGGGGAGTTCTGTTAAATGTTGAGAGTCGAATAGATCCGTTCCAGCTGGACAGAGAGCATCTCCAAATGTGACTATGTCGAAGGGCAGAGTTTCGTCTCGGGAAATAGCTACCCGACCCCGTTTTATATGGGAGATTTTTGGCTGAGCCTGCGGTCCCTGATTACCACACATTAAACTCGGCCTTGGGCCACATCTTACCTCGCGGGAAGGCTGGTAAATATAACAGTCGAATAGACTGAACGCTGGTCAACCGACACACACTCACTAGTCATGTAATACTCTTCTATTGTACTTATTGTTTAATATATGATATATCTGCAACACTTGTTTTGTTATTTCTTTAACCATTTACTTGGTCACAACATTGATCTAACAGCGCCAAACGTAAACTTTAAAATTAATAACGTAAAAAGCGAAAGATTTGGGGACGTATGTTTATGTGAAATTTTGTTCTTTGTTTTGATGTGAGAGACCTGCACCAAACGTGTATATATATATATATATATATATATATATATATATATATATATATATATATATATATATAGATAGATAGATAAACCTAGTGAGCCAGGCAAACCTACCCAGGCTTCACCTAAGCGGATCGTCAGGGGAAGCTGGCTTTCCCTGACGATCCGCTTAGGTGAAACCTGAGTAGGTTTGTCTGGCTAACTAGGTTTGACTAGGTCTGCTCTACGGTTGTATTTAGTTAGTTGTTTACTCGTGTCGGGGTTTTTTTTCTTTGGGCTTTAAACCTGTATCTGTGCGATTTTTTTCGACTGACTTTTATGTTTCTAGCTCTTACTTTTTTAAAACATTTTTTTCTTCGTGATTGGTTTGATTAATGGCAAATCAAGAATTCTATTTTTTTTTTAAACGAGTATAGTTCCCTATATATATATATATACATATATATATATATATATATATATATATATATATATATATATATATATATATATATATATATGTTTTATTGAATAATATAGACATATTTTATACTTATATATTGTGCCTACTTATTCTTAAACTGTTGCTTTCCAACTGTCTAATCAGTTTACTGATGTTAAGATGAAATTCATCAAAGTAGGGTTTTTGGTTTTTTTTTTTAAACCCAAGTGCTGTCGAGGTTTTCTAACACCTTCTTCAGGGGTAAATTACAAATATAATCTTATCCTTGCGATGGTGATTTTTAAAAGAGCGCGAACGTCCCCTGTTATAAATCTTTTAAAATTTTAAATTTATCCGTTGTAGTTACGGATTATTTTTATAAATCAAGTTGTTTCAAACTAAGGGAGCTCACCGGGAATTGGTAGAAATGTAAAATATGATTAAATGTTCATTATTTACATTATTGTCCTCATCTTTGTCGCCATATTTATTACAACATTTCGGCTATTATAGGCTCCGGTCTTCTTCAGTTGTTTGGAATGTTGAACTGAACCCTTTATTTCACTCACTGCGGTAAACTGTTCTAGTTCTACGCGCTATGTTTAATGGATGTCAGTTATCAGTTATCTCCTGTTAATTTCCCTCTGAAAATTTTCCACTGCCCGTATTGAACTCACACTCTTTGGGTCTAACCAACGCCTTTATCCACTGTGCCATGTGCTCTTGAGGACATCAGTGTATGAATTTCTGGGTATTATAAACCTAATGTCTTCAGCAACCGTTTTTTACCCGTGCTGATATTGCAATTTTTGCTGTTATCATTCCATTTTTACCAGAGCTCATATTGAAGTTTTTGTTGTTATTTTCGCTTTTTCTCTGGCACTCCTTATTACTGGTTCCCATATTGCATTCATTTCTATGCTTGATCGAAAGTCTCCTTCATATGTCCGAAACTCCGCCCACTTCGTGGAAATAATCAAAGATGCTCCCATCCTATCCAACCAGATGGTGAGCTTGGACGTGGTGAGTTTTTTCATCAAGGTACCCATGGAGGAGGCACTCTCAGTAGTCAGAAACAGATTGGCTTCTGACTCATCCCTAGAAAAACGGACCAGTATTCCAATAGATAATCTGATGGAGATGTTGACTTTATGTACACAAACAACGCACTTCGGAATGGGATCACACATATATCGACAGGATGAGGGCTTAGCAATAGGCTCGCCATTATCACCAGGGATGGCGAATATATACATGGAATACTTTGAGGAAATGGCATTAGAATCTATACGTAGATGACACCTTCATACTCTGGTCACACCAGGAAGATGTTCAGGTTCTAATGGAGCATGTGAACTCAATACGACCTTCGATACAGGTCGCAATGGAGAAAGAGAGTAACAACACACTCCCATTCCTGGATGTTCTAATATCTCGAACAGAGTACGGGTTCAAGACATCCTTATACCGTAAACCGACATTCACCGGACAGTACTTCAATTTCAACTCCCACCATCCATACAGCATAAACACCGAGCAAAAGTCATAAGTGGCGACCCAGAGACATTAGATAAAGAATTGGTCGGTATATGTAGTACACTACAACGTAACAACTATCCTAGGTACATGGTAGCAACCTAAAAAAACTGGGATAGGCGGGTAGATGAGGAGGACAGCACTCAGAAAACAGTCTACCTGTCTTATATAAAGGGGTTATCAGAGAAAATACAAAGGATCTGCGGTCCCTATAACATCAGGACAACCTTCAAAAGCTTGACAACACTTCGCAGATATCTCTCCCGAGTAAGACCCCCCATAGAGAAGATCATGACTAAAGACTGTGTGCAACTGCGGAATGAATAATAAAGGGGAGACATGCCGCCCCCTTAAAGTAAAGTTTCAAGAACATCAGAAAGCTATAATACGAGGGGAAGTGGAAAACTCAGGCGTGGCTTACCACATATGGAGAGAGAAGGGATCAGGTTGAGATCATAGACAAAGAACACCATAGGAAAATTCGTGAACTTAAGGAATAAGCACATATGCTAGGGAGTGTGTGTCAGTTGAGCAGCGTTCAGTCTGTATCCATGTTCCTTCCGAGGCTTACTTTCCTACTAATTTTATAGTAATTGAAAGAGTCCACAATAGAATCATTAGAGGGAAGACACCACAACAGTTTATTATTTTCATTATGCAGTATATTAGTGTTATCGATATGTATTTTCTGTATTGTGAAGGTGGTGAGGGACGTGTCTTTAAAAGTTGTGCAATAGAACTTGTATCCGACAAATGAAGTGTAAGACGTCTTGATAATATTGTGGTAGTCAAGCCAACATAAATACTTAATTTTTTGTCAGGAACACAATCTCCCAAAGGAGATTTAAGCTGATATACAATGTTGGTCTTTTCGAAAAAACTAGTTGACGGAGAAGTGTAATTGCTTAAGATTAAGTTGGTTGCAATAAATTTAGTATAATATTAGTTTTATTTTTTTTCACTGGCGTATAATAGATAGTTTTATATTTTAAGGTGCCTTCCTTCACGAATTTCATCTTAACATCTATAAACTGGAAAAGTATCAGTATAAAAATAATCTGACAAAGCATGTTTATGTTATTCAATGAAACATGTTTGAATGAAAATATGGTTCCTATCTATCTATCTATCTATATATATTGTGTATGCATGACCGCGTACACAATTCCGGAAAATCCTTGTTGAAAACACAACTATACTTAAGCATGAAAGCAATAAACAAAGACTAAAAATTCTTGAAAATATATACATAAAGCAGTTGAAACCTAACCTGAACAGAATAAACTACGAAATCTCCACAAATATTCTTAAATGCCTATAATTGATAACAGAAGCCATTGCTTTATACCAACGGCTTTCCAAACTTAATATTTCTCGTTTTCACTCTCGTGTGGTCAGGTGTGACGCCACGAGATGCGACGCGATTTTCGCTTCCGCGTCTCGTATACACGAGTTAGCCGTTGCTTTGAAATTTTTCATGCAACAAAAACAAACTATTATTATTGTTTCGTCCGTGTATTGGTTGATATATTGAAAAGTAATTGTCATTTTTGATACTGGCTTATATAAGCCGAAAGCTTAGATTGGATTTAAACATGTATCAATATGGTGATTTCCTTTCGTCCTTCAACGATAATGTTATTAAAATTATCAGACATATCAAAGGAATTTACTTTTAATATCTTTTATGAAACATGAACAATATATATATATATATATATATATATATATATATATATATATATAAACATAAAACATTAGACAGCATATAATTTACATACAAAGAAATAATCACACATAGAATCAATCAGAAATATTAATGCGATTATTGTTGACATCCGTCACTAGAAACATAATATATGCATTAAAATACTGTTAATCCATAGAGTGAAGTGGTCCTCCTCGAAACCATTGATGATGAATAGAGGACTATTCGTAAGTACTAGCATTTTAACATCAAATAAACTGAAAACTACAGACATCAATGGTTTGTATGTAAATTATATGCTGCCTAATGTTTTATGTTTATAAAAAACTATTGATCCGCAGTACAGGAAAATTCCTATAAAAAAAACTACTACTAAGACATTACACTACATTATTGAACTATATGCTTAGTTCATGTCATATAAACTGAATACATTTGTAAAATAGAATTCGTGGATTTAACACATCACAAGAAATATTTAAATAAAATTCTCACTTAAAATTTTGAAAAACTTAGCGTTGCGTCTTTGCACGTTCCGAGATTGTTCATAACCGTCATTAATAGCAGATATTCAAAAAACATCTTTCGGTCGACAAACAAGTATTTCGTCTTCAAGTTTTTGATTTTATAAGGAAAAAAAACACATGCCTGATGATGAATAGAGGACTATTCCTAGCATTTTAACATCAAATAAACTTAAAACTACCGACATCTATGGTTTCGACGAGGATCACTTCACTCTATGGATTAACAGTATTTTAATGCATATATTATGTTTCTAGTGACAGATGTCACCAATAATCGCATTAATATTTCTGATTGATTCTATGTGTGATTATTTCTTTGTATATATATATATATATATATATATATATATATATATATATATATGTCTGTGTGTGTGTGTGTGTGCGCATTACATTTGCTATTGGGACAATTGCAACAGATATATTTCTTTTTAGTTGTCTTTGAGAATTTCTTTCATTTTCGTCTCTGGGTTCCATCAAAGACTAATTTTATTTTGTATTCTAATGCGTCTCACTTTCAAAGTCTTGTTGAATTATCATTTTTTTCTTTGAGAACTTACATTCTAACTGATTGCAACACAGGCTTCTCTTGGGATTCTCGCAGCGGCAAGTAATTTGATTATAGTTGCTGATGGGATTGGTGATGTGGCAATGGTTTCTTAATAAAATCATTTTAGCCTTTCTTTCTAAGTTAATATTAGTTAATCAATATATATATATATATATATATATATATATATATATATATATATATATAAATATATAAATTTATATATATTTATATATATAAATTTACTGTATTTAAACTTCAATCTTCCATGAATCTCTCACGTGCATTCATATCTTCTCATGGCGTATCAAATGTAAACAAATGACGTCACACATTATGAAATGGACAAAGTCCGACAATTATTTTAAGACATTTTTATGTTTATACATTCTTTTTATAGATACAAATATTTAAGCCTATATGACGGTTCCGTATAGGATACAGGTTCGATTCCTGTCGGAGGACGAATATTTTCTATGAAAATTTCTCGCACAAATGTTGTTTAATACTGTTTATTATAAACAGAGCATTTACTTAAATATTAGTATCTATAAAAAGAATGTATAAACATAAAAATGTCTTTTTATATATATATATATATATATATATATATATATATATATATATATATATATATATATATATATATATATATATATATATATATATATATATATATATATATATATATATATATATTTAACCTATTGTGTACGGAACTGGAAGGTGGAGTAGTTTGACAATTTTCCGATATGAGAATCCGATTTTACTTCAAGATAAAATTTCTAGACTCAGGGAGGAAAGAGTTGCATAAAAATACGTTGTCTCCCAAAGTCTTGTTAGTAAGGCCGCAGGGAGAGTCGAAGAAAATCAGGTTGTACATTCTTTTTCTGTGTGCCTTATTTCTTCAGGAAACGGTGATCACATCTCTCCACAACTTCCTTTTCTTTTGCGGCTCTCAAAAACTTTTCTCTTCTTGCTATCTCTCCTACTTTTCTGTCAACCAATAAAACACCCTCACTAGGTACTCTATACGCTCTTCTCTAGTGCCAATTTTTTATTATCATTATTATTATTTTTTTTATTATTTTCGCGTAAAAAAAAGTGGTTTGAGAGTCACACTATACACAGGAAAATTTGTGAACAGTTCAAAATCATGGATTTTCTTTGACCGGCTACACAATACACAGGGAAACTTTTCTAGAGAAGTTTTAATCCATTTAAAAACATTCTGAGGTAGCACTATACTTAAAGTAGGCTTATATCATCATCTTTTGTCGACCGTAGTCGAGGTCATCGAGCCAATGCGAACGATCCTTTCCTTAGCTATATATGTGCTACGCCAGGGTTACTTTCTCCTAGACCGGTAGCCATTCAAGGCTATAGAACCCAGTCTATTACGGAGTCAACCGTAGTCAGAATGATCGACTCAACATGAACGATTCTTTCCTTAACCACATAGTAAGTGTTTCCCCGGGGCTACATAGAATTTTGAATTCAGAGTTTTCCTTCTCGTAGACTGGTTATTATCCAAGGCTATAGAACCCACTCTGTTAAGGAGTCGACCGTAGTTTGGATCATCGAGCCAATGCGAATGATCCTTTCTAGAGATGTACATTATGTATTACGCCAGGGCTACATACAGTTTTGAATTCACAGTTACTTTCTCCTAGAACGGTTTGAGCTATAGTCTGTTATGCTATTTTACCCATAACTGAGGGGAGAAGAAGAGGATCCATACTTTCCGTAGAATATAAGTATATTCACGTAATCGAATATAATGTGTCCGAGTGGAATTTGAGGTTTATATACGAGTATATACGGTAGATAATTCGCTCTTTACCACTGACTCTCTTGGATTTAATTATATCCCATGTGTGTAAAATTCTCTACGCCTTCTTTCCTCATTACAGGCCCTAGAAATTTCAAATGTGTCTTTCTGATTCTAAGTAATTTTAATTTCCCTTCAAACATCCTCGTGATTCACATATTCAGTCCATGGGATTTTCTTTACCTTCCAGGGAAAACGCCTTTCAGCTCACCCTCGTACTCTCCTATTACTCTGGGGTGGTTCCTCGCAAAATTAGGCATCACGACACAGATTTTCATTTCAGTTTCTTTTGAAATTGTCTATATATCTACATTATCGTGTGCATGTATATTTTAATTCCATGACAGACCTAAAAATATTTTTTCAAAATTTATATTAAATATTGCCATTTATTAGTGCGTAATTCTGGAATTAGTCTATTCAGCTAGTGACTACCTTAATCAATTTTGATGGTGTCATGTGTATAATCAAACAATACTGTGTAGTGATCTATTAAAATCGGAATATTTGTTATATGAAATATATATATATATATATATATATATATATATATATATATATATAATTATTAATTTAAAAATATGATTCCAACACGCTACATATGTAGCGTGTTGGAATCATATTTTTAGATAAATAATTATATTTATGCTCTAGCTTTGTATCGAGCACTATTTTTAAAAAATAATAACAAAATTACTAAAGAACTTTGGATTATTTATTTAACGAGTTCTTTCCTATTTTCTATATATTTTTACACGCACACACACACACATATATATATATATATAGATATGATAAAAATAAAATAACTATAGCACTGCATAATACCTACTTAATTTCGAAATTTTAAAATATGATGGAGATGTGTGTAATTAAACAAAATATTAGATTGTTTTAATTCTTTAAATTATGAATAATTTAGATAAATTTTTGTGAAATGGCTACAATTTTTTATAGCTACGACTTCTCTGTGGACCACTAGAAATGATATGTAGACCACTGGTGGTCCACCTGCACCACAGTGGGCATCTGTGATTTAAAAGTCAGTCAATATGTTTGCGCCAGTGTATGTGTTCTTGTGTATGCATTAAATGCCATAGACACAATTAAATCCTTCATATAAGCATATGCATTTCATACAAGGATACATGCAGAGTCACACGCAAATATTGCGTGACAGTCAGATAATAAATTACAGTAAAATTAGACAAAGGGTTCTTGAGCCAGGGCCCTTCTTCTATTTCTCTTTTAATAGGAAATCCAGTATTTATTATCGATATATCAATACGCTTTCATAAAAAAAAACTTGCATAGTATATCCCGATTCTTATATTTATGAAAAAAAAAAAACACATTCATAACAAAATATGACAACAATATTAAATAAATTTAAATATACATAACGCAGCATAAATTTGTACAATTCACTACATTAATTTAGAATTTTTATAAACAAATATCTCAGATGTTTGGCAAGAATTTCATAGATGTAGACACTATGTATGTGTCTCATTGTAAAAGTTAATCTGTATGGCTGGAAAATATTATCACATGGCTTGATGGTAAATAAATACAAAATGCACGCTAGTTTGCCGCCGTTACTTATATTGAAATAAATGTGAGGAAGAATATATAATATAAATGTAATTATTAATAATTAATTATTGCATTTGATTTAATTGATATTGCATAATATGAGCGATAATAAGTATTGCAACAGACTTTATTGAAAATACAAATTAAAATATGTGTAGTATGTAATTAATAATAAAATTGATAATATTGTTATATTATTATTTTGTATCATGATTACTTTAAAACCGAAAACAACGGGTTTATCGATAGTCTCTCTCTCTCTCTCTCTCGATATATATATATATATATATATATATGTACACGCTGGCAGATCAAAAAGTTACAGGACTGGTGCTATAAAAAGAAAACTATACCATATATCAATTCGATATATAATTGCCTTCGAAGTATATATATATATATATATATATATATATATATATATATATATATATATATATATATATATATGTGTATGTGTGTGTGTGTGTGTGTATGTGCAAGCACGTGTTATTTTTGGTGATTGTATCTGTTGCTGTTTTTACGAGGAAATAAATCAAGGATTACATTTTGGAGCGTCCCTCGTATATATAAGAAAATGCCTTTATCTTTCTTTGTAAGTAATTTCGAAAGTGAAATTGGCTTCAAAAAAAAAAAAAGAAAGAAAGAAAGAAAGAAATACTCTTAGAAATATAAATCAAAAAAAAAAATAAAAATAAAAAAATAAAATAAAATAAAATGATCTCATTAGCTGAAGAGTTCGTTCTAATCTCGAAACACACGAGTTTCCGCGAGATTTCATTGAAAGGTTGGTCATCTGTGGAAATGAAAACCACCCTATTCAGTCATTGTAGTAAGTTCCATCGAAGCCCGGCGATTGGCTTAATAAATCAAGATAAATCAACCAACTTCTCTGTCCGTATTTTTGCTAAGGCTTATCTTATTACAATCAGGTTCTTCTAATAAAAAATAGATTTTCAGTTCGACTATACGTGTCACGTATTCATCTTTCTTTGTTTATTGCGTATTATCTTAAGTGATTTCTCTCCTATATACTGTTATCTCGTGTGATTATTTCTTTGTCCGTGACGTGGATGACATATGACTACTTTCCAATGATCACTGACTATATAAATGTTGTGAGGTTTTCCTTCATCAATTATCAACATTTTCGGTTGGATAGTCAAGCTTGTTCCCTTATCAACATTTTCTCTCCATTTTCATCCCCTAATGGCGATCATGACTTATGTCTTTCTATTCACACGCGGGCCTTAAATATCGCGTGACTCCACGAGAAAAAAAAAATAACCGTAAAAAGTCTTTCACGATTGATGGATTTTTAAGTTGGGAAAGTCTTTAGGGCAACATCAACATAACCGATAGTTCGAGGAATCGCTTTTTCATTTGCAAAGGAGGCCGTCTGAAAAAAAAAAAAAAAAAGAAAGAAAAAAAAAAAGAAAAAAAAAAGAAAAAAAAAAGAAAAGAAAATTGTAAAATCCAGAGTGAAGGAAGAGGGGTAATCGGGAAAAGATGAAGAAAAGAAATGCAAACTCATTCCCAAAATTCGTTTTCTTTACTAAGTTTAGCTTAGCCTGGCAAAAGGCCATAAAATCATGGGTGCTGTAAAGGTGGATGTGCGGTTGGTGTAACTGATAACGGTTTGGAATTGGAAGTCGGAGATCCGAGTTCCAATTCCAGTTAGGTTCGTTATTTTGGGGAAGCTATGAATGCACCTCTCCTCCCCCGCTTATGGGTTAAATAGTAGAACTTGTATCAGTAAATCTTTATTATACCTAAAATTATTATTATATCACATTATTATTATTATTATTATTATTATTATTATTATTATTATTATTTCCTTTGAATTCTGGTGTGTATTCATTTCTTTTCGGGTCCCGACCAGAGACCTAACGTCAGAAATGGAACCATGACATTTTCCACTTAGCAAGTGAAACACACACACACACACACACACACACACACACACATACACATATTTTCCATAG
This sequence comes from Acanthosepion lycidas, assembly GCA_963932145.1. Lineage (NCBI taxonomy): Eukaryota > Metazoa > Mollusca > Cephalopoda > Sepiida > Sepiidae > Acanthosepion > Acanthosepion lycidas. Next base: position 15,081,625 of record OZ010600.1, on the reverse strand, counting down.
ATAGAGTCCTTCGTAAGTCGTGTTCTATTCTCGTGAGACCACTTTTTTTTGTATTTCTTTATGGTATGGGATGACAGGAATCCCATCAATGGGTCTGCTGGAATCTTTCCTAATCAATCCGAGAGCTCCAACTACAACAGGGATTGATGATGGTCTCATGTGCCACATTTTTAAGATTTCAATTTCAATGTCCATGTAGTTTAATAGATTTTTGATGTTCTTCAAAGACACGTTGCAGTTTGCAGCAACTGCCATATCAAGAAGAAAGCAATTTTTTGTTTGAGATCTCTAATAAAGATGTCTGGGGGATTAGCTTTGATTGTTCTGTCTGTGTGCATTGTGTAGTCCCATAAAATTTTAACAGGTCCTATCTCCGTAACCGGGTCTGGGTGGTGTTCATACTAATTTCATTCAGTTTTCTTCCCGTAGAATTTGTAGATTTTCCAATGCAGATATTGGCCAACTCTGTCATGGCGTGTTTTATATTTAGTGGGCGCCATTACCTTGCAACCTGATGATCAATTGTTTCTGGATATTATCACAGAATCTGTATTTTGGGTTAACACAATTTTTTTTCTATTTGTGCTTATTATTATTATTGTTTTTATTTCCTTTGATTTCTGGCGTTTACACATTTCTTTCCGGGTCCCGCTCAGGGACCTACGGTTAGAAATGGCATCATGACATTTTCCACTGACAAATAAAATTACATAGATAAAGCCCTCCGTAAAATGTAGGCTGTACTTGTCAGAACCATTTTTTTTTAATCTCCTTGAGGCATGGATTTCAAGGAATCCCTTCAATTAGTCTACTGGAATCATTTCCAGCCATTCCTAGGGCTCCAACTACAACAGGGATTGTTGATGTTCCCATATGCCACATTTTTGAGATTTCTGTTTCACGGTCCTTGTATTTTGACAGATTTTTGAATATCTTCAAAGATACATTACAGTCTGCAGCGACTGCCATATCAATAAGGAGGCATTTGTTTTAGTTTGTGATCTCTAATAACAATGTCTTATTATTATTATTATTATTATTATTATTATTATTATTATTATTATTTTATTTTCTTTGATTTCTGGCGTTTACACATTTCTTTCCAGGTCCCGCCCAGGGACCTAAGGTTAGAAATGGCATCATGACGTTTTCAACTGACAAAAAAAAAAGAAAAGAAATTACATAGATAAAGCCCTTCGTAAAGTGTGGGTTGTACTTGCCAAAAGAATTTTTTGTATCTCCTTGAGGCATGGACTTCCAGGAATAACCTTCAATTAGTCTACTGCAATCTTTTCCAACCAGTCCTAGGGCTCCAACTACAACAGGGATTGTTGATGTTCCCATATGCCACATTTTCGAGATTTCTATTTCAAGGTCTTATTATTATTATTATTATTATTATTATTATTATTATTATTATTATTATTCTACTTGTCCTTACTTCATCTAGCATGACAGTTACTCCATGTTATTAAGTCATAAATAAGAGGCTATTCTGTTTTCATTGCGGGGAAAGACGGAAAAGTTCTATTAGACATGCTACATAGTTTCAGTGTGAAGATGAATGATAGCAAGAAAGAATGGAAGATAGACATGTTTAACTTCTGTAAATGACTCATAAATAATATACTATACCATTTTGATTGCATAGAAAGAGAGAACAGACATATCAGAGACCCAACCTGATGTTATTGAGAAAATGATCAAAAGAAAGAAATAAAGAGCGGAAATATTAAATGTAAATATTAAAAATTAAATACTAATTGATGACCTCGAATGTGTGCATTATTTCTTGCTTTATTATTACTATTTTATTTCCTTTGATTTCCGGTCTGTACACGATTCTTTCCGGGTCCCAGCCAGAGACCTAAGGTCAGAAATGGCATCAGGACATTTGCCTGTGATAATTAAAAAAAAAATCACACATATTTTACATAGATAAAGTCCTTCGTAAAGTGTGTGCTCTACTCAGGAGAACAATCTTTTGTATTTCTTTAATGTATGAGCTACCAGGAATCCTTTAATCAGTATATTGGAATCTTTTTTAAATCAATCCGAGGGCTCCAACTACAACATTTTTGAGATTTCCATTTCAAGGTCCTTGTAATTTGATTGCTTTTTGAAGATCTTCAACGATACATAGCAGCCTGCAGGGACTGCCATATCAATAAGCAGACAATCTATTAGGTTGGTGCAAAAATAATTTCGTTTTCTCACATAGTAACATATGTTAAAAAACGAAATTATTTTTGCACCAACCTAATATTTGTTTGCGGTCTCTAATAACGATGTCTGGCGCTTAGATTTGATTGTTCTGGCTGTGTGTATTGTGTGGACCCATGAAATTGTAACAGGTCCCATCTCCGTAATCGGGTCTGGGTGGCGTTCATACCAGTTTCTTTTCCAGTACAGTTATTGGCCCACTCTGTCATGTTAAGTTTTATTATTATTATTTTCTTTGATTTCTGGCGTTTACACATTTCTTTCCGGGTCCCGCCCAGTGACCTAAGGTTAGAAATGTCATTATGACATTTTCCACTGACAAAAAAAAAAAAAAAAAAAAAAAAATTATTATTATTGCAATTATTATTATATCAGTACAACATTATGTCGAAAAATATTTTCTGGTTTTTAATAATCTGTAAGAGGTTGATAAGTCGTAAATAAGAAATCAATCAATCGATTTTAGGGTATCCAAGGAGAAAGGAACGTACTAAAATTCATTAGTAATGATCAACCATATATCCTCGTTAACCACAACCATATACCATGAATCACAACATTTATTGAAATTTTGATTAGTTTAGCACAAGTATAATGCAGTAAGGATCAACATCACTAACCTATATCAATGAACAGCTAGACTAACTCGTTTACCATTACACTACGCTCTATTTATAAAGTTTAATTAAAGATTGGCACAAGAATATAAGTAAGGGGTACTCGGTAAATATCAATGTCAGTATTGTTCAACCAGACTACTTCCATAACCGTTACCCCATGTTAAGTCTCTCTTCATTTAATAATATTATTTTATTATTTACATTATTCGGACTGTTATTCTCATATTCATTGCTATATTCACAACATTTCGACCGTTGTACGCTCCAGCCTTTTTCAGGTGATGGGAATTTTGAACCGAAACCTTTATATCATCCACCGGGGTAAATTCTTCTAGTTCCACGTGCCATGCCTCTTCCGGATGTCTCTGTTATTTCCATTTCTCAACTCTCCAAAGTTTGGTTCACCACTGCTGTGGGATGCTATTGAACTAACAACACTTTGGGTCTAGTCACTGGATCTTACCAACGCCTTTATCCACTGGACTACGTGTCCTTGAGTGAAACTAGAACAAGCTACACCGGCGTATGAAGTAAAGGGTTCAGTTCGATATTCCAATCACCTGAAGAAAACCGGAGCGTACAACGTCCGATACGTGGTGGACAGAGAAATGAAGATGAGGATAACAGTCCGAATAATGTAAATAATACAAGTAATCATAATACCTCATCTCAGAAATATAGACAAATATTAATGTAGTTTGGCACAAGGCTACATTATGGGGCACCAAGTTAGAATTAATATCACTACTCTAAAGAAATGTTCAACTAGACTCGCTCGTTAACTATTACGCTTATTTAATCTCGGCCGCAATTAATTATTAAACAGACTATCCCACTAACAGACCCCCAATGGTGAGTGCCCATGCTGGATGATTTGTGCTATATCTAGTGTTTGAATGGGTATATACAAGTAAAACTATGAGATAAAAATAGTAGCTGAAAATGTAAACCAACCACATTTTTTCGTGTTGTTTCAGGATACATATTGGATTCAACCAGTGACCTATTCACCCATGTTGTCACTATTGATCCGATCAGATGTTGATCCTAGTCAACACATTTCCCTACCGCGTCTCTGTAAGTTACTAAACGGCTTTCGTAATTATTTATAGAAGGTCTTAGATCTATCCTATGGGGAAGTGGGTCCCATATAAGATTGTTGAATGCAGACGTTGAAATGAATAAAGAATAGAAAAAGACTGGTCTTTGATTTATATAAGATGTATTATACAATATTGCAAACAAATCCTTTCAAACTTAATGGTGTCTTCGACCAAACCTATCTGCAGAAGAAGAGTCGATGTTTTCGCCATCTATGGACTATGTGGTGATAACGGTGTAGAGCTGGCTGCTTCTGCAAGTGTTCATTTCGTAGATCTTAGTAAGAGTGATTGTTCTTCAAAAGGAGGTAAAAAAGTGCGCCTATCAACAACTTTGTGCTGATTGGCTAATCTTAACTGACAAGGGCAGATAATCATATCTCTTATTTCTCATGAACAAGATGGAGGGTTAATGAATGAGATAGATGTAAAAACGTACAAGGAGGAATGGTAAACTTATAAATACATAAGATAGGTTCTGGTTTGGTTTGTTTTGGTTCGGTTTATTTCACGACATATCAATCTCAATGGGTTATTTAATGCCGACAAGATTTTTATTGCTGGTTTGGTTTGGTTTGTTTTGTTTTACGGCATATGAACTTCAATGGGTTATTTAATCCCGACAAGATTTTATTGCTGGTTTAGATTGGCTTGTTTGGTTTTACGGCATATCAATTCAAATGGGTTATTTAATGCCGAAAATGTTTGTTATAGCTGGGTTGGTTTGGTTTGTTTTGTTTTATGGCATATCAATCTCAATGGGTTATTTAATGTTGACAAGATTTTTATTGCTGCTTTGGTTTGCTTTGTTTTGTTTTACGGCATATCAATCTCAAATGTTTTATTTAATGTTGAGAAGATTTTATTGCTGGTTTGTTTTTTTCTTGTTTTTTTTTTTTTTTGTTTTATGGTATATCTACCTCAATGGGTTATTTAATGCCGACAAGATTTTTATTGCTGGTTTGGTTTGATTTGTATTGTTTTACGGCAAATCAACATCAATCGGTTATTTAATGCCGACAAGATTTTTATTGCTGGTTTGGTTTGGTTTGTTTTGTCTTACGGCATATCAACCTCAATGGGTCATTTAATGGCGACAAAATTTTTATTGCTTGTAATATATTTCTTCAAAAATCTATTGCTAGAAATAATGTATATCTGGTAATATTCTTTTTCTTAAAAATTCTTTGCTAGTAATAATTTTTGAAAAATGTAATGCTAGCATAAAACCTATTCTTACACTTTCATATTGTTTTGACCCCATTTTGGCGGGGTTAACTATTTGCCTATAGCAAGGACCCTAACAGGTGCTGCCAACCCGTGTCAGTGTGGAACTGGTAAAACCAACAATTATTATTATTCCACGCTCCTGTACAGTCCAGTGAATACACTTTGTCAGCCGGTGTCCTATCAATGGATTCATTTTAGTCTCTCCATTTCATGTAAGCCGAGAATATTAACCAGAGAAGGCGCAACGAGTCAATCCCCTGGAGGTTAGCATCAGCCATACTGATGGAAGGCAGGAAGGGGCCTCAAAAATGAGTAATAGAGAGCTGTTTTGTTTTGCAGGCGTTAAATTAACACGCTATCCGTTGCTTCACTTGACAAAAGACCGTAGGTATTTTTTTAAAGCCAATTTCACCTTTAAAGAACTGATCAGGTATACTGTCGAGTGAGGAGTAAATGATTGTGCCATCAACATAGCTGTCATGCTAAATACTGATGTGTGGCTTGTTCGTAAAAGCGATCAAAATACACATGGTTAGAAAATCGTTGATTCCTACAAAAACAATTTCTTAATGTTCCAAATCATTAGAATAAAAAAAAATCAAGCGAGAATTTTACAAGCATCTTATTTATTGGTATGAGACCCTAGATCTAATCAAGATTTGGAGTTGCTGAATAAGTCTGTTGTCAGACGTACAAGCGGGAGAGTAAGTGAAAGAGCAGTATTTACATTATTCGGATTATTCTCCTCATATTTGTCGCCACATTTATTACAACTTTTCGGCCTTTCGGTATCTGTCTATATTTCTGAAATGAGGTATTATGTACACTATTTACATTATTCGGACTATTGTCCTCATCTTTGTCACCATATTTATTACAGAGAAAAGCCATAATAACAACAAAGGTTGAAATATGAGCTCTGATAAAAACAAGGTGTGATAACAGCAAAAAATTGCAATATGAGTACTGGTAAATATGGTTGATGAAGAGATTAGTTTTATAATACCTAGAAATTCATACACAATTGTTCACAAGGACACATGACACAGTGGATAAAGGCATTAGTTAAACCCAGTAACAGGACCCAAAGAGTGTGGAAAACTTAGAGAGGTGAATTAACAAGAGATAACTGATAGACATGGCACGTGGAACTAGAACAGTCTACCCGAGTGAGCGAAAAAAAGGGTTCAGTTTGACATTCCAACCACCTGAAGAAGGCAGGAGCGTACAACAGCCGAAACGTTGCGATAAACATGGCGACAAAGATGAGGACAATAGTTCGGAATAATGTAAATAATGTACATAATATCTCATCTCAGAAATATAGACAGATACTGAAAGGCCGAAACGTTGTAATAAATATGGCGACAAAGATGAAGACAATAGTCCGAATAATGTAAATAATGTACATAATACCTCATCTCAGATATATAGTCATATACTGAAAGGCCGAAACGTTGTAACAAATATGGCGACAAAGATGAGGACAATAGTCCGAATAATTTAAATAATATACATAATACCTCATCACAGAAATACAGACAGATACTGAAGGGACGAAACGTTGTAATAAATATGGCGACAAAGATGAGAACAATAGTCGGAATAATGTAAATAATGTACATAGTACCTCATCTCAGAAATATAGACAGATAAGTGAAAGAAATGAAATGTCGAATAGATAACGACTAAATCTAGACGCGAAGAGGGTAAAATTTTATTGATCGGAGAGACATCCTTTCGGGAGTCTATTGGAAAATATGACATTTCTAAGAAAGAAGTTAACATCCTCCTTGCCCTTGGAATCCGGTAGGAAAGAGTCGACTGTGTACGTTGCCATATCGAGTCCTTTGTGAAGTTCAGAAATTTTATGAAACTAAGCAATGTAGCTCGTATGCCATGAAAATATCTACAGGTTTACGAGGACCTAACCAAGTTTCCTCTGCGCAAAACGATCATCCAAAACGGCGATTAAATACTTTTTAACTGGAAAGTGAGGATTCAGCAGCAATAGTCTATATTGTTTTAACCTGATTCTCGTAAAGATAGAACTTAACATGAAAAGTCAGGTACCTTGTGGAGTGGTGCAAGCAACCTACCATTTTTGTCCAGTTCCTTTGGAGCTGTCACGCCAAAAAGAACCCGGTAGAACAGGGCAGTCGTCTCTCGTCCAGGGCATGCGTTTTCGTTGGCTTCCTTGGCCGCAACTGCCAAAGCCTTCAGACACACTAATTTTATGGACCATGACAAAGCAGCCGATTGGTTGAGTGGGAGATTTTTACATATGCATAAGCGCAATCCGCCAATTCTCCAACTGCTCTGCGACGCCATACGCATGCAATGCTTGGGCGTTTTCAGGCATGATGTCCCATATTTTGCTCAGGACAATCACACTCCTCCCTGATCTCAGGATCACACAAATGGCAGCGCAGTGCGGATCGTTTTATCCTGCTACTTTGTATCAGTGGAGCAGGCTCGGCTATTTCCTCAGTTGTACGTTCCTCTGCCGTATCGCTGAGTTGATCTTGTTCGCGGATGCCACTTGCACTTTCCATTGAAGTTATGTCTTCCTGCATCTGCCCCTCATACACCATAGAGGTTTCTTCATCTGAGGTGGTATCATCGCTGCTGGTAGTCCCGACACACCGGGCGAACATCTGTTACATGGCGTGATACTTCGTCTAAAAGGACTGAACGAGGGCTATAGACCTTTGCCACTTTTCCCTTCTCCAACGGCCATACGGTCTTTTCACCCAGACATCTCCTGTAGTGTATGTTCCAGAACCTGCGACGTCAGACGGTGGTGTGTTGTCAATTCTCTTCATGTATGTATAAATGAAGTTGGTTGGCGCTGTTGAAGCAAAGGTGTCGTCCAGTTGTTTCACATTATGCCATTATACAGCCTCCGTAAGGGAGCACTGAGTTCTCGCAGCGATGCGCTTTTTCGTGCGGTGAGATCTTTCTACTATCCCATTCCCCGATGGAACGTGAGAGCATCGGTATCTTATCTTATCCGGACGCCATACCCATGCAACCCGTGGGTGTTTTCGGGCATGATGTCGCGTATCTTGCGCATGACAATCACAAGCTTTACCAATAGATATTATAATCCATCACCCACAACTGCGATTAAATATTTTTTAACTGGAAAGTAAGGATTTGGCTGCAATACTCTATTTTGTTCTGACCTGGTTCTTGTAAAGATAAAACTTACCATGAAAAGTTGCATACTTTGTGGAGTGGCGCAAGAACTTACCATTTTTTCCACTATCTCTATCAATAGATATTACATGCTAGTTCTTGTTGATGTCCGGATTTCCACTTGATTCCCATTAGAAGTTTCATGCTTGGAGAAAAATGAATCAAGACACACAAGCTGATATGGGCGTATTCTTCTTTTAGTGTGAGGCTCTGTATCTTCCCTCATTCGTTCTCGACAGACGAAAGGCATTCTTCTGGAGTATTCATGGCCTACATCTTGTCGAGTGCTTCACATTTACAACATGGGTTCCTTAATATTCGAACGTGTTAAATTTTATTTCATACATTAATATAGGAAAGAAATGGGGTTTAAGTGGCGTGGACGTTGATGCCAGATAGACTGGCCTGTGTATTAACTGCTGACCTTTTAGGATGGTTAGAAAAAGATAAAAAATCCAGTGGACATATATATATATATATATATATATATATATATATATATATATATATATATATATATATATATATATATATATATTTCAATTAAAAGGTGCAATTATAATTTATAAATTCATGAATCATTCATACAAAAAACAAATATAGAGGTTGATGATTTAAATGGCGAGAATACATCATCGCAAACAATATAAATAAGATACATCAACCCCGAACCTGTATATGAATGATATGATCCCCGTTTATAAATTCCAGTTGCATAATGTATTTTTAATTTTTTACAAGCTTTCGTCTGTTCCTACAGACATCATCAGGTATGGAAGTAGATTTTGTTCTTGTTTTTACTTCTCAGTAATAAGAGGATAACGAAAATAGAGATGTAATCCGAAAAAATGCTATGAGAAATGTGTTACTGTTTTGGAACGTGCGGTCGTAACGCTGAGTTTAAATTTAAATTTTAAGGGTGTACGTTTTTGTACAAACATAGTAATAAGACAATTCTTTTGTACTGGTAGATTTTCCGTCAATATGGCATAAACTATATTGTTCAATAATTACAGAAATGTCACAATTATTATGCGAAAGTTGCACGTTGGATCAGTTATTTTAATTTCGATTAAAAAGTGCACAACCTTAAAATTTAAATTCAAATTTATATACATACATATATATATATATATATATATATATATATATATATATATATATATATATATATATATATATATATATATAAATGATATATATATATAATGGATAGAAATATAATATATATATATAATGGATATATATATATATAATGGATATATATATATATATATATAATGGTCATATATATAATATATATATATGTATATATATCTATATAAATGATATATATATATAATGGATAGAAATATAATATATATATAATGGATATATAATATATATAATATATATAATGGACATGTAATATATATATATATTGTATGTATATAATGGATATATAATATATATATATATAAATGATTATATATATAATATATATATATATATAATGGATATATAATGGATATATATATATATATATATATATATATATATATATATATATATATATATAATATATATAATGTATGTATGTATATATATATATATATATATATATATATATATATGATGGATAGAAATCACTTGTTGATGAAAAAGTTCGGAGGATAATGACAAGCCTAGTTTAAACTGGTACAAAGTTAACAGTATCTTAAATAATAACTCTATCAACGGATCTCTATCCAAGAACATATAACAAGTCGAACCTTGAAGTAGAAGCAATACAACAGCAGGAAAACATGCTGTGTGCTACGCTGAGTGACACGACTGTAAATTAAGTACAATAAACAGAAGTAACGATTCATTAAGGATAAATTGTACAATGGAATATATTGGACAATAGAATTTTATTACGGCATTCGTATAGTCGTGACAGAATTTGCCATAAAAAGCACGCAAAATTCTTCATCTGGCTTTGAATAAACAATTGAGGCTGGTGGTTTTTTAATGATGTGGAAATTTGGTTTTGTTTTGTTTTTTTTTGTTTTTTACGGTATATCAACCTCAATAGGTTATTTAATGCCGACAATATTTTTATTGCTGGTTTGGTGTGGTTTGTTTTGTTTTACGGTATATCAACCTCAATGGGTTATTTAATGCCGACAAAATTTTTATTGCCGTTAATGTTTTTTTTCAAAAATCTATTTCTGGGAATATTTTTCCCTGAAGAAATCTATAGTTGGTCATATTTTTTCCAAAGAATGTATAGCTGTTTGTATTGATGGTAATTTTTTAAGTACTGCAGATAATAATTTTTCCTTCAAAAATTATTGCTGGTAATAATTTTTTTTAACAAAGTATTCCTGGTATTAAAACATATTTTTAAAGAAGTTTTGCTGTTAACTTTTTGCCCATAACTGGGACCCTAACAACTGCTACCACCCTGGGTCAGGGTGAACCTCGGAAGACCAGCAATTACGAAGCGGTCCCACGCTCCTCAAAACTTACTGATTAGAGGCATTGCTGCTGGTTTATCGTAGTTTATCGTCTTACCAAGGATGCGGATGTAGTTCATTGTCATATCCAGGATGGTAATGACATGGAGAATTTTTTTTTCATAGACTGATTGCTGTATCTGCTGCTAGGAATATTAGCTCCCGGTGTCGCTGTAGACAATCTTTCTTGTCAGTATCTATGTTATATGTTCATAAGTCTACCATTCCCCCATGATTTGAGTATTGTTACCACATATGGTCTGGTGCTCCTGCAAATATATTTAGCGATAAAAACCAAAAGAGAATCTGCAATTTTATTGGTCCTGATCTGGTACCTGGGCTTAATTCACTTTCTACACCGCTTTAACGTAGCTCCCCTCTGCCATTTCTATAAATACATCGGCGGTAATTGTCTCAATTAACTTGGTACCTAGACTTTTTGAATTTCAGCGTGGTAATAGATTAGCAACAGTTTCATTATTTTAAAATTGAATTATCTAGATACGCCCTCTTAACTTCTGTTCTTTTTACGTTTACACTACCTCAGGGTGGTAGTAACTGTTAGGTTCTCAGTTATGGGCAAATAGAGAACCCCAAAATTGGGGTCAAATCACTATGAAAGTATAAAAATAGATTTTCATGGTAAAATTACCAGCGATACATTTTCATATAAAAAAATTTACCAGCAAGGCATTTTTGAAAATAAAATACCAGGAATATATTTTTGTAAAATAAAATAATAATGCTCCCAAGAAAAAATAAATTTCGGAATTAAATGACCCATAAGTTATTGATGTGCCACTAGACAAACAATAGCAATAGTAATAGGGGCTTATTACAAGCTGAAACATAGATTGTAAGATTAGTTCTCATTTTGGAAGTGAATATTGGATTAACACTAAATAGATAACAAGTATTTCTCCAGATACAATTGATAATATTTAACCCATAGTCGGGGGAGGAGAGATGGATTCATACCTTTCAGCATCAGCTCAGTGGTCCACAGTTAGGGTCCTCACTGCCGCATTCACAGTGGCAAATCATCCCCATTGCTTCCGTGTTCTTTGGCAAGGAATAATTTCTAATCAAACAGCTTCTTTTCCTGAACTGTGGAACATATTTCTGAGAAGATTCTTTCCTGATATCTCTCTGTCTCTGTCTCTCTCTCTCTCTAAATCTATATATATATATATATATATATATATATTATGAAATGGAAAAAGTCCGACAATTATTTTAAGACATTTTTATATTTATACATTCTTTTTATATATAAAAGAATATTTAATTAAATGCTCTGTTTATAATAAACAACAATACCGGCCTAAATAACCCGGAAATTTTCATAGAAAATATTTGCCTTCCGACAGGAATCGAACCTGTATCTTATACAGAACCGTCATTTAGACTGACGTGCCCTTAACCGATTGAGGCACGGAGAATCGTTCGATCAGCATGCCTGAATTTACTGCCTTTAAACTTCAATCTGCCAATAATCTCTCTCATATCTGCTCGATGCGTATCCAAATGTAAACGAATGTCGTCACACATTATGAAATGGACAAAGTCCGACAATTATTTTAAGTCATTTTCATGTTTATACATTATTTTTATAGATACAAATATTTAAGTAAATATTGTTTTATACAGTGCAACCGGGATATAAGAGAAACCCGGATATAAGAGAGATTTTATCTGGTCCCAAATTAGAGCCATACTTGCCTAAACAAAATAGATAAAACCCGGATATAAGAGAAACACGGATATAAGATACTTCTTCTCCGGTCCTGACAACTTTCTTATATCCGGATTACACTGTAATAAACAGTATTTATAACATTTACTCGGGGACGAATATTTTCTATGAACATTTCTCGGACATTCAGGCAGGTAAATGTCGTTAATACAGTTTATTATAAAACAGAGCATTTAGTTAAATATTTGTATCTATAAAAAGAACGTATATATATATATATATATATATATATATAATCGAATCACACACAGGGCTTTTACTGTTGATCGTGGTATACGATCAGTAAAAGTTTAGTAAGGAAAAGAATGTAAAAAATAGATGATAGGGTAATAATTTATTTTCATGGGCGTTCTTTGAATGCTCGAGTAACCTCTATTAGCGAAAAAAAAATTAGACCAAAAAGCGCACGAACCTTTCTTTCATCTTACATAATGTATTTTGTTTATGAACAAAAATTTATTCGACCTTTTACGAAATCGATGAATATATATATATATATATATATATTGACGTTAAGAAAATATTTTACATAAAATAAATAGACAACACTTCTCTATAGTATTTAATGAAACGTGTATCAATATATATATATATATATATATATATATATATATATATATATATATATATTTATATTATAGGAAGGAATAAGCGGAATGGAAAGGACATAATTATGAAAACTAACAACCGGTTTCGTCCCAGTACTCCTCAGGTTTGATACAAGAAAAAAAAATTATATTATTTTTTTTTTCTTGCCCTCCCCACTCATTGAATAGTTTTTTGTTTTTAAGTTTATGAATAAATAATCCCAGTGTATCAAACCTGAGGAGTACTCGGACGAAACCGGTTTGTTTTAGTTCTTAGTTTTCATAATTATGTCCTTTCCATTCCCCTTATTCCTTGCTATAATAAAATTTTGTACCTGTAAGAATCTTTTCAAATATATATATATATATATATATATATATATATATATATATATATATATATATATATATATATATATATATATGTAATTTCGTTTTCTTTTCCTTTCATTTTGTCTTCATATTCATGACGAATACTAAGTCGAAAAGCAAAGTGGTGAAAAAAAAAGCTCCAAATCAATTTATCATTCTTTTGTTGGAAAAGCATTGATGCATGACACAGACTCACACGTAAAGATGCATACAAACATCACCCGGTATCGACAAATTGATACATGTGCATCTGTAAGTCTATTGACCTCACGTACCTCGAACACACATATTCTTGCGATGAAAACACCTGCTATTTGCGAGTCTCTCGCCCGGAGTTGATTATTATTGAAAACACCAAATAACGATGGTTTCTCACCAACCATATACAAGGGAACGAGGTTCTCAATAGACCTTTGCCTTCCATCGATTTTCTCTTTTGACTCTAACAGTTATTCCAGGAAATTGTAACTCCATCTGCTTCTAATGATAGTAGGATGTTTTATTTCTTGTCTTTTTCTATTCATTTACCAACACTGAATACACAGGTTCATCTTTGCCCTTTTTAAATATATTTCTTTTTTTTTTTTTGCATTGATAGAAAGTCTGTAGCGAAGATATGGTTACCGTTTCGCACTACGAAATAGATAAAATATTATGAAATAAGATAAAATAAAAATATGGTACAGGTGTGCGTTGAATATCTATTATGGTATCATTGTTCTTCCTTTTCTTTTACTTTATATATGTTTTTTTTTTCGATTTTATCTTTCCCGAATCTCAAGATTAACGCGGCAAAGAAAGAACAAACCGGAATATTCCAGTATCTTCCTCGCCAACTGTTTCGTTAACAGACGGCATTTTGTAAAACTGACATTTGTTATTCATTATACTTCCGTACATTCTGATTGTTCCTTTCTGTCTTTTCCAATCTGATATTCTTCTGCCGCTTATGACATTTATACCTTCCTTTCCTGAGTCGTAATATATATATATATATATATATATATATATATATATATATATATATA
>OZ010600.1:14982028-15062028 GCA_963932145.1 Acanthosepion lycidas | reverse complement strand
GATATTTCTAAGTGCTGGTTATCTCTCTCTCTCTCTCTCTCTCTCTCCATATATATATATATATATATATATATATATATATATATATATATATATAGAAGATGCTAGATGCAATCGTCAATTTTTTTGCCTTGAAAAAGTACACATTGGACGAAACGCGTCGGTTACTATTACAGTATTCCTATTGTCCTGATCAAATTACCGGTCGAATCTATATCCACACAAGTCGCATCTCGAATCAACGACTTTATACTGAGTTTGTAGAGTTTAATATTGGTGTTTCGTCAGCCAAATAATGCTTTTAATGGCAAATGAAATATATTTATTGGTATGTTAAATTTTTATGCCTATAAATTTTGATTTGTTTTAGAGTGATAATTTGTTTATGCATCAGAATTATTATTTGACTGTATGAATAGAACTTCTCCACAAACATTTAAATTTTCTTGCACGGAACATGGCTGTGAATCATCACAATAATAGACAAATATTTTAATAATATAAAGCATTTATATACACAAATATACATATTTTTTGCCTATAAAAATAATTTTGTGAAAAAGGTTTGAACAAAGTACCTATAAACAATTTTTTTTTGCTATCCTTTGTCAGCCGCAATGATGGAGAAAGCATTACCTCACCCCATCGACAGTTAGACTCGCTGCAAGAACCACTCCGTTTCGCGAGGCTCATCCCTTAATCGAGACGCTATCGCACCAATTTCTTCGAAGAAACGCCATCGAATGAGGGCCAATAACACCAGAAGAACATCAACTGCCACAGGAGTAAAAAAAATAAGAATCTATAAGCAAGAGAAGAATATTTAACTATTTTTTTCATCTCTGCGTCCCGGGCGACGGACTCCGGCTCAATCTCGGACCTGATCAAATTACCGAGCGAAAATGTATCCGCACATGTCCGCATACCAAATCAACGACTTCCCCATTTTAAAAGGGAAAATGGTAATGGCATCCGGCCGCTTTCCATCACCGCTATCGAGGCCTACGTGTTCGATTTGGGAAAGGAACCCAGCTGCATCCAAACCTCTTTTGATGATGTCTTTTATTGCTGCATGCTGTGGAAACCGGCCGGCACTACGACGACAGGATAGAGAATGCAAACCAAACTCCTCGATGGAAGCTCCACATCTGCATCTGTGTCGCTCACATTAAATTAAGCTTTAAATTAATACTAGCCACTGATTGGATGAGCTTACATTTGTATACATTTTTAAGCAGAATACTTTACCACATAAAATTTATATTAGATTTATGTCGAAAACAGCAATATTTGCTGAAATACATCCATGGTTCAAAATTAATTAATCATATAATTCTAAATAACAATGTTCCATCTATGGAGGTAAAAAAATAATATAGTTGATAAAATTTCTTATATGTCCAGACTTTAGGGACACCCTGTGCAAATGAAGATATTAAATTCTTGAAGGCGTTGTAATACAAGGGAAATAGTCAATATTAAATAAGGTTGCTTTCTCTATAGGGATTGGACATTGAATATAAAAAAATAAATTTTAAGTACAAATAAAAATCCAGTTTGAGTGTTGTAAATGGCGTTACCTTAAGTTATATGAAATTGCTTCCAGCAAACGAAAGAACGCCGAAATTAACCAAAAACAATTACATAAATATCCACAAAAGACTAATATATATATATATATATATATATATATATATATATATTATAATAAAAAGAAAAAACAGTAAGATACAGAATCCGTTGTTCATATTGATATTTTTATTTTTACAAAACAGTGCTCGATGTAAATTTACAGAGCATTAATATAAATTAACTGATTTAAAAATATGGTTTCATTGCTACACCTAGGTGTAGCCAAGGAACCACATTTCTAAATCACTTAATTTATAATATTTATAATATATATATATATATATATATATATATATATATATATATATATATATATATATATATATATATATATATAACACCTATTGTTAAATATAACAGAAAATGAATGCCCAATATGTTTGATGAGGAGCCGTTCTAAAAACTACGTATATTTGCTTTAATTTCGGATGAAAATAAAGACAAAAATTGTCCAAAATTTGGATATTTTTATTAAGCTATTCCTTGATCTAAGCTTTCGGTTCACATCAGGCATCTTTAGATTTGTAACAAAAATATTAAACATCAAAGATGATATTCTATTATGCTGAGAGAGAAGATTGCTATGCGAGAATAGCGGTATTAAAATCTTATTAGAGTAAATATTCAGACGATGAAAATGAATAAATTACCTAGCACATTCATTCTCAACCGCCGTGCCGAGGGTTCCTATTAAAAGTTCCGTGAAATATTGACTCGGTATATATAGACGGCGCTTCCTAGGCATCTAAATCGTTACACAGTTCAGTACTCTTTTTTTCATTGTTTCTAGAGACATTTTGCCATGTATTGCTACAGTTTTTAGCTTCTAGATAAAGGTGAGATTGGAATTCGTTATTTTGGTTTGGTTTGGTTTCTTTTACGGCATATCAAACTCAATGGGTTATTTAATGCCGACAAGATTTTTATTGCTGGTTTGGTTTGCTTCGTTTTGTTTTACGGCATATCAACCTCAATGAGTTATTTAATGCCGACAATATTTTTATTGCTGGTTTGGTTTGCTTTGTTTTGTTTTACGGCATATCAACCTCAATGCGTTATTTAATGCCGACTAAATTTTTATTGCTAGTAATATTTTTCCAAAAATTTATTGCTGCTAATATTTTTCTTCAAAAAATCTATTGCTAGTAATATTTAAAAAAAAATGTAAAGCTAGTAATACTTTTTCTTCAAAATATCTATTGCTGGTAATATTTTTTTCCAAGAAAATGCACAGCTGGTAATACTTTTTTAAAAAATATATTGCTCGTAATATTTTTTCTTCAAAAAATCTATTGCTGTAATATTTTTTTTCAAAATATGTATAGCTATTAATATTCTTCCTTTTTCAAAAATGTATTGCTGGCAATATTTTTTCAAAAATGTATTGCTCGTAATACTTTTTACAAGATAGTATTTCTGTTTGTAAATCCTATTTTTACACTTTCATAGTGTTTTGACCTCAGTTTAGAGTTTAACTATTTGTCCATAGCTGGGACCCTAACAGGTGCTTCCACCCCGAGTTAGAGTGGACCTGGGAACATCAGCAGTTAAGAGGTAGTTCCATATTCCTGAAAACCAGCTGATCAGAAGCTTTGCTGCCGGACGTAGTTTATCGTCTTACCCAGGACGCGGATGCAATTTATCGTCACACCCAGGACGAGAATTTATTAGTTAAAAACTGTAATTCTGGCTGACTTCGCGATTCAAGTCAGGAAAGCTAATATCAGTGAAAAATGCGTCATCAAATGAAGCTGGATTTAACAGATAATTTAATCCCACACACAAAGAATAGGAACAGGGCCGTTCCCGATAAGTTCCCCGCCATCAAATCACACCCAGGGAAGTTCACCTTAAGAAAAAAATCGCCTAGAGGAAAGATCACCGTAAAAGCATTGAACTTCTCTATAATGAGTTTTAATTTTATTGATCAACGAGGTTTATTCGGATGTATGAAAACTGTTTCATTTCACCTATGTTCTTCATCATTCCAACGTCTCAACAGGCTTTGCAAATCATCCCATCAAAATTTAAAACGTAAATTTTATTTTTTATTTCCTATTTCACTAAATATTTTAATTAATGTATGTATTCTTTCTACTTTAGTGTGGGTGATACATCAAGTAATTTGTTTTATTTAGTATAATTTAGCTATGAAAAATAATGTGCTTTTATTTTTCGTTAGTGATTTTAAATTACAATTTACTTTTTCATCTATATTTTTGTAAAAGTCATATTTTGATAAAAAAAAAAACGTTTGAAAGACAATCCTTTATTTAATTTTAAACTTAATATTTAATTTATGAAATGTTTATATTAATATAAGAAATTTTTATTGTATTTTAAATTTTATATTTTCAGAAAGCTTCTTCAAACGTAAGATTGTAAAATTAAAATACCTAAAAAAGAAAATCAATAAATTATTAGATAACACCTTAAAATATTTTGTTAATTTTTAAAAATTACTAGGTTGTTTAAAAAACAAATCGTTTACTTAGAATCCGTAAATTTATATAAAATCTGCGCCACCATACTTAAGACGTCAACACCTTAGGCTGTCAATATATCGATCAAGACGTAAGAATTGTTATTCATCATGACGGGCGTCTTTGCATATAGAATCCAGAGGTTAGCAGTGAATATTTCGAAGACAGTAGGAAAGCGTTGTTCAGGTTAGCAGTGGATATTTTGGTAAAAGGTAGCAGAGCATAGTTCGTCCTTCTGGTTCTCTACGCCTGACAAGCTGGAACTGGACATTCGGGTAAGGTAAACAAAAATGGCCGCCTTTATACACGACGGATAGAATGTTCTACGTCTTCTGATTGGTTAACCTTATACTGGTGGACTATAAAGTGAGTCGTGTCATTCAGACCGGCTCACTAGTACATAATATATACAAAAAACTGCAACAAGAATAACAAAACCCGAATGTTAAGAAATACTTGTATGCAAGATTTTATGCTATAAGTATATAATATTTGTTTGTATCAAATTAATTTCACTTTAGATTTGCTAATTTTCCGAAAATACCGTTTAAGAAATATATATTTTATTTTTGGAAGAGTTTTTAAACCTAGAATTAATTTTTCTTTACAAATAAGTCAAAATGGCCGTTTTGATTACTTTTTCTGAAAATAAAAAGGAATCAGATAAAAATCATTATAATTTCTGTTTGAAATTCAACAGAGTATTTTCCCTACTGGAATTAGTAAATTCAAGAAAGCTTTTTCATTTTTAAAAAATAATTTGAAACATTAGGTATCACTAATTAGTGGAGTGACCTACTTTATAAAATATCCTTGATTGTCTCCCTTTACAACAGATCTCAGATTGTCTCCCTTTATAATAGATCGTGGCTTACCTCTATATCACAATGAAACAAAATTTCTCTTACGATCTCTAAATTTAAGCAATGCCGAGCCTGGTCAGTATGTAGATGGGTTACTGAATGGGAATACCAGCTGCTGTACCCTTGAATTTGTGTTTGGGCTAATGGAAAACGGCTTGGAATTGGAAATCAGAGAGTCATACACTACGTCCAGTTAACTTCTTTATATTCAATTATGCACAAATGTCCTTGGGTTACATCCAGTCTGTGAGGCGACCTCGGGGTTTACCTTGTGTCAATAACAGATCACGCTTAGTTAGTAGCCATGGTTAGCAACCAGACTAGAAAGACGACTACTCTGAATTTAAATCCAGGACCAGAGCCCCTAAAACAGTCTGATGTCTTGCTCGATTTCGTTCTGGAAGTGCTTAAAATGCTGGTGGTGCTTTGGGTAACATTCTTTTGCAGGGAGTAGGGAGTCGTGTTTCATGGGCAACGATCTCACATAAAAATAACCTCTGACCAGCCTTTCACAAATCCAAGGTCCCACGAAACCGACAAATGTCATAATAATAAAAGTAAATAATAACAGACATTATGCGTTTTAATTTAATTAATCTAATAATTAAAACATCGGTTTCTGATAGCTAATATTATGCTGAAGTAGTCAGGGATACACTTATCTTCGTTGTAAAGTAGAACGAGATTTCGACTTTGCCCAGCAGGTTTTACGCCCCTTTTTATTTGCTTCCCCAGCCGTGGACTGTTCAATTTTGACTTCAGTTAGCCTATTTCATTCTTATTGCTATGCATAAATTTCCAAATACTGGAATGAAAACGAGTCATTTGCTCCTCAAGGCCCTATGCCAACCTTCAACATTATTAGTCATACTTTTGTTTTTCTTTTACGGTGAACTTACCACGAGGTGAACTTTTCTCATGGTAATTCGGGGGCTGTCAACCTTTCCGCGCAAACCTGATGGCGGCGAGCTTACCTATAAACAAAGAGCACTTCATCCCCTTTTTTATGTGGCCTTGTGTCAAGCTTAACAGTATGATTTTAAGTAAACAGTCTTGTATTTGAAATCAGACAACGCATGATTTCCGGAGACGTCACTATATATATATATATATATATATATATATATATATATATATATATATATATGTGTGTGTGTGTGTGTTAATATATTTGCGAAAACTGTCTCCTCGATATTTATTTGAATATTTGCTTGTATGTTTTTAGTACTTTATCTATTTTTATTACCACATACAGGATCAAGATGCGCGTTATTTGTTTTGGAGGATTGATACGTCCAGAGATTAATTTGATTGGCTGATTCTGAACGTCTTAGATGACTTCGACAATCTCCAAACAAACACGACATTGATGCTTAAATCAATTACTACGCATGCGCACACACCCAATATAGTCGTTATGAACTAGATATACCAACAAATAAATATTTAAATAAGTATTTATTTAATTAAATTTGAAAGCCGTAGTTTTTAAATGATATTTATAAAATATCATTCTAGGAGTGACAGTGCGTTTATATCTTCAAATTAGGGTCAATGATTGGGCAAAAGAGGCAGAGAATAGATGTTGTTGGCGAAAGAAAGTGTCTGAAGTGGTTTTGAGCTCAAAAGGGTTGAGCATTTGAAGTCGAAAGCAGATCATAGGAAAGGTGATGTAGACTCGATTCCAGAAGATATTCAGACTGGGCTTGTATGTAACATCTGATGGAAGGTTGTGCTATCTCGTACTGGATTTGCTATTCAGAGAAGATCACATTAAAAATCGGCAGTCTAATGTCGACTATATGAATGTCATTCATGGCAGACCTTTAGGGTACTTACGCCAGTTGTGTCATAAAACATTCACGTCTGACGACACGCTGGAGAGGGACATGAGAATGCATGAGTGGAAAATCACATTCAAGAGTCTTGAAAAGTATGTGCCCCGCTGAACTCAACTTTGAGGACATGACCTTGTGTAAAAAAGTGGCAGTTATCATATATATATATATATATATATATATATATATATATATATATATACATATATATATATATATATATATACATATATATATATATATATATATATATATATATATATGTGTGTGTGTGCGTATATATGATATCTGCCACTTTTATGTATATATACATATAATATTTCTATATATAATATTTATAATATTTATATATATATATATTTATATTTATATAATATTTTTATATAATATTTACATTTATATATATATATAATATTTATATAACATTTATATATATAATATTTCTATTTATATAATATTTATATATAGAATATTTACACACACACACGCACACACATATATATATATATATATATATATATAGCATAATGAGAAGCCACGTATACTTTCTTAATATGTATATATAGAAAAAGTTGCAAATTAAAAATAATAGTAATGTTTTTTATGAAAGTATTTATATATATATATATATATATATATATATATATATATATATATATATATATATTTGATATTTCAGATTGACCTCAATCTTTCTTCAGAAATAACTGCTTGTTTACAAGTAGCCTCCGTCGCAAGATGCGGACGTCACGTGATATGGAACGCCACTGTGTTCGAATATTCTTAACGTCCGCATCTCGCGACGGACGCTAATTGTAAATAAACAGTTATTTCTGAAGAAAGATAGAGGTCAATCTGAAATATCAAATATAAATAAATACTTTCATAAAAAAAACATTATTATCTTATTTAATTTGCAATATTATATATTATATTTTAATATATATATATATATATATATATATATATATATATATATTAAGTAATTCATCGAGTCTAGAATAAACCTCTACAGAATGCAGAAAGCACTGGACGGCCGTTTCGTCCTATATTTGGGACTCATCAGCAGTGCGCATCCACTACCGACAATTGAAACCCGGACAGTTACATTGACAGGCAAACGTCATACCAATTGTAATAACGGGCCTCGGTGACGAAGTGGTATCGAACTAGACTCAATATTGCGCCGCTCGTTCACAAATTCCGTGGTGGAACTCATCCAAGTTTCTTTACACATAGGAGTGCGCCTCCGAGAGCCAAGACTACCATCACCAAGCGGCTCCATCCAGAGCATAAGAAGCCGGTTCAAGCAAGGATATACAAATGATAGAAATTAAGGAGGATTTGAGATAATGAAGTAATTAATCGAGCCTAGACTCGATGAATAACGTAAAATAAATGGTTTTAAAAGTTTCAAATTAATTAACAATCCTTTGCAAGGGGAAAACGTTGTTACAAAGGCTAGATGGGCCAATCAAAACAAAAGTATAGGAAAATTCAAAAAGCTTGACAACGAAGTCATGTTATAATATCTATTCAGATATTTAAAATATGGGTAGTATTAAAAAAGAATTTATTCCAACCAATAATTACTAACTTATATGATAAAATTTAATATTAAAATTTAAAACTTAAAAATATGTCTTGGTGCTTATATATTAGAATCTGATTGAGTTTGTTTTACGCGTGTGTTTAGGACCCCATTCTTAGGATTAAAATGTATACATTGTCAAAGGACCGGATATAAAATTAGCTAAAGTAACTTCAATGAAAAAATAAATTGAATAACATATATATTTCTTCTTTTCTCCTCAGTAATTTTATAGTTGTAAACTTAATAGCGATTAAATTTTAAATTTTGATTTTGTAATTAGCAGTTTTTCACTTTTATATTTACACATGCTCTATCTCTGATATTGAGCACTTTATTACATAAATATAGCACACCTTAAGACTATATTTCTTTATATATATATATATATAACAGATTTGAAATATAGTTTCTTTGCTACACAGTAATAACCATGTTTCAAAAACTGAAGTTAAAAACTTCAAATTCAATTATATAATTAAATTAAAAGCATTAGTTCCGTTTCATCTTTAAGAGAATTTTAAAATAACTTAATTTTAAATTTACTGAGTTTTAAAAAAAAATATTATAAAAAATAAAAATTTACTGAATCAAAGAAATGAAATAGCTATTTTTTGCCGTCATTGTCAAAAATTTCCCTTAAATGATTTTAAAAATAAAATAAAAAATGTGATGTGGTAACATACATACTTATATTTGATATGAAAAAATAATGTTTAATAATTTACGTAATTCTCTTACATTAACTTGCTTTAAAAAGAAATATCGTCTATTAGTAATTAAAAGTAAAAATATTTTAAATTGTAGTTAAATAAAACGTATCTCGTTTGGAAAAAAAACTTTGATTATACAAGTACGAAAATAATGCTGAAAACGTTTTTTCTGTTACCCCCCAACAAAAAAAAACAGACGACATACGTTTAACGGATGTCAGAATTCGTTGAAAAAATACACCACTACCCTCCCTAAAGTTGAACCTCTTTTTCGAACGTAACTCATAATTGATACAACAATAGTGAATAAAAATGAACACGTGACCGCTCCTATCTGAATGATTCGATTTCTCTGTATCCCTGGAAACAGGAAATTATGAATTTATATGTGCGTTTAAAACTCAGTAAATTTAAAAATAAGTTATTCTAAAATTCGCTTGAAGCTGAAACGGAACTAATTCTTTAAATTTAATTATATAATTAAATTTGAAGTTTTTAGCTTCAGGTTTTGAAACATGGTTATTACTGTGTAGCGAAAATTTTTTAAATCTGTTAATTTATAATATTATATATATATATATATATATATATATATATATATATATACATATATATATATATACATATATATATATATATATATATATATATATATATATATATATATTGACCCGGTTCTTAATTACAAAGACTGATTTGATTAAATATGTTATAATCCTAAAATACACAGTTCGTCTCTTTATATTTTTCAATGTCTATCATATATATATATATATATATATATATATATATATATATATATATATATATATATATATATATATATATTATTTAAATTTCTATTTTTTGTAGTTGGGGTCACAAGTAAT
The DNA here is from genome assembly GCA_963932145.1 of Acanthosepion lycidas. NCBI lineage: Eukaryota > Metazoa > Mollusca > Cephalopoda > Sepiida > Sepiidae > Acanthosepion > Acanthosepion lycidas. Next base: position 15,052,039 of record OZ010600.1, on the reverse strand, counting down.
CTATTGTTTATATCTATCAGCTGCAAAGTATGGCCGATCAGAAAAAGGTAATTCCATTAGTATTATTGACTATCAATGAAAATTTGTTTTTTCTTGCTTTTCAAAAGTCTCGATTCAATCGAGCAAGAAATTGTTTATCATACCATGGCAAAAATTTCGAATATTTAATATAATTTCTATTATAAACTTCCTTTGAATTTCTGACCGCCGAAAAATTTCTTTCATCTTGATGTTCAAATCACAGCAAATAGAAAGTCGAAAGTTTAACAATTAAATTTTCACTATAAAATTCTGAAAATCACCTCTTAGTCTTTATCTTTCATTTTTAAATTATACATCTCACCCTTCTCAATCATTCAATCAGCAAATGAACGGCTTAATATAAAAAAAAGTTTTTAAAAAAGTAAAGGATCACTTGTATGTACGTTTAAAACATGCTTGATATAAATTTAAAATTAAGTTATTCCATAATTCTCTTAAAGATGAAACAGAACTAATGCTTTTAATGCATAATTATATAATTAAATTTGAAGTTTTTAGCTTCAGTTTTTGAAACATGGTTATTACTGTGTAGCGAAGTAACCATATTTTAAATCAGTTAATTTATAATAATTATGGTCTGTAAATTTACGTTGAGCACTGTTTTGTAAAAATAAAAAAAACATCAATAAGAACACCGGATTATATGTCTTATTGTTCTTTCTTTCTTTACATATATATATATATATATATATATATATATATATATATATATATATATATATGTATATAAGACCATCGTTATACCCTAACACTGCAACTCATAAGAAATGTTTAAAATATCCTGGCCTTGCTTCTACACACGCATACTTCCACCGGTCATAGACTGGTACACCCTTTCAAATAATCCCACACGCTGTCGACTGGTTTAGCAGACCCCATTGACACGTTCATGAAGTGTCTCTGCATTATATATGCCTGGGCCATAAACCAATTGTTTTTAGTTGATCCCACAGATAAAAATCAAAAGGTTTGATTTCAAGGGGAATGTGCAAGCCATGGAACTAGTCCTTTCCTACCTATCCATTTTTTATGGTATATGTCAGCCAGTGCATTGCGAACAGTGTGACTAAAATATGATGGAGCCCCGTCATACATGAACCACATGCGTCTTCATATTAGCAAGGTTACATCCTCATGCAGACCTTGAAGTGTGTTCGAAATAAAGTCCCTGTAGTTAGCTTCTGCAAGACGTGCTGGACGAACATATGGACCTACCTGACAGTCACCTACATTTCTAGCCCACATCAAGCGTAAATTGATGCTGGTGTCTAGACTTTATTGTACCATTGGGATTCCAACCCATCCACAATTGATGTTTGTGTTAATTTGTTATTCCATCTCTTCAAAATGTTGCCTCATCCGTAAACAAGACTGAAATGTCAAACAACCCATCCGCAGTATGTTCAATAATCCATCGGCAAAAGTTCTCCCGTGATGAGTGATCAGAAGACGAAAGGCCCTGTACACATTGCAAATGATACGGATGCAGGTGCTGCACTTGAAGTACCCTTCATGTGGTACTATATGATATACGACATCCTAGGTTCACTTGAAGTGTTGCTAATACCTGGATCGTCTTCGACAGCCTGTAGAATGTTTTTTTCATGGTCAGATGTACGAGCCGATCGCAGTCTTCCTAAATCCATAGTTTGTGTTGCCAATGATACTGTCTCAGCAACGGGACAATAAATAACGGCAAAAGTTGAATGACTCGGTTGCCTTCGGTCTCGAAACGCAATCTGATACAGCCGTGCAGTCTCGCGTCCATTACAATTCGTGGGGCAGTATGCAAAATTCATATCGTAGGAATATCTTGTCATTGTTAAACGGAACAATTCTGAGAAAACTTTCTACTACATAGGTTAACCATTGAAAGCAGACTAACAACAAATGTATACAAATAACAAATGTAATCTAGTCTACATCAACACCTTCTGCCGTAAACTTTTTTTCAGACATATATTTTCTATAGATTTTTCCCTTGTTTTGGTGTGAGGAAGCGACCAACAATGTTTGTAAAAGTATTTCTTAATACACCATATATATATATATATATATATATATATATATATATATATATATATATATATATATATACCAAATACGCTTGATTATTTGGAAACATCAACGGCGGTTTAATTTTGATAGAAAAGTTACAATAAATAAAATAAGCAAACAAATTTTGTCAGATTATTTTTAATCAATCTTCTTTGTAAGAATATTTGCTGCTAATATATATATATATATTTATATATATATATATATATATATATATATATATATGCAATAATCTATATCAAACTATTAACGAAAGGTTATCAGAATCAGTAATTGAAGTATGGCGCTCTTATTGAATTGTTGACTCCGAAACGTACTGCAGAACAAGAAGTCTATAATTCCATAGAAAAATGGACTCTCAATCGTATATAATGAATAAATATGGCGCGACTGAGTATGTGCGTTGTCCCAAATTCTTCGATTATAAAACCACGCCCAGGACATCAGATGAAACAAACTTTACTGAAAAAATAAAGTTATTACAAATATAAATTAAAGTACAATTATTTTTTCTTCTGTGATATCATTAACAACAGTAGGCTCAAAACTTTTGTAATATTCCTCGTCTGTCTGTCTCTCTCTCTATGTCAGTCATTTTGTATATATATATATATATATATATATATATATATATATATATATATATTATATGTACTTAAAGAGCGAGGTGAACCTAGGTAGGTGTACCTGACTCTTTAGGTTCATATTTAGGTTTGCTCTACTTAGTGTATTGAGCACTTTCCGTAGTTACTTTTGCTTTACTCGTTTTGGAGTTTTTTTCTTTGGACTCTGAGCTTGAATTCTGGATGATTGTTTTCTCCTCAATTTCAGGGTCTTAGTTCTTTTTTTTTATCCCTTATTTAATAAGCTAGGCATCTGACGATCCATTTAGATGAAACCTAGGTAGGTTTGCCTGGCCCCTTAGGATTATCTTAGGTTTTACTCTACTTCGTGTATTGAAGACTTTACGTACTTGCCTTTTACTCGCGTTTGAGGTTTTTTCTTTGGACTTTGAGCTTGAACTCTGGGCGATTGTTTTCGCCTTTAGTTTAATGTTTTTGGTTCTTTCTTTTTTATTCCTTATTCTACTACAAATTGAACTATGAAAGGTTTTTCCAAGCGAGTACCACCATTTATATATATATATATATATATATATATATATATATATATATATATATATATATATGTATATATATACATATATATATATATATATATATATATATATATATATATATATATATATTCCTATATGGTACCTAGGCTTTATCAGTTTAAGCAAAGAACTAGACTGGCAGCAAGGTCTCATTATTTCATAGTTGATGCGACTAGATTTATCCGTAGGTTCTATGCTGACAGAGTCTTCTATCATACTTCTCTCTTGTGGAACTCTTTTCTGGATTCTTGCTTCTCTGTTAACTTTGATCTTCAATAATTTAAATGCAATTTTAATCTTTATCTTCTTTTTTCTGAATACATGTTCTTATATTTGCCTCTGTTTTTAATATTTTCTCTCACACAGTAACACCTAACGTTTTGGTGGCTTTATTTCCTTCTTCAGGAGTAGTGATTATATATCTGTGTGTGGTGGGGACAAAGAATGACTGTGCAATATATATATATATATATATATATATATATATATATATATATATATATATATATATATATTATGAAATGGACTAAGTTGGACAATTATTTTAATATATTTTCAGTTTATACATTATTTTTATGGGTACAATATTTGAGTAAACGCTCCTTTTGTAACAAACAGTATTAACAACATTTATCGGTCTGAATGTTCCTAGAAATTTCATAGAAAATATGTATCCCCCGACAGGAATCGTACCTTTATCCTACACGTAACCGTCATATAGACTGACGTGCTGTACCATTTAGCTACAGAGGAAGCGTCTAATTATAAACAGATCATTTACTTAAATATTTGTATCTATAAAAATAATGTATAAACAGAAAATATATTAATATATATATATATGTGTGTGTGTGTGCGTGTGTGTGTGAGAGAGAGAGAGAGTGTGTGTATGTGTCTGCAATTAGGTATGTATAAAATAGGGGTGCGTGTCCGAGTGTTTGGATCGTTTGCTTCTGAACATATGATTCGGGTTCAAATTTCACTATGGCGGATTTTTCAGGAAGAGGATTTGATGATGATATCACTCTCGGGAAACGATCCCAGCATGCTGAACCTTTCAGATAGTTGCCAGAGACCTATAGCACAGGTTTGGCCGAAGTCTTGTCAGTGAAATCGGGTAAATGGTATTATACGGAATTCGTTGATATCTGTGATAACCCGTAGTAACAAATCATCGTGACCAAGGATGTGAACGTATTGGCATTCTTCAATATGCTGATCATAACAGATCATGCGTTCTCTCCCAGAAACTGTAAATTAAGTCCACTCGCAGATTGGTGCTCTGGGTGTTGGCACTGTGGCTGTTGGCACTGTGGGTGTTGGACAATATAAATTTAACTGAGCAGGCCTCTGTTGCAAGGATTGCAGATCGCCCTAGTAGACGGGTGTATCCGGAAAACGACAGAGGGTGTCCTTTATATACGCTAAAAAATTTTTTCTAAAATCATCTCACCCGAGGCAAGGTGGAAATGCCGCCAGTACTCAGGCGGTAACAGGGAGTGAACATGAAAGTTTTTTTTTATAGGGAGCATGAGAGAAGGGCAAAAGATGAACGGGTTTCAAGAAGATAGAAGAAAGCGATTGACGTTGCAATTCATTTTTTGAAGATTGTATTTATCAGGGAAGCAAGGACACGAAAGGGAGTTCCACAGGCGGGAGCTGCTTGAAAAGAAACTGTTTCAGTAGAAGTGGTGGTTATATTTAGCTATTTCAATCGTAAGCTGGGGGAGGGGGGTAGATACCAATCTATGGGCACGCTTAAATTTATGCAGTCGGGGTACCAAGTAAAAAAGCTCGTCATAGTTGCCATGAAAATATTTTTAGAAAAGAGAGGGAGAAGTTATATCACGTCTGTGAGAAAGTGACTGAAGTCGAGATGCCAAGTCAGTACCGATTACATTGCAGATCCTTCTTTGGATTTTGTCAAGAAGCTCGAAATGAATAGCAGCAGCACCAGACCAGATATGGCAGCAATACTCAAGGCCCGGGTGAATGGTACTTATAAATGTGCAATTTGGACAATGACGAAAAAAATTATGGCACGACACCGTGACTCACCTTTCCTTGCAGTAGATGCAGCAACTGATTCAATCTAGTAGCTCCACTTAAGTCACTTGAAAACATGAGGCCAAGAAGACGCAGATACAGGAGTCTAGCGGCAGCCATGCTGATCGGGGGGCAGAAAAATTTCTCTACAGTTGTTAAATGAGAGCAGTTTTGCTTTTGAGGCGTTAAAATTCACAGACCATCTCCTGTCCACTTAATCACTGAGTTAAGGTCCTTTTGAAGGTCAGCATTTAGATTTACTTTTTCAGCTCTCACGGGGTTACTATTGAGACAAGAGTAAATGGTAGTGTCATCTGCATAATTGCCTAATTGGGGACTGATTACATCAGAAAGATCATTGATGAAGACAAGAAAGACCGTTAGACTCAAGATAGAGTCGTGAGGAACACCGATATTCGTGTGAAATGATCTGCAAGCGATCTCGTTCAAAACGACCTTCATTTCACGATTTGATAAGAAAACGGTTGGATTAAATTAAACGCTTGTTATGTAGATAGGCTGGTTACTTAATACGATTAGAAGATAGCTGACTTGCAAAGCAAGAAATTTATGTTGAACTGAGAAAAGGCAAATGTTTTGTACCGGAAACTGAACAAAAGCTAAAAGACATCAGGATACACTTCAGCGTTTGGGAAAGGTCATACGTCTAAAATACCTGCTCAGAAAACGACTGTTTTAACGACTTTTTGCATAGGCAAAGCTAAAACTTGTAAGATTGCATAGGCAGGGAGAACGAAAGACCCTACAAATAAAAATGTACTAAAAAGATCATGATCTCTTCAGTATTCACCTGCTCGTATCCAAGAATAGCGATCGTCAATCTCTCTATTCTCCACGTTTTACTGAGCAACGGGGAAGCTCACACACTTGGTCAGAAATGGTCTCCAACGCGGTTCAAAGGAGATTGAGACAAGCGAGATCTGACAAACATGCTTGCATCAGGATTTCGGGTTACTTGGTCTGTCGTATACTTATGACAGCCCGACTTGCAGTGTTCTCTTTCGCCGGTTCGTGTAGATATTTGCGAAATCCGGCGTTGAGGTTTTCAGGGTCTGATCTCGTTCAGTCAGGTCCGTCCTACTTGATCCTAGGGCCGTAATGACAATACAATCAAGCAATGTTCATCCTAATTTCACATGTAGTCTATGCAACAAAGTTTGCAGGTCTGCCTGGTATTACAATCACAACACCATGATACAAATACAAACAGAAATATACTTGCTTGACAGACCGGTTGATTAAAATCTCCCCAGTGACGTCATTAAAGACAATGAAATCGATAGTACACTAATGGTAGTTGTCATACTGAAGCATGAGTTGATTTTCCACTTGAATATACGGATTTTTAATATCGAAAAAACAAAAGAGTGGCGTAAATTTTACTGCATGGTCTTATACCGCAAAGTGATCTAAATAACCCAATACGAGAATTTTGTAGGAGGTATTAGCTGTTTCGATTGAAAACTGTTCAACCCACTTTCAATATATATCATAATCTTCATCATCAACATTATCATCATCATCGTCATCATTCTCTTCATCATGATCGTCGTCGTCTTCATCATCATTATCAGCGTCATCACTATCGTCGTCATCATTATCATCATCAATCTGGTCGTCATCATCGTCATCGTCCTGTTTATCATCATCATCATCATCCTGGTCGTCATCATTGTCATCGTCCTGTATGTCATCATCGTCATCGTCCTAGTCGTCATCATCGTCATCGTCTGGTATATATCATCGTCATCGTCCTGGTCGTCATCATCGTCATCGTCCAGTATCTCATCATCGTCATGGTCCTGGTCGTCATCGTCCTGCATCTCATCATCGTCATCGTCCTGGTCTTCAAAATCGTCATCGTCCTGTATGTCATCATCTTCATCGTCCTGGTCGTCATCATCGTTATCGTCCTAGTCGTCATCATCGTCCTGGTCGTCATCATCGTCATCGTCCTGGTCGTCATCATCGTCATCGTCCTGTATGTCATCATCTTCATCGTCCTGGTCGTCATCATCGTCATCGTCCTGGTCGTCATCATCTTCATCGTCCTGGTCGTCATCATCGTCATCGTCCTGGTCGTCATCATCGTCATCGTCCTGAATGTCATCATCGTTATCGTGCTGGTCGTCATCATCTTCATCGTCCTGATCTTCATCATCATTATCGTCCTGGTCGTCATCATCGTCATCATCCTGTTTGTTATCACAATCATCGCCGTGGTCGACACCATCATCATCGTCCTGCTCGTCATCATCCTCATCATCGTCCTGCTCGTCAACATCGTCATCATCATCGGTAACAGCCATTGAAGCTAAAACAGTCTTTTTCTTAAATCATTCCATGACAGCTGTGATTGCTGTATGCTCTGATATAATTTATCAAAACACACCTCACACATTTCATCTCTACAACTTTTCTGTGGTCATTTCTTGCCTTCTTTACCATGAACGCCGTCAGTTAAACAACACCTGCCCTATCTGTTATTTTTAAGGGTGGCCGGCTATGATTCATTATTTTGTGTTGTTTAATCATTTGTAAAACTGGAAATGGCGATAAGACAATATGTAAATAGCGATACAGACCGTCAGGCAGGCAGACAGACAGATAGACGGACGGACAGACAGACAGATAGATAGATAGATATGAATAGGTAATAGATAGATAGATAGATAGATAGATAGATAGATAGATAGATAGATAGATATGAATATGTGATTGATAGATAGATAGATATGAATATGTGATTTACAGATAGATAGATAGATAGATATGAATATGTGATTGATAGATAGATAGATAGATAGATATATATGAACATGTGATATATTTTGATGTGCTTTTGAACATAAGTTTATATGGACATTTTCCCTTGTTTTGGTGTCATGAACACACACCCAAACTTTATATTCTGTTAAAATAATTGTATGCACTATATATATATATATATATATATATATATATATATATCTATATATATATATCTATATATATATATCTATCTATCTATCTATCTATCTATCTATATATATATATATATATATATATATATATATATTTAATTTATATAGAACACAGGGTAAAGAAAGATTCACAAACTCTGGAGTTTGTTGTAATAAAAGAGAAGTAGGTAACATTAAACAAGGTATATTTCGCCATTTTTTATCCCATGATCCTTAGTGGCATCATGTATACTGCAGCCACAGTAGAAGTGGCGTTTTGTGAGCAAGATAGCCTGACGGAGCCCAACCCTCTCCATAGAACTAAAACGGTCCTTCTATTTACCCATAACTGAGGGTAGAAGAAGAGGCTTCGTACCTTTCCGAAGGGTGTTAGCATATAAGTAAATGTAATATGTCTGGCTGTAATTCGAAATCGGCTCTCCTATTCCTCAATCAAAGCCGCTAGCCATTACTTCGAAGTCTGTTTAAAATAAAATAGAATAAAGAAAAAATAAACGCACACTGGCACAAAACTTTCTGTTTACCTCGTATATGACGTCACCAAGAATATCTTGAAATTGGTTTTATCAAACGTGAGGATTCCAGAAGTAAAAGCCAGGTGTATAACTACACAGCGAAAAATTCTTGAAAAGAAATGAAGTATCTTTGCAAAGTACTTGAGAAGAAAAACATAAAGTAATATAAAATAAAAGTTAGTATTAATTTTGGCAAATTTACCGATAACTCTTAAGAAGCTTATTTGTAAATTTGAAATATTTAAGAAAAAAAATGTTCATAGACAAAACAAACATGCGCATATTATTTAACAAAACTTGTTAGAGACAACTGTTGCTACTGAAATATATATGTATATATATATATATATATATATATATATATATATATATATATATATATATATGGGGAGAGATAGATAGATAGATAGATAGATAGATAGATAGATAGATAGATAGATAGATAAAGAATGGACTAAGATGTGGAAGAAGCATAGATAGATAGATAGACAGATAACCAAAGATTGAGATGTGGAAGAGGCATAGATAGATAGATAGATAGATAGATAGATAGATAGATAGATAGATAGATAGCGGAGAAAAGAAGATAATGCAGGAAAAAGAAGAGTGGTAAAAAGTGCGAGATTGGTCCAAGAAATATGCAGCGAGTGACACACACACACACAGACACGCAGAGAGAGAGAGAGAGAGAGAGAGAGAGAGAGAGAGAGAGAGAGAGAGATAGAGAAGCCTGGTTAGAGTGAGACAGTTTGAGCGAGCTAACAGGCGAAACACAGAGAAAACCATACGAAAGAAAGTAAGAAAAATAAGAAAGAAAAATAAAGAAAAAGAGAGAGAGGAAGAAAGAGGGAATTGAGAGTTTTCTGCAAGGTGAAAGGAGAACGAATCATTCCGACGACCGCGAGAAAGCGATGCAAATGGCGGAAGGAAAGATAGAGAAAATCGGTTAGAAGTGAAGACTAAAGACACCGAATAAACAAAAAAATTACGAATGCACTTTTCAGTTGTCTTGTGGACAAAACCTATTGTAAAATGTCTTCATTCGCGGTAAACAGTTATAAAGCCAAGAACAAGGCTAGGTTACCGAGTGTGACGGCTTATTTAGTTATATATGTCTTTCTCATTAACTCTTATTTGTCATATAAGTATTTGCCGGTGCGTTGACCATGCCACAGATGTGACACAAGGCCAGTTTAAATTGAGTTTATTTGCAGTACTGTATAAAAATTCCCAATCTCTCCTTATTCAGTTCTACCTGGATTCTATACTCTTGGAATTTTTTTATTAAAAAAATATATATTTATGTGTATGCATGTATGTATTTATATATATTGCATATGTATGTGTATATTTACCACTAATATCTATCTATCTATCTATCTATCTATCTATCTATCTACATATATATATATATATATATATAACTATATATATATATATATATATATATATATATATATATATATATATATATAAACAACAGCCACCTTCGTTAATGCAAAGCTCTTCAGTAAAATGAATGGAGCACTTTGGCTGATTGGCATTTGTTTACTTTCGTAAAAACAATACCCTCAATTTAGCTGTGTAACTCTGTCGAGTGAAGACAGCTTAGTGCTAGAAGCTCTGACTGGTAAAAATCGGTTGGGTTTCAAATCTGGCATTCGGTTGTTTAGTTGCATTGAAGAGCTGCGATACAGTGAATGACATGATTTTCTCTTGAAACTATATTTCAATTGAGCACTGTTGAATGACAAGATAATTCTACTAAGCTGCACTGATGCAAAGCTCTTCAGTAAAATAGTGTCAAAGCGTGCAGATTGTTTATGAGAAAATGCACATTAGCTATGCAGAGTAATGAATATTGTATCAAAACGATATTTATTTCAAATCGACTCAGAGTTTCGCAACGCATGGCCCTTCGGGACCGAGACAAGAATGATTTACTGATTATTACAGAAGGCGTATCATATTTTACTCTGAGATAAATTACATATTCAATAATCAACACATGCATCCGCATCTTGGTCAAAAATAATGAAACATCGCGAAACTTTAAGTCGATTTAAGTTTAGTAACGTGAACGTTGTTAATTTCTGAAACGTCCTGAAGAGCGGATTGAACAATTCCAGAAAAAAGTGCTTAATATTTCATAAATGTTTATCGTACTGATTATATTGCTACCATTTTTTGTGATTGTTTTATTAACCAATCTATGTATTTTACATATTATAAAAAGCACACGTTTTGCATATATATATATATATATATATATATATATATATATATATATATGATAAAAAGGCTTAAACACTAATATTCCATGGAATATTAGTGTTCAAGCCTTTTTATTATATCCTTACTCTGTCCTGAACATTGAGTTCTACCTGGATTCTATCCTCTTGGAATTATTTTTTATACATATATATATGCATGTGTATGTATTTATCAATATATATTTATATAGTTTGAATATATGGTTGCATAAGTATGTGTATATTTCTAACTAATATTATCTATCTATCTATCTATCTATCTATCTATTTATATATATATATATATATATATATATGTATATATATATATATATATATGAAAAAATTTCTCAGAGTTAACCTGTAGAAAAGACAATATTTATAAATGTAAAAGTCAATAGGAAAACTGTAATAGTTGCCGACGCGTTTCGTCCAATGTGGATTTTTCAAGGCAAAAAAACGAATAACTAATAATAACAAAAACAACGTGTCCTTAGCAACTGAAGAATTTAGAGAACATTATTTTCATACTGTTAACTGAAAATTATGTCAAGCATTGTTACATCTGGAGATATTGTGTTGACGGATGCAATAATTTCTTTTGATTTCTTGATACAGTAGTGTACATTTGCTTGGGAGAGTAGTAATTCTGTTAAGAAAGGTGAAATAGGGAAAAAGCCTGGGCGTAGATTAATATTTGGGTAATATTCAATGGCGGCACTCTCGAGGATTTTCCTTCTGGGTGAGTTATTTTCTTTTTTTTTTATGAGTGCAGCATTTTATAATCAAAATTGTTGTTGAATTTATTACTATGTATGACTAGTGCATTAGCGAAGTTGTTTTTTGTGAGGTCTCTTTTGTGCTCATAAATGCGTTCTTTTAAAAATTTCTAATTGTTTCTCCAGTATATAGGAAGGAACATTTTGGCAATTTATTTTATAATGCCTCAAACACTAATAGCAATAATATTTCTGAAGCAGGAATTTATCAAATAAATTACCAAAATTGTCGCCTACCATTACAGTTTTCCTATTGTCGCTTACATATATATATATATATATATATATATATATATATATATATATATATATATATATTCATGAATCATTCATACAAAAGACAAATATAGAGGTTAATGATTTAAATGGCGAGAATACATCATCGCAAACAATATAAATAAGATACACCAACCCCGAATCAGTATATGAATAACATGATCCCTGTTTATAAATTCCAGCTTCATAATGTCTTTTTAATTTTTTACAAGCTTTCGTCTGTTCCTACATACATCATCAGGTATGGAAGTAGATCTTGTTCTTGTTTTTACTACTCGGTTATGAGAGGACAACGAAAATAGAGATGTAATCCGAAAAATGGTATGAGAAATGTGTTATTGTTTTGGAACGTGCGGTCGCAACGCTGAGTTTGAGTTTAAATTTTAAGGTTGTGCGTTTTTGTACAAATATAGCAATAAGAGAATTCTTTTTTACTGGTAGATTTTCCGTCAATATGGCATGAGCTATATTGTTCAATAATTAATATATATATATATATATATATATATATATATATATATATATATATATATATGAGAAGATATGAATGTACGCGTGAGAATCATGGAAGGTAGTAGTTTAAAGACATTAAAATCGACCCTCTGTAGCCCAATCGGTTAATGGCACGTCAGGCTATATAACGGTTCTGTATAGGATACAGGCTCGATTCCTGTCGGAGGACGAATATTTTCTATGAAAATTTCTCGGACATTCAGACCTGTAAATGTTGGTTAAATACTGTTTATTATAAACAGAGCATTTACTTAAATATTTGTATCTATAAAAAGAATGTATAAACATAAAAATGTCGATATTCTTGACAAAATCCCAAGAAGGGTCTGTAACGTAATTGGTCCTGACCTAGAATCTCGACTTCAGTCACTTCTCCACCGCTTTGAAGTGGCTTCCCTCTGTCTTTTCTGTAAATACTTTCACTGACATTGATCTAATAAACTTTCCTCTTTCGTTCCTCGAGCATAAATTTAAGACTATTGCTAGATTGTCAACTCGGGTTCATCATTTTACTGTTGAAGTAGCCTGATGTAACCGTAAGATCTATTGTAATAGTTTTTTTCTCTCGCAATTCTTCCCTGTCGAACTGTCTTCACGTTTCTTGCTTCCCTGTCACCCACAGTCTTCAAAAATTTACATGCAACGTTATACATTATCTTCTGTCTTACTGAATCTTGTTCTTTTATTGTCCTTTCTCCTTACACTGATATCAATCTCTCGTAACTTAGTGGCTTTGTCTCCCTCTTCTGTCTTTCTGAATCCCATTCTTTCATTCTCCTTTCTCCTCACTTAATCTTCTTATTCTTTTCCACCGCCATTATCCTCTTCCGTCTGAGTCGCTTTATCGCCATCTTCCTGAACAGTGTTTTTATATTATTCATCCCCCCCCGGCTAAAGTTTTTTCATTCTCTTTCAGTTCTAATAAGAAATAGCGCTTTATTGACATTTTCACCTTGCTTGGGGTGAAATGACAACAAAAGAAGAACCTGTTTGGAATGAGTCGATGGCTATGTTTAGTACGATATCTCAAATCCACAACTAATGAACAGATAGTCGCTTTTTCGTCTGAATTGGCAATCAATATAAAGATTGTCTCTGGATAATAGCACTCAATCCGCCATATTGGCCATTAACGGGGATGTATATGTCTCAAAACCTCACAATAACAGAAATCCTTTACAAAGAAAGCGATCTGAGTTGCGTAATATACCGGAATCGTAAAATAGGGTTAAATGATGAATTATATTAACTTTAATTTTTTTTGTTGCATTTTATTAGAGTGTCGTCGACCGATTTGTTTTCCCGTTGCCAAATGGAACATTATTTTTCACCTACAGTGGAAGATTGTATTGTTAAGAGTTTGAAATCAGACTACGTTCTTGCTACAAGAAAAAAACACGCGAGAAACCTATTTCAAATATACAATACACGCTTAGGTATAATACGACGGTATGAAGCACGAATCAGAGAGAACTTTCGTTATATATATATATATATATATATATATATATGTGTGTGTGTGTGTGTGTGTGTGTGTGTGTGTGTGTGTGTGTGTATTAAGGTAGCAAATTAATGTGAAAAAGTTAACATGCAAAATAATCTTTTCATTTTTGAAATGTGAATTTTTCCTCATTTCTTTCATGTTTTTCTCGAGAAGAGGGCTATAAATGATTCACCACAATGTATTTTACATTGCATACACGCATATACTTGCATACACACGCAAATATAAATATATATATATATATATATATATATATATATATATATATATATATATATATATATGTACATTTTTTCCATGAGGAGATATATATATATATATATGTATATGTACATTATATATATATATATATATATATATATATATATATATATATATATATATATATATATATATATATATATATATATATGTACATTTACCCATCAGGAAATATACATATATATGTATATGTACATGTTATATATATATATATATATATATATATATATATATATATATATATATATATATGTGTGTGTGTGTGTGTGTGTGTGTACATTTTTTCCATCAAGGAAACTACTTTTAATCTGAGTGTACCTAAATATTATTTTCTTACAATTTATTTTTATTATTATGATTATTATTTAGGACATGTTACCTTTGTCAACGTGGTGCCAAATAATTCACATTGCGTTTAAATATGGGGAGATTCTAAAGAATTCTACAGAGATATGCTTTCCCCAGGGTTATTCGTAAAAGAAACAACATTTCTACATTACCATACATAAAATATGTATGAATGTATTTTTCGCATGTAAGTGAAATATAGTTTAATAATTGAGGGCGGGAGGTAGAGGGCGGAGAACGAAATAAAAAAAAAATCCTTGAATAACCCGACAATTTTGAATTTGCGATCGTGAGCTTTTGTAAATATTCTCTCACAGTTCCTCGATTATTTTCGAAACTCAAATTTTCATTCCATTTGAATGAAATTTTTAATATTTTTTCCCTAAAATTTTCTTCGAATTATCAAACGAAAGAATTCCATTTGTTGCTCGTTGTGTTTTTATTAGTTATTTAGAGAATTATGCATACACACATAAATCCACACACACACACACACACACACACACACATATATATATATATATATGTTTAAAGTATATCCTTAAATTATTATTTAATTATTACTATTTTCGTGTATAGATAAATATAGAAAGAAATGTAAAGGGAACATTTATTTGTTATTTAGTGAATTATGCATAAACACATACACATAAAACCACCTACAAATACATACATACATACATACATACATACATCATAGTCGATAGATAGATAAATCAATGAGTGGTGCATATATATATATATATATATATATATATATATATATATATATATATATATATATATATATATATATATACTTAAATCCATTATATTTTTTAAAAATGTGCTCAACACAAAGTAGACCAAATAATATTTATTGGAAATTATAATAAAAACGTGTTATCACTACAAAAATAGCCGTTTTGTTTCAAAACTGCTGGTGTCCAATGAAGCAATCTTGATTTGATAAGACTTGATAATAAACCGGAAGTGTCTATTTTTGTAGTTATGTAATTTTTGAATATATATATATATATATATATATATATATATATATATATATATATATATAATTATATATATATATAGGATTTCAGTTCTTTATATATATATATATATATATATATATATATATATATATATATATATATATATATATATATAGGAATCCAGTATTTTCATTTTCTGCAACTCCTTCATTATCGACTTTTAAGACATTTTTTTATATTTATACATTCTTAAATGTCTTAGAGTAATTGTCGAACTTCGTCCATTTCTTAATGTGTGACGTCATTTGTTTACATTTGATACGCCATGAGCAGATATGAATGTACGTGAGACATTCATGGAAGATTGTAGCAAAGACAGTAAAATCCACCTTGCTAACCGAATGCCCCTCTATAGCCCAATCGATTAAATACACCTCAGGGTACATGATGGTTCCGTATAGGATACAGGTTCGATTCCTGTCGGAGGACGAATATTTTCTGTGAAAATTTCTCGGACATTCGGGGCGGTAAATAAGTACATTGGACATGATATTCTCAACTCTCTCACGGAATATGCTATTTGATTTATAGTCAGAGTCCTGTCGTCGATCACTATATGATCACAAACAGGGTTTTTCTTGGCGGTGTCAATCGCAGGGCCTCCAAACTTTGAGACAAATTCAAGACTCTCCATTTCTCTCTTAAATTCAGCTGTCCACATTTTCACTTTGATAAAGCTATACCGTCATTCTTTAATGTTATCATAAATGTAAGAATTGATGTCCTTGAAGGGTAAACTCCTTTTCTGCAGGGGCTTGATAACACCACAGTGCCAAATTTTGTCCATTTTCAAGAGAAGTCGATGCTAGTTACGTTTGAATTCTTCTTTGAAGAGTCAGATATCTGTTTACCTGAAAGCAAGCGATGTGGTTATTAATAAGAAGGGTGGAAATTAATGCGTGCAAGATTTCACCGCTATGGAAGAGAATTCTTCTAGGGAGCAGAGAATGGAATGGAAACGCCAATTAGACTTGAGGGGGATTCTTTGAAGGAGAGAACATGTAGTTTGTTGTTTTGATTCCAAATAAATTGTTTGTAACAACAATCACGTTATTTTTCAGACAGATTTCTAATATTGCGACTTTGATTATCTGTCTATATTTCTGAGATGAGGTATTATGTACACCATTTACATTATTCGGACTATTGACCCTTGTGACGTCCCCCCGGTGTCGCTGCGCCAAGTGTGACGTCCGCCTAGCCGCGTCCGTCGTGCTATCCAGTCCTGTGACGACCAACTGGCTTGGTATTGGTCGCGGCACCAAATGTGACGTTCTAACCTTTTGGTGATTCGGATGGGAATCTGGTTAGATTCGGTATCAGCCTTGTCGTTCCCAGCTCGCTTCCAACGTCTGATTACCGAAGTAACTGTTTTGATTTCCAGTCCAACCTACCCACGTTGTGAATTGATCTTAGGCAGACGAAATCAATCAGTCGCCGAGCCGTAATGCAAGTCGAGTTCGAACAAGGGTGATATCGCACAAGTAGATGTAAAATAAAATAAAATAATAACTCGAAAAGTTCAAATGTGTTAAAAAAGGATAACAATATTTTATATATGGTTGCTGAATACAGGACTGCGTCTTCTTCCCAACCCGCTATATGGATTCGTGACACTTTGTTCTTGTTAGGCGAGTCTTAACATCTTAAGTTGTTTGTTCGTTTAAGAAACTGGTTCTTGGTGAGTCTTCCGGAGATATTCGTAAAACTTGTATTGGTGGTGTGAGACTAAGTCGTTCTTCAAAAATAAATTGTTCTTGATTAGAAGATGAGTTCGGAATTGCGTGAATCTTAGTAGGCTTCTGTGAGGCGGGTGCAACTTCAACTGCGAACTACGAACTTAACTCAACTGCCTCCCAACTGGAACTCGAACTGAACTTCGCTCGCTGCGACTTTGCTTATATGGACGCCGACCAAAACCGGGGTGGGCTTGTCGGGGTTTGAAGTTGTTTGATAATTCTCAAACCACAATCCACTTATTTGGTTTTGGTCAGGAAAATTTTATTATTTTCCATTTTTGGAAGTCTTCTCGTCCTCCCACCTTCTTCTGTTCTCGTATTGGTATCTCACCATACCCTCAAAGGGTGTCAATGGGTTTCCCCTCTCTCTCATAGTGGCATCTCACACCTATCCCCTCAATGGGTGTATAGCAAAGAAAACGGCGACTTACCTCGTCAAACCAAGCGACAGCGTGTCGCGTGTATTCTACGACGGAAAAAGTGGCGAAAAAGAAAACTACTTACCAAACAGAGGGGCACGTATTCCGCATAACATGCTGAAAATGGAATAATTGAATTAAAGAAAAAACAAGTCAGTCGCAGAAGTCGCTATAAAAGTATTTTGATATGCAAATTACGGAAAATCCAATCCCAGCTGTCGACGAATGGAAGAAATAGGTTCTGCCGATAAAAGCAGTTGGTTTTCTCAATTCGGGTCGAAAAAAAATTCGGGCATTTTTGGTTTCAGCGTTTGTTAGTGAGCGAGTAATTTTTCTGACTGGTTACACGCATTGTGATTTGAAATAGTACCGGCGAATCGAGTTTTCAGCATTTCTTTCTGCCCACGATATTCGAGTCTGGACTTACAGTGATTCTTCTTTGTCTTGTGGAAGTAATCTGCGACAAATATTTCCTTTGCTTTCAGAACGCTTACAGGGTGCCAACAGGCCTCCCTTCCTGGTTCACATGATTACCTCCGCCTGGCTCTCGTTATCATTCAGCCAATGGTCGCTCAGCAGTGTGGGTGTGGCCAGACTAGGCTCGATTTAAAAATCTTGCTCCAAGAAAAAAAAAAATTATTATTTTTTTTTTTTTCACTTTTCCTTTTCCATCTTCTCTTCGAGGAGACCTCACACCCTAGACTCCTTATCTTTAACCGTATTACCTGGAATTCGCCAATTAGTTTTTCGCCAGCATCAAGTGGGTGGCCATTTAGACGTATTTGCATTCTTGGTGCCAATTTCTGATCCGATAAAATAATTTCGCCACCGCAGCCAGTTTTCGACACAAAACAGATGCCTTTTTCCAAACGATATCTGCCCATAGACAAAGGCTTAACCTTTCTTTCATGGTGGTCAGCGGACACTTTTGTTTTTGTAATTTAGCGACATAGTTAATTTTTATCTATTTAGAATTCTGTCTCTGAGGTTATTTGGCCAACCTGGAATTTCCACCCGCCCAGTAACCTAAATCAGATTAAATCCAGTATCTTCCATTCTCGACAATGGAAATAAAAACTCTACCACTTTTCCTTGTCAGAAAAATGACACCGCTGAGTGTTCTTTTCGTGATGGCTTCTTATCACCTAAATTTAATTGTCGCCTTTCCTTTTTTTTCTTTTTCTTTTCTTCTTTCTCCCTTTTAGCAAGCCAAATAGTGTCACACTCATCTTCGTCGCCATATTTCTTACAACGTTTCTGCCTTCAGTATCTGTCTATATTTATAAGATGATGTATTATGTACACTATTTACATTATTCGGACTATTGTCCTCATCTTCGTTGCCATATTTATTACAAAGTTTCGGCCTTAAATTATCTGTCTATATTTCTGAGATGATGTATTATGTACGCTATTTATATTATTCGGGCTATTGTCCTCATCTTTTTCACCATATTTATTACAAAGTTTCGGCCTTTCAGTATCTGTCTATTTTTCCGAGATGAGGTATTATGTACACTATTTATATTATTCGGACTAATGTCCTCATCTTTGTCACCATACTTATTACAACGTTTAGGCCTTTCAGTATCTGTCTATATTTCTGAGATGAGGTATTGTGTACACTATTTACATAATTCGGACTATTGTCCTCATCTTTGTCACCAGTTTTATTACAGCGTTTCGGCCCTTCAGTATCTGTCTATATTTCTGAGATGAGGTATTATGTACACTATTTATTTTATTCTGACTATTTTCCTCATCTTTGTCGCCATATTTATTACAAAGTTTCGGCCCTAAATTATCTGTCTATATTTCTGAGATGAGGTATTATGTACACTAATTACATTATTCGGACTATTGTCCTCATCTTCCTCAAGGACACATGGCACAGTGGATAAAAGCGTTAGTTAGATCCAGTAACAGGACGCAAAGAGTGTGAGTTCAATACCCGGTTAAGGCAGTGAAGAACTTTCAGAGGGGAATCAACAGGAGATAACTGACAACTGTCATCCATTAAACATAGCACATAGAAACTAGAACAGTCTACCCCAGTTAGCGAAATAAAGATTACGGACATTCCAACCACCTGAAGAAAGCCGGGGAGTACAACGGTCGAAACGTTGTAATAAATATGGCGTCAAAGATGAGGAAAATTGTCCGAATAATGTAAATAGTGTATTGCGACATTGGTTTAGATACCTGAGTACTAAGTTCTGATAGGCAAATAATTAAGGGTAGATCGAAGTGGATCTATAGTAGGTATATAACTTAGCTCAAATGTAGATCAGAAATTTAGAACAACGTGACGCAGGTACGAAGAAACGACCATCTACATCCAAAATGAGCCTCTTTTAACGGACACAAAATGTGACATGTGGCCATTTATGCAAAAATAACACGTAAATAAAAGTAATACATCCAAGACAGGCGTTTCTCTGCCCACACGTCACTCTGCCAGAAACCAATGGAAGGTATGTACCTATTAATTTTTCTGACACACTGCCATCTCAATTAAATATGTTTTTTTTTTAAAGATCAGATTGATTTTTTGGGGCGTATGGGTGCAAACCAATATAACAGAGAATCGATAATATATAGTAATATACTGATATACTCGTATACAGGGGTTAAGAAGACAGATTTAGTCTTGTTTTTAGTGTTTGTTTTCAGCTAACAAATGAAGGGTTCAAGCCCGAACCACCTTTAATGTGATGGATCTATCATGGCTGAAGAAAATGTAAAGATGTCTATACTGATTTTAAGAAGACTATCATGTTATAGTATAAGTGACATTAGCATTTTATTTAATATTGTTAAATTTATTAAACTAAGCACATCGTTAGCAAAGATTTCTTGACAGCAACTTTCGGGATGATTTTATAGGTTTAATATCTGTATTGTCGCTATTTTGACTTAAATTGTTTATAATATCATATAAAATC
This sequence comes from Acanthosepion lycidas, assembly GCA_963932145.1. NCBI lineage: Eukaryota > Metazoa > Mollusca > Cephalopoda > Sepiida > Sepiidae > Acanthosepion > Acanthosepion lycidas. The sequence goes on along the minus strand of OZ010600.1, from coordinate 15,031,168 downwards.
ACACACACGAGTATATTGGAAAATTTTTTCTTTTGGTTGAGTTTCTTGTTGAAGTTTATATATTGGCTTAATTTATTAAATTTATTATAAATTATTAGGTTGGTGCAAAAATAATGACGTTATAATGTCGTTTTTTGACGTATTTTTAAAACGTCAAAAAACGACATTATTACGTCATTGTTTTTGCACCAACCTAATATATCAAATTTAGCGTTTTTAAAAGGTCACGGTGAGACATTTTTTGATAGTTTTCCTATTGTTGTCACTCTGAAGATTATCTTTTTTCTTCTATTTTTTAAGGTATCCATTATGAAGATTCAAATCTATTCTAGGAAGATTTACTAATTATTCTAATAAGTTTTGCTTGCGGCCACAGTGTGGTTGACGTTTTTGCTCATACTTAACTTTTATACAGTGTATAAAATTATTACCATTTATATTAAGTTGTCCCAAAAGTTCGTAAACACTTGCGAAAAATTGAATTTTTATGCAACACAATCCAGCACAATCAAGACAAGCGATGGGTTCAGAAAGGGCAAGAGACACCGTCGGTTCCAAAACAAGATCGATTCGGCAAGAAAGTCATGTTGTGCGTTTGATGGAACTTTGAAGGAATCGTGCATTTTGAGTTGGTTCCGAATGGTCGTGCCTTCAGTGCCGAACTTTACTGTCAGCAACTGGAGCGGATCTACGAAAAGTTGAAGCAAAATAACCTGCCTCTGATCAACCGAAAGCGCGCTTTGATGCAGCAGGACAATGCCAAGCTACACACCGCCAGGAAGACCAAAGACAAGTTTGAAGAGCTGGACGAAATTTTTTGGGGAAAAAAAATTCCAAAAAAAATTCGCTTGAACATGGAACAGAGCTTACTTTAATTCAATTTAATTCAAATAATTATATTGAAGTTTTCGGCTCTTGTTTTGAAACATGAGAACTTTTATGTAGCGTGTTGGAATCATATTTTTAAATAAATAATTATATTTATGCTTTACTTTTGTATCGAGCACAATTTTTTTTTAAAATAATAACTAAAATACTAAAGAACTTTGGATTATTTACCTAACCAGTTCTTTCCTATTTTCTATATATTTTCACACACACACACACACACACACACATATATATATATATATATATATATATATATATATATATATATATATATTAGTTTGGTGCAACAATAATGACGTAATAATGTCGTTTCTTGACGTATTTTTAACGTCAAAAAACGACATTATTACGTCATTATTTTTGCACCAACCTTATATATATATATATATATATATATATATACATACACGTAATATCAAATCTACATTAATTTTAAAATAAGATCTAATAAATCTTTAAAATTAAATCTGTTATACATTAAGCTCTATTGATCGAATTGAGCACTGTTTTGAAAAATAAAATAAAAGCTAAGAACTTTGAATTATAAATCTGACTTTTCTTTCCTATTATATATCTATATCTATCTATCTATCTATCTATCTATCTATCTATCTATCTCTATCACTCTCTCCCTCTCTCTCTCTCTCTCTCTCTATATATATATATATATATATATATATATATATATATATACATATATATATATTTGCGTGTGTGTGTGTAAGTATATATATATATATATATATATATATATATATATATATATATATATATTTGCATGTGTGTGTGTAAGTATATATATATATATATATATATATATATATATATATATATATATGAAATATTAAATATAATTCTAACGATCTTTAGGAAATGTATCTTCTTTTGGTTGAGTGTGGTTATAATTTGGCTTAATTTATCTAGTAAAACTTTGCTTAATTATAATTTCGGTTAATTTACTTTTTATAACTTATATATAATTACAGCATTTTTGCAAAATGATTATGTGATATATTTATTTATCATTTCCTTATTGTATTGACGCTCAAGTTTAATTTTCGTTACATTCTTTTAAAGTTATCAATTGTAAAAATGCAAATCTCTTCTGTGAAGATACACTGAATTTATTTTATTGATTTTTTTCTTGCAGCCAGAGTGTAGTTAGCACTCCTGCTTAATTTTACTAAACGTTTATACATTTTGGGAACAATTCTTTCAAATGATTGATTTATCGGGGATTCATTTTTATACTTGTTTTTTTTTGTTTTTTTTTTAAATAACATCTTTATTTAGGGTGTTGGTGGTGTGAGTGATAGATTCTTTTCCCCAAGGCATTTATGCAGGAGAAGAATCTGAAATTTGAACTTTATTATCGGCTCTATTTGTCGCAAATGATTATTTTATTATCAGCATTAAAAAATAATGGGCATGTATGAATAGATGTCATGCATTCTGACAATGAGACCCGGGTTCAAATCTCACCATAGTCGATTTGTCAGGAAGGAGATTTCCTGATATTATCGGACTGGATTGGTCAATCCCATCGAGCAGCACCTTTGGAAAGTGCCTGTAAAACATACTGACCCAAACCTTGTGAGTAAAATTGGGTTGACGGAACCCAGTCGATAGCTGTGCTAGCACGAAGTTACAAGTCATCGTGGCCAAAGGCTTGTTTGTGCTGGCTTGTTTGTGCTGGCTTGAGTGTCCTGGCCTTGACAGAGAGAAAAAAATTCCATAATGTATATATTTTTTTCACGTTCTAATGAACACTCAGCACATTTTCAACCATTTTGCATTTAAAAGCATAATGAAAAAAATATGGTAATGGATAAAAACGCACAGCTTTGTATAAATACTTGGATTTATGAAGAACATATAGTTTTGTATTATTGCACCCCTGAAGAAGATCTTTTAAGGAGATCGAAAGTACTTCGGAACTGAATATAAAAAGAAATTTAAACAGTTATAGAACATTTCTCACATCATTTAACATCAATACACGGAAAGTTATTCATGAGTATGAACGGATTTTGTTAAAAATTAGCAGACACAATATAATTTATTTAATTGGACATGCCTAAAAGTGAATTTGGTGCTTAAATACACAAATTATATATATATATATATATATATATATATATATATATATATATATAGATAGATAGATAGATAGATAGATAGATAGATAGATAGATAATGAAAAGCCTTAGATACATAGATAATGAAAAGTTTTAGATAGACAGACAGATAGATAATGAAATGACTTAGATATATAGATCGATAGATAATGAAAGGTCTTAGATAGATAGATAGATAGATAGATAGATAGATAGATATGAAACACCTTAAATAGATAGATAGATAGTGATGAAATGCCTTAGATAGATAGATAGATAGGAAAATCCATAGATAGATAGATATCAAAAACTTTACATAGATAGATAAATAGATAGATATGAAAAGCATTAGATAGATAGATAGATAGATAGGTAGATAGGTAGATAAGTTGATCTGTAGATAGATAGATAGATAGATAGATAGATAGATAGATAGATAATGAAAAGTCTTAGATAGATCGATATATAGATAGATAATGAAAAGCCTTATATAGATAGATACATAGATAGATAGATAATGAAAGGTCTTAGATAGATAGATAGATAGATAGATAGATAGATAGATAGATAGATAGATATGAAACAGCTTAAATAGATAGATAGTTATAAAATGCCTTAGATAGATAGATAGATAGGAAAAGCCATAGATAGATATGAAAAGCTTTACATAGATAAATAGATAGATAAGAAAAGCATTAGATAGATAGATAGATAGGTAGATAGGTAGATCTGTAGATAGATAGATAGATAGATAGATAGATAGATATGAAAATTCTTAGATAGATAGATAGATAGATATGAAACGCCTTAGATAGATAGATAATGAAAAGTCTTAGATAGATCGATAGATAGATAGACAATGAAAAGCCTTATATAGATATATAGATAATGAAAGGTCTTAGATAGATAGATAGATAGATAGATATGAAACACCTTAAATAGATAGATAGATATTGATGAAATGCCTTAGATAGATAGATAGATAGATAGGAAAATCCATAGATAGATAGATATGAAAAGCTTTACATAGATAGATAAATAGATACATATGAAAAGCATTACATAGGTAGATAGGTAGATAGGTAGATCTGTAGGTAGATAGATAGATAGATAGATAGATAGATAGATAGATATGAAAATTCTTAGATAGATAGATAGATAGATATGAAACGCCTTAGATAGATAGATAATGAAAAGTCTTAGATAGATCGATAGATAGATAGACAATGAAAAGCCTTATATAGATATATAGATAATGAAAGGTCTTAGATAGATAGATAGATAGATAGATAGATAGATAGATATGAAACACCTTAAATAGATAGATAGATATTGATGAAATGCCTTAGATAGATAGATAGATAGATAGGAAAATCCATAGATAGATAGATATGAAAAGCTTTACATAGATAGATAAATAGATAGATATGAAAAGCATTACATAGGTAGATAGGTAGATAGGTAGATCTGTAGGTAGATAGATAGATAGATAGATAGATATGAAACACCTTAAATAGATAGATAGTTATGAAATGCCTTAGATAGATAGGAAAAGCAATAGATAGATAGATATGAAAAGCTTTACATAGATAGATAAATAGATTGATATGAAAAAGCATTAGATAGATAGATAGATAGGTAGATAGGTAGATCTGTATATAGATAGATAGATAGATAGATAGATAGATAATGAAAAGTCTTAGATAGATCGATAGATAGATAATGAAAAGCCTTATATAGATAGATAGATAGATAGATAGATAATGAAAGGTCTTAGATAGATAGATAGATAGATAGATAGATAGATAGATAGATATGAAACACCTTAAATAGATAGCTAGTTATAAAATGCCTTAGATAGATAGATAGGAAAAGCCATAGATAGATAGATAGATATAACAAGCTTTACATAGATAGATAAATAGATAGATATGAAAAGCATTAGATAGATAGATAGGTAGATAGGTAGATCTGTAGATAGATAGATAGATAGATAGATAGATAGATAGATAGATAGATGAGGGATATTCCAAAAGTTTTGAGCCCACCATCATTAATGATATGACAGGAGGAAAGATTAATTTTGCTTTAATTTCTTTGAATAGTTTTACTTTTTTTCAATAGCGTTTCCGTAATTTGATCTTTTGGGCGTGGTTTCTATAATCAAAGAATTTCGAACGACGCCAATACTCAATCGCCAAATACATACGAATGACTATTTTTTAATGGAATTATAGACTTGTTGTTCTGCAGTCCGTTTCAGCTGGAACTATAAAATAACAGAAAACAAGAAGACAGAAGATAACGATTGACACTGCATTTAAATTTTTGAAGATCAAATTTGGCCGGAAATCAAGAACCCAGAAGAGAGTTCCAAACGTGAGAAGTGCGAGAAAATAAGCTGCTAATATCTGTCTATATCTCTGAGATGAGGTATTATGATTATTACATTATTCGGACTGTTATCCTCATTTTCATTGCCATATTCACAACGTTTCGGCCGTTGTATGCACCGTCCTTCTTCAAGTGATTTGAATATTTTGCGGGAAATAACTGAGAGATCCAGAAGAGACATGGCACGTGGAACTAGAACAATCCAGCCCGGTGAACGAAATTGCAATCACCTGAAGAAGGTCGGTGCGTACAGCGGCCGAAACGTTGTGTATATGGCAATAAAGACGAGAATAACAGTCTATTACCAGGGCTTAAATTCTTAATGTCTTGGTACCACAGAGAAAATCTTATCCAAACAATTACCATGGAAGAATTTATAGAAATGGCACAGGGAAGCTGCATTTACAATTCTCGGAAGGTGATTATTGCCGGGATGCTAGGTCAGGTTAAATAAAATTTCATATTCTTTTTTTGATTTTATCAAGAATCTCTAAATAGGAGCACCAGATTAGATGGCAGCAATATTCAAAGGATCGATGAATAGTAGACTTATAAATAACTAAAATAGATTTTGGATAAAAACATTGCCTAGCATGATACGACACAGTGAACCAACTGTCCTTGCAGCAAATCTAGCAATTGATTCAATATAATCTTTACACTTTATGTCAGCATGTGTACGTTCGCCCCAAAAGGCGCTAGTCACTGTATTGGAGGCTAGCATGTGTCGTTGCAAAACTCTATAAGACTGTTTTCAAGCCAATACCCTAAAGTTGCACAGCCTCTGTAGCCTCTGTTTCTTACTGTAAGTAAAATCGATTATCTTTCCACTAGTACAAAGGCTTTCTTGTAATATATAGCGGAATGCATATGGTATGTATAGGCAATTGTACAAGTATATTTTGTCGAATACAGCTCAGTGATGGTGAAGATGTATGTAGGAGCAAAATCCGTGGCATAGCATTACAAGCACATGTCCATCCGCGGCGTATATTTTCACTGAAGTGTTTTGAATGGATTTTTTTTATAAGGAAAACTCGCATTTTTGCTAATTGCTGATTCGTCAATTCACGAACAAAAGAAAAGACACAGCCATATGCCGTGACTGGGAGCAAAATACTTGGCATAGCATTGCAAACACATGTCCATTCGTGGCGAATAATTTTATTGAAGAGTTTTGAATAGAGGTTTATTTTACAAGGAAAGCTCGCATTTTTACTAATTGCTGATTCGTCAATTCACGGACAAATGAGAAGACACCGCCATATGTCGTGAGTGCGAGCATAATACTTGGCATAGCATTGCAAACACATGTCCATTCGAGGTGAATAATTTCATTGAAGAGTTTTGAATGGATATATATTTTTTTTTTGCTACTAGGAAAGCTCACATTTTTACTAATTGTTGATTCATCAATTCACGGACAAATGAAAAGACACCGCCATATCCTTCTTTTTGTTTCGGGGGCTTGTAACTATCAACTAACTGACTCTAACAAATATATCGTATTCAAGAAATACGATAAATTCCCAACAACTTGTGTGGAGGTTTATTAATTTAGTATATTTTTTCTTCATCTTAAACTTAATCTATTGCAGTTACTTTTTTGGTAATTTCACTGCATATTAGATATTATAACTATTATTTCCGAGTTGTTATTTAGTGTTCATTCGAGTTGCGGTCATGCTAGAGTTGACAATTTTTCTATAATTATATTAAATTTATTTACAAAATTGCCCCGGCGTCTTGTAGACGAAAATATCTTTGATGGTGTATTCATTGCGGCAGTCTCTCCACATGATTAGGTAATTATCTTATTTTTTCTTCACATTTATATTATATCCCAGTGAGAATAATGTTTGTTTATATAAATTTCTGATACCAAAATGAGTTCACTAAAATTTGTGCTCGTAATGCGAAAGGAAGCTAATAGCAGTCAAAAATGTTTCACACTCCGAATTTGCTTTGCATAGAAAATCTAGACTTGAATTTTTATATTATGAAATTTATAATTTGTAAAATCAAACAAATATATCAGTGTATCCAGAAGATAATTTATTATTTCACCGCGATAAGGAATTTCCTTGCTCAGAAAATATAGGCTTGAATTTTTATATTATGAAATGTATTATTTTTAAAATCTGACAAATATATCAGTGTATCCAGGAAATAATTTAGTATTTCACCGCGATAAGGAATTTCCTTGCTCATAAAATCTAGGCTTGAATTTTTATATTATGAAATGTATTATTTTTAAAATCTGACAAATATATCAGTGTATCCAGAAGATAATTTATTATTTCACCGCGATAAGGAATTTCCTTGCTCAGAAAATATAGGCTTGAATTTTTATATTATGAAATGTATTATTTTTAAAATCTGACAAATATATCAGTTTATCCAGAAAATAATTTAGTATTTCACCGCGATAAGGAATTTCCTTGCTCATAAAATCTAGGCTTGAATTTTTATATTATGAAATGTATTATTTTTAAAATCTGACAAATATATCAGTGTATCCAGAATATAATTTCTTATTTCACCGCGATAAGGTATTTCCTTGCTCAGAAAATTTTGGGTAGAATTTTTATATCATAAAATGTATTATAAAAATTAGAGAAATATAGTATAGTGTTTGGCAAATATTTCGCTATTATAAATTGTTAGTTAACTAACCAAGGCAGAAGCAAAGATGAATGGTAGAAAACCGCATCTAGAATAAAGAAATCATCATTTTTTTAAGGTGTTCACAAAGTAATTACATATTTCACAGCTATGGATTTTGAGTCAAGCAACTAAAGCATAACTAAAAGTAATACTACAATGCATGTATCATTTCTTCAGTCTGATAGTTTGTCGTTTATAGTTTATATTAGAGTTTCATTGAATAAATTTGCAAAGAAGGGATTTGAGTTTCTCAGGAACCTTCCCTTGAGAACCAAAAGCAACGTCCTACCATCTCCAGCAGTCTTTTAAACAGGAGTACCTAAGTTTCATTGTAGGATCGCATTATGACATGCGATGATAAATGGGTTTTGCATGTCAAAAGAAAAAGACAGTTGCTACTGCAAACTTCGAAGCGTGTGTCAAAACCAAAAGCAGAACTCAATCCAGAGAAGTTCTTGCTTTGTTTCTGATGAAATGTGGAGCCCATAATGGAACAGGAAAGGAAAATAACAGCAGATTTTCAGTAACTTGATCGGTTAAAGCAGGGTTTCTCAACATGGGCTATACCACTTGCCGGTGGCTGAGCTTAACTGTTGGGTTAGCAACTCAACATAAAATGGTGGACGTATGGAAATTTTAGTGGGTGATATAGGATTTTGAGCATTAAAAAGAGATTTCAACATAAAAAACTCAAAAAAATATTCAAATTAGATATGCAAATACTAGTACTGAAAAGGCGGGGAGGGCTTAATGGGAATACGTATGTTACAGTCCTAGATAAGCTATAAATATCCCGCAAGCAACAATTATTTTGGTATTTTCTATAGTTCTGACAGGGGTCATTACCATTAAAATAGTTTTTCAGACGAAATAATATTTTTTTTGGGGGGGGGGTATAAACATAAAAGGAGACTAAGAAAAACAAAGATCCTCATGACATTTTTATTAGTTGCTAGTGTTGTATATTCTTTATAATTTTATAATTATAAACAAAAATCGTTTAATTTTTTGTCAACATTTGAAATGCTAACCCTAACCATAAAAATGAACTTGTCCATAAAACTAAATTATATATATAGTTTTCAATCGTTTGTTTTTAATATGTTAGTAACAGCCGCAGCCACAAAAGTCACCGCTATCTATTACCTCGCTTTGATATTTTTTTCACTACATCATAAATTCAGTTTATGAACCAGTAACAAACTTTTACCAAATAATTTTGGTATGCTTTTTAATCTTACTTATTATAAAACGGAGATTGTGTGTGTGTGTCTGTACGTTTATATATTAGATCGGATTTCTTACATTTTCAACCGATTTCAACAAAACTTCACAGGACTACGTAAAATTACCTTTCGGTGGTTCTAACAGCGCCCAAAATCGGAAAAAACACAATTGTTTTTGCACGAAGTCAATTTGAAAACACTATTTAGAGGCATCACGAGAATGAAAGGGAGACAATTCATATCGAGTTATACTTATTATAAAACCCAGGTTGTTTGTGTGTGTGTGTTCGTTTATATATGGGATCGGATTTTCTACATTTTTCAACCGATCTAAAAAAAAACTTCACTTTTTTTGTTGGCAGGTATTGTTTCTTATTGTCTTGCACACTTTTTTCTTTATTTTTACATTCAGAATGCTTTAAAAATTCCATTTACAAGACAATTGTTTATAATAAAATTCTATTCAATCGGTAGACTCATAACGATTGAAAACAATGATTTGTTTGAGTTTGGATTTGACCAATTCGTAAAAAAAAAAAAAAAAAAAAAAAAAAACAACAAAAAAAAACTAATTGAGACATACGTGTCCGTCAACCTTAAACAATAATCTTTGTCAATTTTATTTTTCAGTCTTTATGATGCTCGATACTTGATCTATCTCTTACTGTTACATCCCCAGGCAACGCCGGGATCTACTGCTAGTATTTAATATACAGGTGGGCGGTACAAGCTTTTTCTACGTGAAAGTGGGTGATGAGGCATAAAAGGTTGGGTGAGGGACCTCAGGGTTAAAGGAAATGTTATGTCGAAGATGGCCGATTTCGGTAAAGAGAAAAATGTGATATTCTTCGGCATGACAAAGCAAGGGCACGCTATGCAAAGAAAACTAAGAGAAAATAAGGAATGCAGGTTCACACTCGCAGATGGTCCCTTCTTTCGGTCGACAGAACATTTCGTAGATAACAGAATATTGAAAAAAAAAAAAAAAAGGATAGGTTGATAATTCTTTCAATTTCGGGGGAAAAACGTATATTTTTTTTAAAACGTGGAATCGATTATTTAGTTTCCTGTTGATCGGCGGAATATATTTAATTAATTATGTTTACCTTGAGTTTGTTTATTAACCCTTTCAGCTAAAATACAATTACTTTCTCAATCCCGATACTATTATGTTGGTGCAAAAATAATGACGTAATAATGTCGTTTTTTGACATATTTTGTAACGTCAAAAAACGACATTATTACGTCATTATTTTTGCACCAACCAAATATATATAATTTCGCATAATTTCTTTCCTTTTTCTATCTTTCTTTCTTTTTCTATTTCTTTTTTATTTCTTTTCTTTCTTTCTTTTTTAATTTCTTTCTTTCTTTTTCTTCTTTCTTTTTCTTTCTTTAATTCTTTTCTTTTTCTTTCTTTTGTTCTTTGTTTTTCTTTCTTTCTTTTTCTTTTTCTTTCTTTTTTCTTTCTTTCTTTTTCTTTTTTACTTCTTTCTTTTCATTTTTCTTTCTTTTTCTTTCGTTCTTTCTTTCTTTGTCTTTGTTTCTTTTTCTCCTTTCTTTTTCTTTTTTCTTTCTTTCTTTTCTTTTTTCCGTTTTTTCTTTCTTTTTCTTTTCATTTTTTCGTTTCTTTTTTCTTTCTTTCGTTCTTTCTTTCTTTCCTTTCATTCTTTTCCTTCTTTCTTTCTTTCCTTCTTTCTTTTTTTTATTTCTTTCTTTTCTTTCTTTCTTTCTTTGCAAAACAACTTACTAATGCTTGCAAGAAAATTAGATTTCGATATTAAATGACACATAAGATGTTGATATGCCGCTAAAAAAACAAAACTGTTAGAATGAAAGATATGGACAAATAGTGACACCCCCCCCCCATACACAAACAAAACAATATGAAAGCAAATATAAAATACATATCTACAGTAAAATTACCAACAATACATATTTAAGAATATATGAAAAAATAGCTTGCATTATTTACATTATTCCAATTGTTATCCTAATCTTCATTGACATATACACAACGCTTCGGACGTTGTGCGATCCAGTCTTCTTCAGGTGATTGGAATTTCGAACAGAACACTTGAAGATACATGGTCCAGTGGATAAAATTTGATTAGATTCAGTGACTAAAGCCAAAAAGTTATGAGTTCAATACCATGTCACAGCAGTGGTGAACCAAAACCTTGGAGAGTTGAGTTAAAGAGATATAACTTAGACACCCGGAAGAGGCATGTCACGTGGAACTAGAACAATCTGCACTGGGAGGCAAAATAAAGGGTTCGGTTCGAAATACCAATGACCTTAACAAAGCCGGAGTGTACAACGGTCGAAACGTTGTGAATATGGCAATGAAGATGAGGATAACAGTCCGTATAATGTAAAAAATAAATATGTAGTGTAAGTATATTGTTGGCAGAGAGAAAAGACATAGAATCTTAATAACATTTGCTAAAACAGGAAAGCAACCAAACTACTTCGTTTAATTAAATATAAAAGAAAGAAACATTTTAGTTTGGGCGAGGCATAATACCTCATCTCAGAGATAGAGGGACTGAAACGTTGTGAATATGGCAATGAAGATGAGTATAACAGTCTGAATAATGTAAATAATGCAAGTAATCATAATACCTCATATCAGAGCTATAGAGGCCGAAACGTTATGAAGATGGCAATGAAGATGAGGATAACAGCCTGCATAATGTAAATAATGCAAGTAATCATAATACATCATCTCAGAAATATAGAGGCCGAAAAGTTGTGAAGATGGCAATGAAGATGAGGATAACAGTCCAAATAATTTATTAGGTTGGTGCAAAAATAATGTCGTTTTCTCATATATGTTACTTTTATATATGATTTCTGAATTAATTCATTGATATATATAGCCATGTTATATATCATTTTGAAGAGCGTGTTTCGCTCTATAGAATCGTGTTATTCGTTACCGTTCTCAATCTCTTCATTCATTTTTTTGCAGGCTTGTCAACAGCATGGACAAAATTCAAATTCGCACGATTTTGTTGTTCCAGTTCAAACTAGGCCGAAAATCTGCCGAGACAGCTCGTGATATCAATGGTGCGCTTGGCCCAAGAACCACTAACGAACGTGTGGCACAACGGTGGTTCAAGAAATTTCGCAATGGTGACGAGAGCCTCGAAGATGAAGACGGTCGCGGCCGACTGCGGTTGATAACGAACACTTGAAAGCCTTAATTGAAGCCGATCCTCGCAAAACCACACGAGAAGTTGCTGTTGAACTCGAGATCGACCACTCAACATTCGTTCGCCATTTAAAGCAAATAGAGAAGTAAAAAGTTGGGATAAATGGGTGAACGATAATCAAAGAAATCGTCAAAAACGACATTATTTTTGCACCAACCTAATAAGCAATGCAAATAATCATAATACCTCATCTCAGAGTTATAGAGACCGAAACGTTGTGAATATGGCAATGAAGATGAGGATAACAGTCTGAATAATGCAAATAATGCAACTAATCATAATACCTCAACTTAGAGATATAGACGTTGAAACGTTGTGAAGATGGCAATGAAGGTGAGGATAACTGAATAATGTAAATAATGCAAGTAATCATAATACCTCATCTTAGAGATATAGAGGCCGAAACGTTGTGAATATGGCAATGAAGATGAGGATAACAGTCTGAATAATGTAAATAATGCAAGTAATCATAATACCTCATCTTAAAGATATAGAGGCCGAAACGTTGTGAATATGGCAATGAAGATGAGGATAACAGTCTGAATAATGTAAATAATGCAAGTAATCATAATACCTCATCTTAGAGATATAGAGGCCGAAACGTTGTGAATATGGCAATGAAGATGAGGATAACAGTCTGAATAATGTAAATAATGCAAGTAATCATAATACCTCATCTTAGAGATATAGAGGCCGAAACGTTGTGAATATGGCAATGAAGATGAGGATAACAGTCTGAATAATGTAAATAATGCAAGTAATCATAATACCTCATCTTAGAGATATAGATGCCGAATCGTTGTGAATATGGCAATGAAGATGAGGATAACAGTCTGAATAATGTAAATAATGCAAGTAATCATAATACCTCATCTTAGAGATATAGAGGCCGAAACGTTGTGAATATGGCAATGAAGATGAGGATAACAGTCTGAATAATGTAAATAATGCAAGTAATCATAATACCCCATCTTAGAGATATAGAGGCCGAAACGTTGTGAATATGGCAATGAAGATGAGGATAACAGTCTGAATAATGTAAATAATGCAAGTAATCATAATACCTCATCTTAGAGATATAGATGCCGAATCGTTGTGAATATGGCAATGAAGATGAGGATAACAGTCTGAATAATGTAAATAATGCAAGTAATCATAATACCTCATCTCAGAGTTGTAGAGGCCGAAACGTTGTGAAGATGGCAAATAAGATGGGGATAACAGTACGAATAAGAAGGGACTAAAGAATCTGATACTCACAGGTCGAATAGAGGGAAAGAGAGAAGGGAAAACAACGCGGGAAATACATGGTGAGCTTAAGCAAGTGGATGACAGGATGAAGAAGAGGAAAGAAACTTGCAAGAGACAGAGTGGCGAGAGAGCCATGATCGCCTACATCCTGAAAGGACATAGCAGATAAAAAAGAAAGAAGAAGGTAGATATTCAATTATCCGAAATTTATCCGGATATTTTCTTTCAACGCCAAGGTATTTGGATAATCGAACAAGTACTGAATTAGAATAAAAAAAAAGAAAGAAAAAAAAAAAACAATCATTTACTGGAGAAGCTAGAACATATAGAGGTATTTTTCAGGTAAGAAAATTAAAAGGGAGACAGTGTGATCTTGCCTAGACGAAAAGCCAATTCTTGTCAAATTTACTTCATCTAAGACTTTGACAAACATTAAACAGATTGAACAATGTGTGCGATTTTATTTATACATGTTAAAGTTCGTTCAGACAAAAAAAAAAAAAAAGAAATTCCTTATCAAATTTTGTTTCGATAATTTAGATATTCATTTATTCGAAATTTTGAATTTTCCAAAAGTCTTTTTTCAAACCCTATCCAAACGTGTCTTGATAATCGAGGAAATATTGTATCAGAAATAAACTATTCATTTATAGGAGTTCTTGGATACAGACATACATTTTTCAGGTAAAAAAAAAGAAAAATAAACGGGAATCTTTGGGATGTGACTTCGACAAAATATCAATTTTTGTCAACTTAATTTCATCTAAGAGTTTGACAAACATTCATCTAAGAGTTTGCAAACATTCAAATTGGGGGTCATCGATGCGACCAAAGAAGTAATATTGAGGTCAGTTCGTTGTTGGAATAGAAAAAAATGGTGGCTGTCATTGAAGGAAATAAACTGTTTCACATGATGACAGATGATTACCTAAGGACAACAGACAAAAATTACAGAAAGTGTTTGTACAATCACCTAAGATAATTCAAAGTCCGACGTGGAAAAACATCAGACACAAGACTCTCAATTTATCTTTCCCACTCTCCCTTTCTCTTTCTCGCGCTTTCTTTCTTTCTTTCTTTCTTTCTTTCTTTCTTTCTTTCTTTCTTTCACTTTCTCTCTTTTTTCTCATTTTTCTCTATCTATCTCTCTCTCTTTCACCCTCTTTCTCTCTTTCGAATATCTTTTTCTTTAGCTCTCTTTCTCTCTCAATTTCTCTATCTATCTTTCTCACTCTTTGGGTCTTTCTCTTTCTCTCTTTTTCTTTCTTTCTTTCCCTAGTTCTCTCTCTCTGTCTATCTCTCTCTTTCTCTCTTTTGTTGATGTGTGACCATCGAATTTTTAATATTTCATATACAAAACACAGGCGGACACAGGACGTGGATGTGTGTTTACTTATACATACATACATATATATATATATATATATATGTAAACAATAAGAAAGATCCTGATATTTAAAAAGTAAAATTATTACTATTTGTGTCTGTGTAATAATATAATAGTATATATGTTAATATATATATATATATATATATATATATATATATATATATATATATATATTTACACTGCTGTACAAAAAGTTAAGTCCAATGAAAATGATGAAAAAAAAATCTGTCAGCGTTGTGAGTAGAGAAAATAAGAAAAGGAAAAAATAAATTAAAAATGTTTTAGAATTAAATAGGGAAATTTTGAATGCTGAGAAAATTAGGCTAAGACCATATCTAAATATCTAACAGAAATCCTATACAGAGTAGGAAATCCTCAAAAAAAATGTCTCATTAGTTATCACCCCCACCCCGAATATAAATAATTGGATGAGTATCACCAGGAATTTGTGAGCAACGGCGCTATATCGAGTCTATTCAGTTTCTTCTTTATCACAGAGGCCAGGTGGTACAGTTGGTATGACTGTTACGTTGTATTGAAACGGTTCGTGTTCGAACCTCGGTAGTGGATGCGCACTGCTGATGAGTCCCCAAAATAGAACTAAACGTCCGTCCAGTGCTTTCTGCATTCTGTCGAGGATTCTTCTAGACTCGATAAATTATTATGATGATTTGCCTAAAACCCCAAAATTATCCTTGCTTGACCCAGCTAATGCTCTGCGATGCAGCGGCTGCCGCTTCGTTCTATTTTGGAACTCATCATTGCATGGAGCGACTAGTGGGGAGGGGAATGAAAGTCGTGGCTTAATTCGTTGGGTTATGAATACTTTGATGAGTATCACCGCGAAATTTGTGAGTAGCGGCGCTATATTAAATCTAGTCAGTTTCTTGTTCGTTGCCGAGACCCGGTGGTACAGTTGGTATGACGTTTGCGTTGTATTGAAACAATCCGAGTTCGAATCTCGCTAGTGGATCAACAGTTAAGGCTTTTTCTAGACTCGATGAATTAGTAAAAATGATCTGTGGAAATTATTTGTATATATCTGCTTGGCCTATCTAATGCTTTGCGATGGACTGATTCGTGGCTCTTGGGACACAACCCGTTTGGTTATAAATACTTGAATGAGTGTCACCACGGGATTTGTGAATAGCGGCGCTATATCGAGTCTATTCAGTCTCTTCTTCGTTGGTACAGTTGGTTTGACGCTTGGGTTGTAACGAAACAGTCCGGGTTCAAATATCTGTAGTGGATGATGAGTTCCAAAATAGGACGAAGCGGCCGTCCAGTGCATTCTGTTGAGGATTCTTCTAGACCCGATGAATTACTATAATTCTATTATTGTGTGTATATATATATATATATATATATATATATATATATATATATATATCAAGTATGTGATGCAGTTCAATTTACATTACATGAATCATTCATACAAAAACAGATATAGAAGATAATGATTCAAATGGCGAGAATACATCTTCGCAAACAAATTTAATAAAGTACATTAACCCCGAACTTGTAGATGAATGTTATGATCCCTGTTTATAAATTCCAGTTGCATAACGACTTTTTTTTAGCTTTTTACAAATTTTCGTCAGTTATTACTGAGATGTAAAAAACAGAAACAAATCTATTTCCATACCTGAAGATGTCTGCATGAACAGATGAAAGCTTGTAAAAAACTAAAAAAGACATTATGTCAACTGGAATTTATAAACAGGGATCATATCATTCATATACAGGTTCGGGGTTAATGTACTTTATTAAATTTGTTTGCGAAGATGTATTCTCGCCATTTATATCATTAACTTCTATATCTGTTTTTTGTATGAATGATTCATGCAATATATATATATATATATATATATATATATATATATATATATATTTCATTCCATTGGAATAAATTATGACCATGGAATATTAGTGTTGAAGCCTTTTTATTATATCCTTACTCTGTCCTGGACATTGAGTTCTAACTGGATTATATCCTCTTGGAATTATTTTTTATACAAAAATATATATGTATGTGTATGCATGTATGTATATATATTTATATATTTTGCATATGTATATGTATACTTACTACTAATATTATCTATCTATCTATATATCTATCGATCTATCTATCTATCTATCTATCTATCTATCTATCTATATATATATATATATATTAATCGATGTTCATCCCAAGAAAGGAAGGAAAGCCAGTAAGGCACAAGGAATTACTGTGTGTGGAAGAATCAGTAAAAAGAAACATTTCGAAGGCGCGAGAACAAAAGAAGAGTAATCAGGAAGACAATAGATAGCAATTGACATTATATTTTTATTTTTGAAAATTAAATTTGGCTGGAAAACATGGAACCGAAAGAGAGTTCGACATGCAAGAAGTGCGAGAAAAAAATGTTAGCATCTAACCAGTTCAATTGTAAATTGATGAGACCTGATCGCCAGCCTTGAATTGCGCTTAAACTCATAAAGTCTAGATAACATAGCCATGAGCTCATCCGAACAATTACCATGAAAGTATTTATACAAAAGTTAAAAGAAGCCAACTTTACGATGGTGGGTAAGTGAATCCGAGACTATTGCGGATTCTTCGATATATATATATATATATATATATATATATATATACATAAATATCGTCAAGAATTTAGATGTTACATCAAAAAATCTGCCACTACTAAATAAGTAGCCAATTCACCTAATAGGTTAAGATATTAGCTGAAACTTATACAGTATATTTATCATAGGATATAAGTATATATTCATACGGTATATTTATAAGCGAATATAAGTATATATTTATACAGTATATTTATCATAGAATATACGTATATATTTATACAATATATTTATTATAGAATATAAGTATATATTTATACAGTATATTTATTATAGAATATAATTATATATTTATACAGTATATTTATTATAGAATATAAGTGTATATTTATACAGTATATTTATTATAGAATATAAGTATATATTTATACAGTATATTTATTATAGAATATAAGTATATATTTATACAGTATATTTATTATAGAATATAAGTATATATTTATACAGTATATTTATTATAGAATATAAGTATATATTGAAAGATTAACCATCATGGCTTGGTGAATAAAGATTTTATTGGGATAATATTGACATGCTTAATAAATTTTGACAACGTTTTTCTCTTAAAAGATGTTTGAATAAATATTAGTGAGGTACGGCTAATGAGAATTATCTACTTCTATATGTTACCCAGATGCATTTGCTTCCTTCCAGGAAGTGATTGTGCATATCTATCTATCTATCTATCTATCTATCTATCTATCTATCTATCTATCTATCTATCTAATGCTGTTCATATCTATCTAATTCTTTTCAGTCTTTTCGCATATATCTATCTATCTATCTATCTATCTATCTATCTAATGTCGTTCATATCTATAAATTTATCTATATCTCTATATCTTTCTTGTCTGTTTTTCTCTCTCACCTTACCTCTTCAATCAATTTATCTCATTCTGTTCAATCTATCTATCTTACATACACACACACAAACACACACACACACATATATATATATATATATATATGTGTGTGTGTGTGTGTGTGTGCGTATATGCATAATCGATCTTATAATTTTCACTCTGATAAACACATTATCGCATTATTCCTATTCATTTCACGTCATCTATAAGTATTTTTCGCTATTCGTCAGAGATATGCGACTGTTAAGAAATATGGCCTCCTTCCGTTCAAATAAAAACAATCTATGCGAATATTCCAAGTGAGAATCCGAACTCTTAACAAGCTAAACTTTCCAATATGCTTCATTGCATCTCAGCATCTTCATCTCGTTTCTTTTCTTTCTTGATTTCGGATTTCGCACCAACCAAGTGTGAGGGCTTTGTGTAATGGCGCGTTTAAGCACGCGCAGCTGTTAAACTCAAAGACTTAGATTCATTCAAATATTTGCTCTGTCCTTATATTAGTGATCAATACAAGAATATTTTCTATCTATCTATCTATCTATCTATCTATCTATCTATCTATCTATCTATCTATCTATCTATCTATCTATCTATCTATCTAAGTCCTTTCGTATCTATCTATCTATCTATCTATCTATCTATCTATCTATCTCAGTCCTTTCGTATCTATCTATCTATCTATCTATCTATCTATCTATCTATGTCACTTCTTTCGCATCTATCTCTCTATGTATCTAACTATATCAGTCATTTCGTATCTATCTATCTATCTATCTATCTATCGATGTCAATTCTTTCGCATCTATCTATCTATGTATCTATCTATATCAGTCCTTTCGTATCTATCTATCTATCTATCTATCTATCTATCTATCTATCTATATCAGTCCTTTCGTATCTATCTATCTATCTATCTATCTATCTATCTATCTATCTATCTATGTCAATCCTTTCTCATCTAAGTCCGTTCTTTCGCATCTCTCTCTCTCTCTCTCTCTCTCTCTATCTATCTATCTATCTATCTATCTATCTATGTCAGCCCTTTCGTATATATCTATCTATTTTATATATAAAGTACAGTATATATGTGTGTGTCTGTGCGTGTGTGTGTCCAAGCAACTCCTTCGGTCCCACTGGTCTGATTTCAATGATCCATAGTTCATTCAAAAGTGGGGCTGCCAGGTTATGTGAGGTTAAAACTATTTATTAATACATTATACTAGCCAGAATCGTTGCTTTCATGCTTCAAGACGAGTAACTCTTATTTTCCTTTTCTATCCAAAATTGCAGTACACGGGCGGCATTTAAACTAGTTTTTGTTTTGACCATGATCATAATAGGAGGAGGAGGTACAATAGGCATCAATAAACTACAGAAGAACTCAAAATTGGTCGCTACATTTAAGTATTGAATTAATGTTTAGGCTTACCTTTTAAAAGTTCAACGATAATTCTTCTGCTGCCACTTAATTTAAAGATGATTTGATGTACAAATAATTATTTTAAATTTCCTCGGTAACATAACAGGGAAATTTTATATGATGAAATTAATATAGTATAAACATAGCAGTTAGAATTCGTTATACATTCAAAATTTGAAGGCTTAGAGAAATAACTAATTAAGTAAAAACCATATTATGGAATCTATATGAATAAATGAGGAATTGGAGCTCAATTCTCCCACGATTAAAAAGCTCCAGTTCTACCTGATAGTAATTTACTCTGGCCCCACCACTAGGACGAGATATGACTCAAGGTCTATTATTTAGGTGGGGACCCGAGCGCATACAACCGGGACAGGAACACAAATTCTCCACAGCCGTCACAACAATCGGTGCAATGGCAAGTCGCGGCTTCGGGCAGGTATTCTACAGGGCTGGGCACTTCTCAGTGTTATTTTCCTCAAATGCCTCTCTGTCCTTTAATCAATATCTGTATTATATATTATCTACTTTAGACAATATCAATTTAATTCATTAACTGCCTCCTAGTTCTACATTTGGAACTCATCAGCAGTGCGCATTCACTACCGAGAATTGAAACCCGGACAGTGATGTTATCAGGCAAACGTCATACCAAATGTCCCAAAGGGCCCCCGTTGACGAAAAGGTAGCGAATTAGACTCGATATAGCGACGATCGATCACATATTCCGTGGTGGAACTCATCCTAGTTTCTCTTTTACCCATAGGACTTTGCCCCTACTAGCTACGACTTCTACTACTATATATATATATATATATATATATATATATATATATATATATATATATATATATATATATACAACAGTACTTTTTCCATCCATCTATCTATCTATCTATCTATGTCAGTTATTTCGCATCTATCTGAGTGAAATTGGATAAGCGTAACACTTGGGGGTAGTCGATAGCTGTGCTAGCACGAAGTCACAAGTCATCGTGACCGAGGGTTTGAAGGTGCTGGCCTTGTTCAAATTGTCGATCACGCTGGACAACACTGTAAAACAGTAACTAAGGTCTGCTTAGCATAGTTGCAGGTAGGTTCTGTGTGTGATGAACAAACACAAATGTGCCTTGTGACTACGTAGACGGGTATCATCGAATATTATCTATCAATCTATCTCGGTCGTATCATATCGTATGTATCTATCTATTCCAGTCCTAACTATGTCCGTTTTATCGCATCTATCTATCTATCTTGGTCTGTTCATTATCTATCTATCTATCTATCTATCTATCTATCTATCTATCTATCTATCTATCTATCTCAGTCTGTTCATATCTATCTATCTATCTATCTATCTATCTATCTATCTCTGTCTATCTATCTCAGTCTGTTCATATCTATCTATCTATCTATCTCAGTCTGTTCATATCTGTCTATCTATCTATCTATCTATCTATCTATCTAGCTCAGTCTTTTCATATCTATCTATCTATCTATCTATCTATCTATCTATCTATCTATCTATCTATCAATCTCAGTCTGTTCATATCTATCTATCTATCTATCTATCTATCTATCTATCTATCTCTGTCTATCTATCTCAGTCTGTTCATATCTATCTATCTATCTATCTATCTATCTATCTATCTATCTATCTATCTATCTATCTCAGTCTGTTCATATCTGTCTATCTATCTATCTATCTATCTATCTATCTATCTATCTATCTATCTATCTATCTATCTCAGTCTTTTCATATCTATCTATCTATCTATATATATATCTATCTATCTATCTATCTATCTCAGTCTGTTCATATCTATCTATCTATCTATCTCAGTCTGTTCATATCTATCTATCTATCTATCTATCTATCTCTGTCTATCTATTTCAGTCTGTTCATATCTATCTATCTATCTATCTATCTCAGTCTGTTCATATCTATCTATCTATCTCAGTCTGTTCATATCTATCTATCTATCTATCTATCTATCTATCTATCTATCTATCTATCTATCTATCTATCTATCTATCTCAGTCTGTTCATATCTATCTATCTATCTATCTATCTATCTATCTATCTATCTATCTATCTATCTATCTATCTATCTATCTTGATCTGTTCATATCTATGTTCATATTTATATATATGTGTCCCTTCATAGTGTCTATATTCACAGATCTCCGCAATTATATCTCTTTTTTATGCATGATGTAACCTTTGACATCTATCATATCTATTTGTTCTTGTTCTATAAATTATTCATACACACTCGTTAAGTAGTTGACTCACAGTCTTCCTCATCTTGAATAGTTTGCAATACAAGCGTTGCCATGATAAAATGGTCTCCAATCTGCATCGGTACCAATGTAGGAAGTATAAACTTGACGCCGAAGAGAAGTTGTACAGCCACATACTGAGAATGTAGTGAAAACGACCAAATGAAAATCTTATGGCATTTCGACATCCATAGAGACGGCACCCTTGAGTCCACCAAACTAAAAATCACTGACATTAGATAACAAAAAGAAAAAAAAAAGAAAATTAATTTTCTTCTTCCTGTTGAACATAATATCGATATATAAATTCATTACGAAGTGGAGCTGAAAAAGCAGGAATACAGTAAGTATTTTTTAAGTAGTGGTATATTATAGCAGTCGTTCTGTTCATGCCGTGAATCAGTTCATACTGAAGCTTTGCTAGGGAATTGATGCAGATAAAGAACTTCGTGCCTTGACATGCATGAGTGTCTAATCTCGATTGGATGAGTGCGGAAATGACGGGGGTAAACAGTTTGAATATTCGGGGGGTTGGTATGTTTATTATTGGTATATTTGTATAATCAATACAATCTGTTTTGTGCGCACGATTTGTTTTTCATTACTGTATACCTACTTTTGAACAAACTTTTTTGCACTTTATTTTGTCTTGTTCATTTTTTCATCATTTTTATTATATAAGATATATTATAATATTATTCCATTTCTTATAATATTCTTATATTTATTATAATTTTATTCTATTTATTATAATATTATTCTATTTATTAACATTTTATTCTAATTATTAAAATTTTATTCTATTTATTATGATAATATTCTATTTAATATATTTTTCTTCTATTTATCATAATATTATTCTATTTATTATAATTTTATCATATTTATTATAATATTATTATATTTATTATATTTTTATTCTATTTATTAACATTTTATTCTAATTATTAAAATTTTATTCTATTTATTATGATAATATTCTATTTAATATATTTTTCTTCTATTTATCATAATATTATTCTATTTATTATAATTTTCTTTATTAATAAAAATAATAATTATAATAAAAATTTTAAAACTCAAGAGAAGTGTGTGTATGATGGGCACAAACAGATGAGGATTTGAGGAATTCCTATCTTAATCATTGATATGGTCATTATTGAGCGTCATGAGTATGATCATAATCTATACCGGCGTCTTGGGTAAGTGGATAAAATACATCTGCCAGCAAGGCATTTGATCAGGAGGCTTTGAGCAGCCTGCAACCACATCTTAACTGCTGGGGTTGCCAGGTGGGAGCACCTGTTCTGGGTCCCATGCTATGGGTAAATAGTTGGGCCTCCCAAACTGGGGACAAAATACTAAGTGTAAAAAATAAGTTTTTGATACTAGAAATACATTTTTGAAAAAAAAAAAAAATACCACCAGTAATAGATTATTGAAGAAAAAAAAATTGGGGGGGAAAAAAATATTACCAGTAATAAAAATTTTGTTGGCATTAAATAACCCTTTGAGGTTGATATGCCGTAAATCAAACCAATCCAAAACCAGTAATACATTTATGAAGGAAAATATTAGGTTGGTGCAAAAATAATGTCGTTTTTGACGATTTTTTGATTATCGTCCACCCATTTATCCAACTTTTTTGACTTCCCTATTTGCTTTAAATGGCGAACGACTGTTGAGTGGTCGATCTCGAGTTCAACAGCAACTTCTCGCGAGGATCGGCTTCAATTAAGGCTTTCAAATGTTCGTTATCAACCGCAGTCGGCCGGCCGCGACCGTCTTCATCTTCGAGGCTCTCGTCACCATTGCGAAATTTCTTGAACCACCGTTGTGCCACACGTTCGTTAGTGGTTCCTGGGCCAAACGCATCATTGATATCACGAGCTGTCTCGGCAGCTTTTCGGCCTAGTTTGAACTGGAACAAGAAAGTCGTGCGGATTTGAATTTTGTCCATGCTGTCGAAAAGCCTGCAAAAAAATGAATGAAGAGATTGAGAACGGTAACGAATAACACGATTCGATAGAGCGAAAAACGCGCTTCGATATATAACATGGCTATATATATCAATGAATTAATTCAGAAATCATATATAAAAGTAACATATGTGAGAAAACGACATTATTTTTGCACCAAACTAATATCTTACCAGCAATAAATACCTTGTCGGCAATTGACGTTGATATGCCGTAAAATAAAAGAAACCAAACCCAGACCAGTAATACATTATTGAAGGGAAAAATCTAACCAGCAATAAATACATCGTCGGCATTAAATAATCCATTGAGGTTGATATGCAATAAAATAAACCAAACCAAACTAAACCAAACCAAACCAAACCATTTATTATTGATATATTCATTATTGATATGTCCAATCGATCGGCCCTGTCTCGTATCCAAGTATTTAATTTTTCCTTTGCTGATCGCTTCTTTTTTGCTGATGGCGTTGATGACTCAATTCACCGCCAACGTGCAGGTTCAAGACTAGAAATTTTCAGTTTCACTAAAACCTGCTCCTGTCATCGATTACCTCTTGCCGCTTGGCTTTGCAAGGTTTGGTTGGTGATGAAAGAAAATCAACGGAGAAAAAAGTGCCGATGATGAAAATTTGTTCAAGATGGAACTCAACTTGCCACATTATTGATATATTTCTATAATCAATAAATACGTTTTGTGCCCAGGTTTCTTTTCTTACTGTATACCTACTTTTTTTTACATGCATTTGAAATATACTCACACTAGATAT
This sequence comes from Acanthosepion lycidas, assembly GCA_963932145.1. Lineage (NCBI taxonomy): Eukaryota > Metazoa > Mollusca > Cephalopoda > Sepiida > Sepiidae > Acanthosepion > Acanthosepion lycidas. Next base: position 15,006,060 of record OZ010600.1, on the reverse strand, counting down.
TTTCATTCTACATTTTTATAATTTCATACCATGTCATGTAGGCGATTATGACTCTCCCCATCTTCTTTTTCTTTATTGCGAAAACACATGACTTTTTTGGAAAGATAACAGAGTGCTTTCTTGTTGCCTTCTCTACAGTTTAGTCGTCCTGGGTAAGACGTTAAACTACGTCCGCGTCCTGGGTAAGACGTTAAACTACATCCGCGTCGGGTAAGACGTTAAACTACATCCAGCAGCAAGGTCTCTGATCAGGAGGTTTTGAGGAACGTAGAACCACCTCTTAATTACTGGTGTTCCCAGGTTCACCCTAACCCGGGCTGGTAGCACCTTTTAGGGTCCCAGCTATGGGAAAATAGTTAACTATTACCAGTAATAGTTTGTTTGTTTTTTTTTAAATTATTACCAGCAATACAATTTTGAAGGAAATATATTGCCAGAAACAGTTTTTTGACAAAACAAAATATTACCAGCAATAAAATTTTTTTGCCGGCATTAAATAACCCACTGGGGTTGATGTGCTGTTAAACAAAATAAACCAAACCAATCTAAACCAAAGAATACATATTCTATTCATACGAATATATCCTAAAAAAATTTGTCGGCATTAAATAACCCACTGAGGTTGATATGCCGTTAAACAAAATAAACCAAACCAATCTATAGCAAAGAATACATATTCTATTCATACGAATCTATCCTAAAAATATTGTCGGCATTAAATAACACATTGAGGTTGATATGCCGTTAAACAAAATAAACCAAACCAATCTAAATCAAAGAATACATATTCTATTTATACGAATCTCTCCTAAAAATGTTGACGGCATTAAATAACACATTGAGATTGATATGTCGTTAAACAAAATAAACCAAACCAAACTAATCTACAGTTAAGAACTCAGAGTTTTTCTATCCTTATGCTCTTATCTACGGCTAGAAGGCCAGATTTATTCTGCTATTTAACCCATAGGTGAGGGGAGAAATGTATTTAGCCTTTCCTAAATTTCACTTTTGAGCAACTGAACGGAAATGGCTAATTCGAACTCGACAGACTGATTTCTCTTTCAGCGCTGATAGCCGTTACATTACCCGCACAGCTGCATTTCGAGAGTTACAATATATCCCTGACTTTCAGAAGAAGAAGAACAACACACTTCTGCACAGATTAGTAGCATCAGAACGGTAGGCGAAAAAATCTACACTATATTTTAGAAGGCGTCTTTCACTCGAGCGGTATCCGCGAAATTTGACTGCTTATTCATTATATCATTATTTTCTCTTCGAGGTATCCATTTTAGTTGTCGCTGCTGTTGGTAGTCTTCAAGTGATGTGGTTTCTGTTATTTGGTACAGTTCTTTGTTTGCGTTTCGGTATTGCAATTCCACAATGTTCAAAAAATGATAATCTTTGCCAAAACCCTCAGGGTTCACTTGATCAAAGCCATTTTTAACCATTGATCTTAGGAGACGTTTGTATACATTTGGCATTTGAGATTTTTCTGAACGCGTTTGGTACAAGCGCGGCATCCACATAAAAATATTAACACGACCCTTACCGTTAAAAACAAAAGTTAGTCATAGTTTTTTGCTTTTTCAAATGCATGACTTATAATTTCTGAATAAGTAATCTAGGATTTTTATTTATTTAGTTAAATATCTTGTTGCATTTAAATCAATAAAAAATGAATATTATCCCAAGCTAACACGACGCGTTTCGTAAAACATTACGTAGATACATCCTTGTGCAAATTAATTGAAACAACCGCTTTTAGTTTCCTATCTTTCAACATACGGAGTGACAGATTTTTGTTTTTTCTTCATATTAAGTCATTTGCAGTTATATTCAGTGATATGAACATATTTTAGGCTGCATGATAAAATTTGTTTAGCCTTTAAAAATATTACGTCATCAGTAATTGCATAAAATTTTTATCGCGCCCATACACTATTGTCTCGACTGTCGATTAGTTGTCCTATGGCCATTGTTGCTGGAAATTTCTCCAAGGAAGCGTACGAAAATTGTAACGCTGCACAAACATACTGGCATGCCTCACCAATGAGTAAATCAAAGTACTATAGACTAGAGCGGAAACTCTACTGATTTAAATCCGATCGACTATCTGTGGCATAAGGAAAGATTTCGTGGAATGTGCATACGAATTACTAACATGTGCACTGGGTCATGTTTCATCGGAAAAATACGAAAAAAATGTAAATAATAACGGAATTATTCGTTTTTGTTTCAATTTATTTGCACAAGGGTGTACACGGTATTTTAGAAGGCGGCCCTCACTGGAGCGGCGTCCGCGAAATTTGACTGCTTTAAAGTTGCAATCGCAGAGATTGGAACCAGGAAGGATAATGGTAGGTCAAGGAATTAGCAAAAGAGAGATTATCGACAGTGTTATCTGGACGTCACAGCGAAACTTCTAAATTTCATTCCGGCTTCAAACAGAGAAAGAATGAAAAGCTCTCAAGATGGCGCTGACTCTCGAAGATTTAATCGGAAAATATTATCGAAACGACGATCTCGTTTCTTCTGATGTGCCGGTCGGCCGGAGAAATGTTCACGTGTCCGCCGGACAGGGAAGCCAGGCGGCGAACTGTTTACTCGGTTCAAGAACTTATCACACGCTCACTGACGCCATGTCTCCGTCATTCTCCTTTGAAACCACCCATCCTTTTCAATCCGTAGCAGACCGACCCACTCAGTGGGTTTTATCATTTCTCGCTAGATAGACACCCACAAAGTGCACACTTATTTTTATCGCCACAAGTGGTTTTAATTCTTATTCATGTTTGTTGAAGATTGACATTGTAAGACCTGAAAGCTAGCCTCGTGACTTAGATAAGTGACGCCAGAGTTCAGTGTTCGAATTGATTTCCATGCATGATTAATTAAACGTTATTTGAAAGTTTAGCAAAGCACATTAGTCTTTTTGACTCATACCGCCTTATCATTATTTACGTTATTTTGTTATGGCACTTGATCCCTTGGTGAACATAGGGCCGCAACAACACCGCGGAAACGGACGGGTTTCCCGGTGAACATCCGCAGTTCGGTCCATGTCGTGCCGGCTGTTACACAAGTCTGTTTTGCGATAAGTCTGTTTTGCGACAAGTCTGTTTTAGTAGACCGACTTTTCACCAAGTCTGTTTTGGTAGACCCACTTTTCGCTTGCCTTGTGAATTCCAATAAAGAGCCTGACTAGTGACACTAGGAGCAGGCTTGCGGAGAGTATCACCGAAAGAAAGGAAACTAAAGCTGTTGTTTCAGTTAATTTTCACAAGGGTATAAGTCTGCACTACCGGACCAAAGGATTGAACTTACAGAAAATGTAATATAGCGTGCAAAGCAGAAGCAATCTCAGTAGAAAGAACATAATGTTTAAGGCTCCAGGATTTGCATCGCTTAATAATAACCGAATGTGCGAAGCAACAGTAATTTCAGTAGAAAGAAAATAATGTTTCAGGCTCCAATTATTACACCCCGTATTAATAATCGAACGCGAAAAGCAGCAGTGATTTCAGTAGAAAGAACATAATGTTTAAGGCTCCAGGTTTTACACCCCGTAATAATAATCGAATGTGCGAAGCAACAGCGATTTCAGTAGAAAGAACATAATGATTAAGATTCCAAGTTTTACAACCACTAATAATAATCGAATGTTCGATGCATCAGAAATCTCATTAGAAAGAACATAATTCTTAAGGTTTCCAAATTTACACCCCAGTAATAATAATCGAATGTGCGAAATAGCAGTAATTTCTGTAGAAAGAATATAATGTTTAAGGTTCCAAGTATTGCACCTCGTAATAATAATCGAATGTGCGAAGCAACAGCAATTTCAATAGAAAGAACATAATGTTTAAGGCTCCAGGTTTTACACACCGCAATAATAATCGAATGTGCGGAGCAACAGGAATTTCAGTAGAAAGAATAAATGTTTAAGGGTCCAGGTTTTACACCCCGTAATAATAATCGAAAGTGCAAAGCATCATCAATTTCAGTAGTAAGAACATTATGTTTAAGGCAACAGGTTTTACACCCCGTAATAATTATCGAATGTTTGAAGCAACAGCAATTTAAATAGAAAGAAGATAATGTTTAAAACTCCAGGTTTTACACCACGTAATAATAATTGATTGTGCGAAGCAACAGTAATTTCAGTAAAAAGAACTTAATGTTTAAGGCTCCAAGTTTTACACCCCGTAATAACAATCGTATGTTTGAAGCAATAGCAATTTCAGTAGAAAGAACATAATGTTCAAGGCTCCAGGTTTTACAAAGCGTAATAATTTTTCGAATGTGCGAAGCAACAGCAATAGAAAGAAGATAATGTTTATGTCTCTCTGTTTCTTTACCACGTAATAATAAACGAATGTGTGAAGCAACGACAATTTCAGTAGAAAGAACATAATTTTTAAGGCTCCAAGTTTTACACCCACTATAATAATCGTATGTGCAAAGCAGCAGTAATTTCAGTAGAAAGAAGATAATGTTTAAGTTTCCACGTTTTACACCCCGTAATACGAATCGAATGTTTGAAACAATAGCAATTTCAGTAGAAAGAACATAAAGTTTAACGTTCCGCGTTTTACACTCCGTAATTATAATAGAATTTGCGAAGCAGCAGCAATTTCCGTAGAAAGAAGATAATGTTTAAGTTTCCAGGTTTTACATTCCGTAATACGAATCGAATGTGCGTAGCAACAACCATTTCAGTAGAAAGAACATAATGTTTAAGGCTCCAGGTTTACACCCCGTAATAATAATCGAATGTGCGAAGTAGCAGTAATTTCTGTAGAAAGGACATAATGATTAAGGCTCTAAGATTTACACCCACTAATAATAATCGAATGTGCGAGGCAGCAGTAATTTCTGTAGAAAGGACATATAGTTTAAGGCTCCACGTTTTACACCACGTAATAATAATCGAATGTGCGAAACAAAAGCAATTTCAGTAGAAAGAACATAATGTTTACGGCTCCAAGTTTTCCACCCCGTAATAATAATCGAATGTGCGAAGAAACACCAATTTCAGTAGAAAGAACATAATGTTTAAGTCTCCAGGTTTTACACCCCGTAATACGAATCGAATGTACGAAACAAAAGCAATTTCAGTAGAAAGAACATAATGTTTACGGCTCCAAGTTTTACACCCCGTAATAGCAATCGAAAGTGTGAAGCAACAACAATTTCAGTAGAAAGAACATAATGTTTAAGGCTCCAGATTTTACACCCCGTAATAATACTCGAATGTGTGGAGCAATTACAATTTCAGTAGAAAGAACATATTGTTTAAGTCTCCAAGTTTTACACCACGTAATAATAATCGAATGTGCGAAGCAACACGAATTTCAGTAGAAAGAACATAATGTTTAAAGTTCCAGGTTTTACACTCCTTTATAATATTCGAGTGTATGAAAGCGTTGGTTTCTTAATTTTGTCCTGGTAGAGCAGATTACCAGTTAAAACAGAGTGAATAATAAATGAAAAGTTCTAACTAGGACCCAATTGTCGTACTTAATAGAGCGAACTCCTTAGTTCGATATATAATTATATTGTAATACAAAGAAGGAATACCAACGAGGAACCACCCAATTTCGAAACTTCGTTGTAAGTTGTACTTTCAGAGACATTTCATGAACGGTAATACGTTTAAATCGTTTCTGCATTTTATAGATTACAAATTGGGCAACCTTGTGCCGACTAAGCGTTTTAAAATCGTCCAGTGTGCCAACAGCATATGTATTTTTGTCCTCATTCTGAACTGCTATCCATCACACCAACATTATTTTTACACGTTGACGTGTAAAGTTAAGATGTAAAAAATAATTATTCATGAATCCCCATGTCCCCCCACCAGGTAGATTGCATCTCCAACGATAATAAACAGAAAGCATTAAATACTTACATCGGGCACACATATACCACTCTCTCTCGCAGATTAACCTGTCATCTGTCGAGACTTAGAACAATCCGTGCACACATCGACCATCACATAATAAACAACTATCAACATGATACAAATATTAGTGGATTACAATAAAAAAACATCAGTAGGTATCGGCAAAATTTTATTAACCATGTGCCGACCTAGGTTTTTAAAATCGTTCAGTGTGCCAGTAGCATACGTATTTTTATACAAGTCAAGGTCAATATACCTGTTCTACAATATATTTTATATAGTAATATAAAGTATATATACTTTAGTATATATTATAATTGAAACAGCTAAATATCTTCTTTGCGTTGTAGTAGTTATTGGTTCGGATTTTTGATGTCATTTAGGGGCTCCGTGCCATTTGAAATTGATTGGCGTTCCACGTGTGGCATGCGAGAGGTAGGTTTCCGACCCATGTAATCGGTAAGTAATTCAGCTTTGTTCTTAGTATATTTGCTTACACTTCATCTACCAGAGACGAGAAAAATAGTAACCATTACCAAGTGTTGAACATGGTTACAGATAGTAGTAAGCCTTATCCAGAAAGAGTCATATATGAACATTTTGTTGTGGAAACACGCTAACAATTCTTTTAAAACTAGAATAACTAATTCAGGTTTTCGTTTTGACTTTTGTGCAAGTGAGGCCCATACAAAAGTGAGTGGTGTGCGACAAATCTAAAAATGCACTAAACAGAAGCTGAGCAGTCATAAAGTTTCTGCAAAAGAAAAGTATGGCAGCCAAAGAAATCCAAAGGATATGTTACAGACACTCGCTAAGGAAATCCCCTTCCTATGCAACTGTAAAGTATTTGACTGTAGAATTAAAGCAATGTTGCGACAGTACAGAAGATGATACTTCTTCAGCTCGTCCAAAAAACTCAACCTTTGATGAACAAGTTGATGATATTCAGCGTATAGTTTTGGATGACGGACATCTTACCGTCCCTCAGATAGCTAAGTCTAGAGGCATTAGTTCTGGTTCAGTTCCTACTATTTAACTGAGATCTTGAGGGATGAGTAAGCTGTATACAACATGGGTCCAAACAGTGCTGACAGAAGATGAAAAGGGTTGGCATTTCCGGGACAATTCTGACTCGCTTCCAGACTGAACCTGAGCATTTTCACCGCCGATTAGTAACTCAAGAGGTAACCTGGGGTCACCAATTCCAACCTGAATGAAAGGAAAAGTGGAAACACACTGCTTCTGCACCCACACAACATTTTTTGGCTTTTGTTTTGTTGAATTCTAAAGGTGTAATCATGACAGACTACCTAGAATAGGGAAAAACAATGGTCAAAATAAAGAGAATTAAATGAATCTAACAAGTCGAAACGCAGAGTAAACCTTGGGGCAGGTGTGCCCTTGCTCCAACATAACGCGCCCGTTCGTACTTCTAAGGTAGCAGCAGTTTAACCAGCCAAACGTGACTTTGTATTTCTACCACATTCTCTTTTCTGATAAGACTCAGTTCCGTCTGACATTTTTCTGTTTCCTAAATACAACTCCCAACTGCATGGTCGCTATTTTGGTTATCGCTGATAATGTCATATGTGCTGTCGAAGAGTTTTTGGAGATCCAAACGCCCCCTTTTTTTTCTGTGATGGGATTACAATGTTTAAGCATTGTTGGGCCAAGTGCATTGATGTTAAGCGGGAAGCTATACTGAAAAAAATAGTGAATCTCCAACTCCTTCTGGGAGGGGCTTAAAACTTTATAACTGACATTTGTATATATATATATCCCGGGGCCGCTCTGTCATAGACGAAGGTTTACCAATCTAGATATGACGACCAACAAGCACCCGGTATTTAATACTATCATATACGGACACGCTTTCTCGTCCGACTTTTTCAGAGACATATTGTTTGTTTACATCTAATGTAGGATTTATATATAGGTTATCTTGTTTTCCATTATTCAGTCGTATATTATGAGTTAAATCGTTGGATGTTTATTAAAAGACTACTGGAAGGCAAAAATAAGATTGTCTTTTGTTGTAGACTCTGATCGATAGGTGACTGAATTAGAATTGATAAGCTGAAAGAAAAGGTAACGCTTTTTGCTTCGACAGATCAGTATAAATATTGAGTAGGGACAAGACAGTAATTATACGTATTTTCATATTCTTCGTACCAGTGTTGCTTCGCGTTATTACAAGGAAATATCTCTCTTTCTCGACTCAAAGAACAATCGAGAGATATTTTCTATATATTTGTTTCGTTATTCCACTGAGGAAAAAAGTCTGGTTAATTCTGTGCAATTTTAAAACACGTATTTTCATAATCGGGTCTGTTTTCATTGGTGCAGGTGTCTGCTTTAAACACAATTTTATCAGTTCTTCTGAACAGAGATTTGACCATCTGAACACACGATGTATTTAAATCATGTTGCTTCAAATGTATTTACAACGACTACAAGCCATCAGGAAGGCAAATGTTTGATTCCACGTTCAAAGTAATCTGATTTTCCCCCGAAAATGTTTGAAAAACTATTTTCAACTTCTTTTTTCTAAATGCCCTGCGACTTGTGAATAGTAGCTGAAACGTTGTATGATCCGGCTTTCTGATCATTGTTTGATCCAGTTTTCTGATTACTCTTTGATCCGGCTTTCTGATCACTGTTTTATCCGGCTCTCTGATCATTGTTTGATCCGGCTTTTTGATCACTGTTTGATTCGGCTCTCTGATCACTGTTTGATCCGGTTCTCTTGACACTATTTTATCAGACCATCAGAACACTATTTGAAACGGCTTTCTAAAAACTGGAGACTATTTTATCAATCTATCTAAACAATATTTGATCCGGTCTTCTGAACATTAGACATTGATCTGGATTTCTGAAAAACTGTTTGATCCGATCTTCTGAATACTCTACGCTATTCTATCAGTCCAATAGAACACCACTTGATACGTTCTTCTGAACATTATCCTATACTACTGAAAAAGTGTTTGATCCGGCCTTCTTAACACTGGACACTGATTTGGACATCTGAAAAAACAAACAAACTCTGTGATCTGACTTTCTGATGATTCGGCATTAATTTATCAATTTATCTGAACACTATTTGATCCTGCATTTTGAACATTGAATACAGATCTTGACATCTGAAAAACAGTTTGATCCGTCTTTCTGAAAAATTGACACTATTTTATCAGTCCATATGAAAAACTATTTGATCCGGCCTTTTGAACACTGGACTCCGATCGCGACTTCTGAAGACTATTTGATCTGATGTTTTGAACACTCGACTCATTGATCGGCTTAAGTATCGGATGTACGGGTAGCGAAACGGCTATGGTCGCCGAAAGTGGAATCAACATATCGAGTTCAAATTTCGACTATATCAATTTTTAGCATTTCAAACTAATGCCTTTGGGAACTGCATGCATTCATTTCCTCTTAAAGCTCTAGATTGAAAAGTAAAGAAGATGAGGCTCTTATGCTTTGGGTGGCAACCAGCCTAGAAGAGGGAAATCTTTGACTTCAAACCGTCGCAAATAAAAGGGGAGACTGGCATCTTTCCCTTTGGTTGGGCAACCAATCTAGAAGTAGAAAATGGCTCAATGGAAGATGGTACTAGTGAATTGAACATTCCAATTTTCGAATTTTATGAAATTTTGTAGCTTAGATTGATCTGGTGTGAAGATCAAATATCCGAGGTTATAAGTGAAGATCGAACTCTCAACTCTATCTTTAATATCTTTAGGTGAACGTCTTACACACGCTTCAGAAAGGATTAATTGATGCTATCAACCCCTAGAAAAGTCGGCCCTTATCACAACTGCCAGCCAATTCGCACTCTAGTGAATTAACTGGCTGTGCGTTGGCAGACGAAAAGATTTACCGGCACGACCGGATTTAAGATATCTTTAAAATATTGTCAGGGATATCAAACCGGCAGAGGTCAGATAAGGTAAATGCAAACATTTATCAAGGCACACGACTGGTGACATAACGTAGTCAATTTGTGTTTGGTATCGTCTGTCTGAGCCAATATTGCCAATATAAATTTCACCCCAATCATTTGTCTGTAGACGAGAATTGAATTCTGACGACGAGAATTCTTCTTTGACATCTCGATGTCAATGCGCCTGTTTTGGTTACAGGTTGTCGGTACTCTTAGGGGTTTGACGCTAAGCAATCACCCGTTTCTAAATGTCATCAATGCATTCTTTTTTTCAAAATCCGAAATGCAGTTTCATATCTACACATAAACGCAAAAACATACACACGCACAAATGCATATACATATACAGAATATGTATATATATATATATATATATATATATATATATATATATATTAAGCCTTTCACTCCAAGCAAGGCGGGAAGCCACTAGGACGCAAGGGTTTACAGAAGATTTGGAGCAAGATCAGATAGGAGTGACAGAGGAAAGGATGAGTAGAATGATATTGGATAGATCAAGGTAACTGGAGATGTCAATTGACGTTACATTTGAATAGTTGGAGATTATAGCTCTCAGGGAATCAGTAATAGGGAAGGGTGTTTCACAGGCGAGAGGTGCGAGGTATGAAGCTATTGGAGTAGAAGAGACGGCTAAATTTAAAAGTTTCTAAAATGAAAGGGAGAGCGGGATGCCAGCCTCGTAGGGCGCTTGAATTAATGAAGTCTGGGAACCAGCGAATGCAGCTCATCGGAGCAATTACCATGAAAGTATTTGTAAAAAAGACAGAGAGAGGCGACGGTGCTTCTGTGAGAGAGCGACAGTAGACAAGATGTCAGAACAGGGCCAGTTATATTGCATATCCGCCCCATGATCTTATTAAGAACCCCGAGGCAAACAGAAGGGGCTCCAGACCATATATGGCAGCAATATTATGGGGTACATTCAAGGCAGGTTCAAAGTCAGACCAGCAAAGCTGAATTAAATCAGTTTGATAATTTAGGAAGCAATTTTTCATTGATTCATGTTTCATTAAATAATATAGACAAGTTGTGTCTATTTATTTTAATTAAGTTCCTTTATAATTGTTTGATAAGAATAATAACATTATCATTGAAAGACGAAAGGAAATCACCAAAAAATCCTTGAAGCTATATACATAAAACAGTTGAAACCTAACCTGAACAAAATAAACTGTGAAATCTCTACAAATATTCTTAAATACCTATAATTGATAACTGAAGCCATTATACCAACAGCTTCCCATACTTAATACTTCTCGTTTTCACTCACGCGTGGTCATGTGTGACGTCACGAGCTGCGATGCGATTTTCGCCTCCGCGTCTCGTATACACGAGTCTGTCGTTGCTTTGAAATTTTTCATGCAACAAAAACAGACTATCATTATTGTTTCGTCCGTGTATTGTTTGATATATTGAAATGTAATTGTCATTGATAATGGCTTATGTAAGCCGAAAGCGTAGATTGGATTTAAACATGTATTAATATGGAGATTTCTTTTCGTCTTTCAATGATAATGTTATTAAGCTTATCAGACAATATGAAAGGAACTTACTCAAAATAAATAGACACAACTTGTCTATATTATTTAATGAAACATGCATTAATTGATATATATATATATATATATATATATATATGTGTGTGTGTGTGTGTATGTGTGTGTGTGTATTGTTGTGACCAAGTAAATAGTTAAAGAAATAAAACAAATGTTGCAAATGTATCATATATTAACAGTAAGTACAACAGAAGATTATTACACGACTAGTGACTGTGTGTCGGTTGACCCAGTATTCGACTATTAATATTTAACAGCCCCCACCCCACGAGGGATGTATGTGGCACAAGGCCGAGTCTACCGTGGGTTCCCCGTGCCTGTAGGCTCGGCCAAAAATATTCCCTTCGAACCGGTATAAACGGGTTCAGTGCCTGTCTACCACTCCAGATGAAACTTTGCCGTTCGGCAAAGCTTCGTACGGGTTCCTCTCTGCCCAGGAAAAGAGTTGGACAGCTGAACAAACTGTGCGACTGTTCTCCCAAGGCCTTCTCTCCTACTAATCTTATAGTAGGCGGAAGAGTCCAACATAGAATCTTTAGAGGGAGGGTACTACAACATCCAGGATGTGTGTACGCTATGAACTAACAATGTTAAACATTGTCAGCTTTCTAGCTAACTAGGGATTAATTAAGTCAAAGAAGATATGAAATATTGTAATTCTTAAATAAAGCTAGTGGCACAAATCTTTGGCTTATAATATATATATATGTATATATATATATATATATATATATATATATATATATATATATATATATATGAAGAAATATAGTCTTAAGGTGTGCTATATTTATGGGATAAAGTGCTCAATATATATATTAGGTTGGTGCAAAAATAATGACGGTTTTTGACGTATTTTTTAACGTCAAAACCGTCATTATTTTCGCACCAACCTAATATATTAGGTTGGTGCAAAAATAATGACGTAATAATGTCTTTTTGACGTATTGTCTAACGTCAAAAAACGACATTATTACGTCATTATTTTTGCACCAACCTAATATATATATATATATATATATATATATATATATATATATATATATATAATAAGCTTAATTAATTACTAGTTAGCTAGGAAGCTGACAATGTTTAACATCGATAGTTAATAGCGTAAACACATTCTAGATCGGAATTTATATAACGGTTTAGAATCGACAAATCCTAAGATTTTCATTAGCTACTAGTGTAGTTTAGACAAAAGTTTTTGACGCTCTACATTCATTAGTTCCAGCAGTTCAAGCCAATACAGATAAGACACTCCATGCCATGTACACTTGGAGAAATCATTCAATTCACTTCGTCTTTTATTAATAAGAAAGAAGTTCCACTCAGAGACCTTTTCCTGTGAAAAGGGCTTCCGATTGGATGCTTTCCCGATCAATTCAATTTTAATCTCTACAAGTCAATAGTCAACAGTCATCTATCGAGCATATCCTCATAATATGCACCTCTGTTGTGTAGAAAGACATTCTAAATTTATCTACTCTATTATTGAAACATAGACACGCCCATCCGCTATGAATAGAACGTCTGCTTATGGAAGAGCGGCAAAATGTGGGTCGCTACGGCGTAGCACTTTCAGTCGTGCTAAACTACCGTATTCTCAATACATGTTCTCGTGGGATTAAACCCTTTTTCAATTAAATCTTTGTTTCCGGCCTTTTTCCTTACAACATTACTAACTACTAATATAAGCGTTATACAAACTTTATAGGGTATAAAATAAAGAAAGCTGAACAATAATAATAAAAATAATTATAAATTGATTCAAAGAACTGCCGTATTCTCAATACATGTTCTCGTGTTTTTAAATCCTTCTTTTGCGATAATGTATATCACTATCCCTCGTGTTTTAGTGTGACAAGCTGACGCCTGAGTCATTCATCAAATTTGCAACACTTATAGCATCGTGATGACGTAGGTAAGAAAGGAATATCTATTTACAATACCATTTTGCAATATTTCGTTGGAAAGTTGTGGTGGGGAAAGACTGTCTAACCTTCTCTACAGAATTATTAAAACATGGACTCGTCCATCCGCAAGTTCCGCCTGCTCATGGAACAATTGCAAAAAAGCAGATTGCTCATGCGTCGCGCTTTCAGTCGTAGGAAACTGCCGTATTCTCAATACATGTTCCCGTGTGTTTAAATCTTTCTCGACGCAACCCTTTGTTTCCGCGGTTTTCCTTACATTCTTACTAACCACAAACTAGGAACGTTATATGTACTTTATAATAACATCTTACCTTCGCTTATATTCAATTTTCTACATATAACGTGTGAATTAATTATCTGGATTTTGCTAGAGAATGGGAAACAATTATGACAGTTATACCAATTGTTGTTGGAGTACTTGGAATGCTTGCAAAGAGCTTAGCAGAATTGCTGAAAAATGAACAAAATGGTTTTGTTCAGATTGTTGATCACGCTAGATAACACACTCTCTATCTCCCCCAGAAACTGTAACTATGGTCTTCTTAGCATAGTTGCAGTATAAACCATAAGTGGGGCTCTGTAGGTGTTGAACAAACACAAAATGTGCCTGAGCGAGCATCTACAGCAGAGATTAGCTAGCCGCCTTAGTAGACGGGCATCTTCGGATAAGAGTCGCCAGCCATCATATATATATATATATATATATATATATATATATATATATATATATATATATATAATATAATAATATTTTTTGTTTAAAAATATATTATTATAATATAAGCTCTACTTCTGTATGGAGCACTGTTTTTTAAAAATAAAAACAAAAATACTAAGGAACCCCGGATTATGCACCCAACGTGTTCTTTTCTATTTTCTGCATACCTGCACGAGGATATATATATATATATATATATATATATATATATATATATATATATATATGCCCAAGAAAAGATTGTAAATAGTAAAACGTTACTGAGAGTTATAAATGTCAGGAAATAGTGGAGAGCCATTGTCGCCAACAAACTGGACTCAACCCGGCACTGAAGAATTATCCATCAAACGAACAAAAAAATCATCGAAATCTGATGAAATCTGTGGAAACGCATAAACAACATCCGATCACACACACACACACACACACACACACACACACACACACACATACGCACACATACACATACATACATACACACATACACTCACTTACACACACATACATACATACACACACATACACATACACACATACATACACACATACACATACATACATACATACATACGCACACATATATACACACACATACATTTTGAGAATTATAGATATAAGAAGAAAGCTAAACAACAATAATACAAATTATAATAAGCTGTCAGATTATGGATTTCACTAATCCAATCAACAACATGGTGCTAAAATTATAAGCAAGTGAAAAATTAATTAATTATCTGGATCTTGCTAGAGAATAGGAAACAATTATGACATAGGTTAGCTCTTTGGGTGACTTAGGAAAGAAAGGAATATTTATTTACAATACCATTTTGCAATATTTCGTTGGAAGGTTGTTGTGGGGAAAGACTGTCTAACCTTCTCTACAGAATTATTGAAACATGGACTCGTCCATCCGCTAGGAATAGAACGCCTGCTCATGGAACAGTGGTAAAAAAGCAGATCGCTAATGCGTAGCGTTTTCAGTCGTACGAAACTACCGTATTCTCAATACATGTTCCGGTGTGTTTAAATCGTTCTTCACTCAACCCTTTGTTTCCGAGTATTTCCTTACATTCTTACTAACCACCAACTAAGAACGTTATATATACTTTATAACAACATCTTACCTTCGCCTATATTCAATTTTCTACATATAATGTGTGAAAGCAAGTGCATACGTCAGCCGCCAGTCAGCGGAGGTAACACAGATTCGGGTGGCTAAGGCGCTACTGCCACCCCTGGCGCCACCAGCAGCTTTTGTCACCGGAGAGGGTATTATTTTTGTGTAGACGTGTCAGTCTCTTGCGATTTTTTCTTACAAGTGAAAGTCAGATTTTCAATAACTAAATCATTCATTAATTCTTTAGATTGAGTGACTCTTGGGTCTTGAAGATTAGTAAAAAAAAATACACTTGGTAAGAATAAATTCTTATAATGTCAGGAAATGTCGGTAATGGTTTACTGAATTCCGGTCAGAGAATTCTAACCTACAAATTCCATTCTTTCTGGACAACCGACTGCAAACGACAATTAATCACTTCGGGTTGTAATTGAAGAAATTCCAAAGTTGACAGCACGTGAACTATACAGCCAGCTGAACCTACTTTCTTGAAATCAGTAACGTGTTAAAACTTTGCCAATGTGTTCTACATGAGGCCACCGCTCCTGAAACTAATCAGACATTCATTAATAGTTCTTTATTGAGAATAAGATTCTTTAAAGAACTTTCTATGGAAAATGTCATCACCAGTGATGAAAAGTGGCCTTTTTATTACGTTGAGTGATAAGTAATTTCCGTCTCTAGGAACGACTTGTAACAACTAAATTGTAAACATGCATAATAGTTAAGAATAAATTAGATTATTAATGTAAATTACTTTTTGCACAACAGTGGCAGCGTACACACTGGATTAAAAATATATTTCTTAACCTCACTAATAGAGAGACTGAAAGTGCATTGTATACCATAAGGTAATGAGAGTTTTGCTGAGCAGTAGCAGCGTACACAGTGAATGAAAGAATAAATTTCATTACCTCAAGAATAGAGGGAGTGAAACAGTATGTTTATCATATATGGATATGGGAATTTTGCTCAGTCGAGGCAGCATACACTGTGGACTAAAAATACACTTCTTAGCCTCACTGATAGAAGGACTGAAAGAGCATTTATATCATATAATTTTATGGGTCTTTTTGCTCAATAGTAGTCGAGTACACAGTGCATGAAAGACTACATTTCTTAACCTCCCTAATAGAAGAATTGAAGCTGCACTTACGTCACATAATGTCATGAGAGTTTAAGGGAATACCGTTTGAGAGACATCTCGACATTTGTGCAGTGTTTATAGTCAAAGAGTACAAAGGTGGGGTCTGCAAAGTTTTATTCCGGAGAAACATCGTTTGAAAGCTGAACCCAAACATTGCCGGAATCCGCGAACATTGATGAGGAAACTCTAAAGTCATTAGGGAAAATTAGCCCCCGAGAGTTTAATTGGCAATTAGCAAAGTGATAGAATGCACCACAATCTACCAATGGCAGCACTTTGAAAAGATAGAGAAAATCTGAAAGGTGAATGTTTACCATCCACACAAAGAAAAAGAACAAAGCGAATCATTTATCTGTAGCGATAATTTTCTTTTCCTAATAGACAATTAACTCTTTCAATAAATATAGAAAAACAGGCGATGAATAATGGGTCGTATACAACAATGTTCAATATAAAATGCAGTGGATTGTCAAGGATACTTCTCCAAATCTGATCCCAAAATTTGTATTCCATGGCATATAGTGGAATCGTCAAGATTTTTATTCGCTTGGAATTCTTGCAAAGCAATAAAACATTAAATGCACATTTATACGTCCAGCAGCTGTAACGTGTCCATAGAGGTTTAGTCAAAAAATCGTACTGCGCTCGTCAATAGGAAAGATGTGGTTCTCTTGCCTGACAACGCAAGCCTGCATATGTCACGAATGAAACAGGAAAAAATAATTGTAAGTCGGTTTTCTGTTCTACGCCAGCCGCTATATTAACCCTAGAACACTAACCATGAGTATATATTACCCAGCGCAAATTTTCCTATTTTATTTACAATTTTCAGTACCTGATCTTCTTACCTAAATAATATGTTTTTCAGTTCCTATTAATGTTAACTCAAAGTACAAAGTTTGAAGTTCCTGAATGTAAAATATTTCAAATAAAGATTTATATTTAATATTTTTTGAATATTTTCAAAATCGGGTAAGATATACCCATGGTTAATAGTGGTGTAACTTTAATTGATGGTTAGTGTTTTAGGGTTAACCCGACCTTATACCAACCGATTTTGATATCTTTCAATCGCGCTGCAAAACGCTTTGAAGAGGAAGACCTTCGCTAATGAAATCTAGTTTCAAGCGTTAGTCGAAAACTTTTCTTATTAAAGACCTAGTGAATTTTACTCAAAGGGTATCGAAGAGATGCTTGATAATTTGTAATAAGTCATTGCAAATAACTGAATAAAGTGTACACTTCGTTTTTTGAAGATTAAAGTTGATAGATAGAAACTGAAATATTTACGATTCAACAAAACACTTTTCATCGGAACGTCCCAGATCTAATACTACCGAACGTTTTCCAACTTAAACCCCAAAGAGAGAAGCCAAAATATCGTCGGGTTCCTCGTCGTTTTTCATTTTTCCAAAAATGTATTGCTTGGAATATTTTTCTTTTTCAAAAATGTACTGCTGGTAATAACGTATTGCTGGTAATATTTTTACCAAAAAAGTATTGCTGGTATTAAAACCTATTTTTACACTATTATAGTGCTTTGATCTCTGTTTGGTGTGGGTTAACAATTTGCTCATAGCTGGCACCCTGCCAGGTGCTACAACCCTAGGTCAGGGTAGATCTGTGAACACCAGCAATTAAGAAGTGGTTCTACGGTCCTCAAAAACCTCCTGATGAAAGGCTTTGCTGTCGGATGTTATTTATCGTCATACCCAAGGCGCGGATATAACTTTCGTCTTACCAAGGGCGCGGATGTAGTTTTCGTCTTACCCAGGGCGTGGATGTAGTTTTCGTCTTACCCAGAGCGCGGATGTAGCTTATCGTCTTAATTAGGATACCCTGATAATTGATAAGTCATTGTAAATAATTGAATAAAGTGTACATTTTTTTTTTTAAGAATAAAGCTGGCAAATACAAACTGAAATATTTATGACTCAACATAAGACTTTTCATTGGAACGTCCCAGATCAAATACTGCTGGAAATTTTCATATTTAAACCCTAAAGAGAGAAGCTCAGGTTTTTCAAAAAGTACATAATGATATTTTTTTCGGGTCAGAGTGGATATGTGAACACCAGTAACTAGGAAGTGGTTCCACGCCCCTAAAAATCTTCAGAAGAAAGGACTAGCTGTCGGATGTAGTTTATCGTCTTATGTAGGATACCGGATGTAGTTTACCGTCTTACCCAGGGCACGGATATAGTTTATCCTCTTACTCAGCACGCCCTGATAATAGATAAGTGATTGCAAATAATTGAATAAAGAGTACACTTTGTTTTATGAAGAATACAATTGATAAATATAAACAGAAATATTTATGACTCAACATGAGACTTTGCATTGGAACGTCCCCGATCGAATACTGCCGAACATTTTCACTCTTAAACTCCAAAGAGAGAAGCCAAAATAATTTCGGGCGCTTCCTAAAGTACATGCATACAGAAATCTGGTAATGGCGTGGGACTGACATTCAAGAAAAAAAAATTATAGAATTTGCAGAATTTTGCTGGCATGGTATTAATAAGTATCGAGAAATCCTTGCAGTTAATAGTGAATATGTAACTGGATTAAATGTAATTGTACTTATTGCAGAATAAAGTTGGAAAAATAAAATTCAATTTGGGAGATAATGTAGATAAAAAAAATGTAAATGATTTATGACTCAAAATAATACATGAATAAATGAAATATCTTGATTGAAAATGAAATCTGAGTTTTTATTTGAAGTTACTTTCTTTTGAATTCTTGTAATTTAGTCTACAACAAGAATAACATAGAAAACATGTGGAATTCATTTTGCCTGTTATACATTGTCCGCCATATTTACCTGACCTTGCGCCAAACGAGTATTACGTATTTTCAGTCACTGCATGACATCTTAATGAGGAAAAATTTCTCTAATAAAAAACAGATTAACAGTTTGTGGAAAACCTTTTTGCATGAAAACCTACACATTTTTTCTTATTGCAAATAATCGTGTATAAATAAACTGCATAAAATGTAATCGTATTTTGTGAAGATTAAAATTGATAAATGAAAACGGAAATTATTTATGACTCAACATTATTTATCGGAATGTTCTAGATTGAATATTTACCAATATTTTCAGAGCTAAACCCCAAAGATAGAAGCCAGAATATGCCAAAGTTCTTTATAAAGTAGATGGATACACAATGTTGTTAATGGCGTTGAACTGGAATTTAAGAAAATATATATATAGAATTTGCAGAATTTTACTCAAATACTATTGATGATATGCCTGATAAGTGGCAAGAAATCATTGCAATAAATGGTTAATATCTATCTGGATTAAATTTAATTTTACTTATTGAAGGATGAAGTTGAAAAATAAAATTGTATTTAGAAGAAGAAGTTGATAAAAAAATGTAAATGATTTATGACTTAACATATCACATGACATAATGAACTCTCTTTTTTATCTGACTTCTCACTAAGTTCTGGCCACGGAGAGCAGACCCCTACACACTCACTACCTGGCTACTTTATTCACTGCTGGCCGTTTCACTGACTTCCAGCTATTTCATTCACTACTCATTATATGAATACTGGATGGGGGGATTAACCACCTCTTTCTGTTCATTGAGTTCAACCAACCAGGAAGCAGGAGCACCCAGACAACTTTTGGGTGGTCAGTTTTTCAAGAACTCTACAATAACTAAAAACGAATTATAGGCGGGATAGAGACAGGACTCCCGAAAAATCCTGATCATTAAATTTATTCAAAGATGGGATGGAGGGAAGATTCCTGAGAAACTCTGGTCATTAAATTGAATTAAATTCTAGATTGAATACTTACCAATATTCTGAGAGCTAAGAAGCCAGAATATGCTGAAGTTCTTCATAAATACATGAATACACATGTTTGTTAAGGGCTGGAAATTAGAATTCAAGCATATATATATATATATATATATATATATATATATATATATATATATATATATATATATAAGACAATATTTATATTTTGTATTTATATTTACTGGGTCTGAATATTATTGGACTCTAGTTTCTTGAAATTCATATTTCCCCCCCATTCTATTACATTCGTTAATTTAAAATTAATTTACACGCTTTTTAAATACCCAGAATAAATAAACTTGATGAGTTCAAGCGCCCTACCAGACTGGCATCCCGTTCTCGCCCCTTCACTGTCGAAACTCCTAAATGTAGCGGTCTCTTCTACTCCAATAGCTTCATGTCTCGCACCTCTCGCCTGTGGAACTCCCTTACCTATTCCAGTTTCCCTAAGAGCTATAATCGCCAGCTATTAAAATGTAATATCAATCGACATCTCCAGTTGCCTTGATCTATCCACTATCCTTCTCGTCCTTTTTTCTATCTCTCCTATCTGATCTTGCTCTAAATTTTCTTGCGTCCTAGTGGCTACCCGTCTTGCTTGGGGTGAAATGCTTAAAAAAAAAAAAGATAAAAGGAAAAAAAAGAAGTCCTGGGACGAAACCAGTTGTTTTTATTTTAGCTTTTGCTTTTAAAAAATGCCCCATAAATATTGTATTTTCTTATCTAATATATATATATATATATATATATATATATATATATATATATATATATATATATATATATATATATATATATATATATTAGCTTGGTGCAAAAAATAATGTCGTTTTCTCACATAGTAATTATTTGTGAGAAAACGACATTATTTTTGCACCATCCTAATATATATATATATATATATATATATATAGCATTTATAGAATTTTACTAAAATCGCGTTGATGTGCTGCCTGATAAGTACCAAGAACACTTTGCAATTAATGGTGAATATCTAACTGAATTAAATGTAATTTTTACTTATTAAAGGATAAAGTTCAAAAATAAAATTATATTTGGAAGATAAGTTGATAAACGGTAAATGGTTTATGATTCAATTTAACGCATGACATAATGAATTCTCTTGATTGGGAACGAAGGCCCGTTGTTTTTAATTATGAAAAATGAAAAAGAAATTACACTGAGATTCAGAAAGAGATTGTTGAATTTAATTACAGTGTAACACGATATAAGAGACCCGGATATAAGAGAGATTTTTCTGGTCCCAAATTAGAGCCATACTTACCTAAACAAAATAGACCAAACCTGGATATAAGAGAAACCCGGATATAAGATACTTCTTCTCCGGCCCCGACAACTCTCTTATATCCGGGTTACACTGTACTGAGAATTTTTTTCCAGGAGCAGTAATCATCATCGGCAATTAACTTTTTATTGAAAAAAAAGTTTGAACAAAGTAACTATAAACAATTTTTTTTTTTTTTTGCTATCCTCTGCCAGCCACATTGATGAAAGCATTACCTCGAACCATCGCCAGTGAGACAGTCTGCAAGAGCCACTCCGTTTCGCTCGGGTCATCCCTAAATCGAGACGCAATCGTGCGAATCCTCTGAAGAAACGCCATCGAAAGAGGGTCAGTAACCCCAGAAGTCTCCACTGCCACAGAAGTAAAAAAATAAAATAAAAATAAAAAAATAAAAAAAAAGGTATCAGCAAGAGAAGAATATTTAACTATTGTTTTTTATCCATGCGTCCCGGGAGACGGACCCTGGCTCAACGGCGGCCCTGATCAAATTACCGGTCGAAAATGTATCCGGAAATTTATTTGAAAGTATTTGAATTATTGTAACTTAGTCTAAAAAAAAAAAAAATGCATATTGTCCTGGAATGTGGTTAAAATAACAAGAATAATGAAGATACTAGTCAAAAATGAATAAATCAAACAGTTAAGGAGACTGTTGTGTATGTGATGGGATCATTTAGAGTCTTTAAAATGCAATGGAGCACTAACTCGACGTTTATCGGTCCAGCTGCTGGAAGGTGATAAACGAAAACGGAAATTATTTATTATTATGTTTAGAGAAAAGAGACAATTATTTCTATACAAGGAAATGTCCCTCGTTTTAAGAAAATCCCGTGTGTATCATGAGAAGGTAATGATTTGGGATTGGTGAGATGGGAAGTTATGAGGTTTTAAATTGTAGCGAAGCAGTCAATGCAGAGTATGATCGTTTTCAGTTAGAAATATGATACGATTTCTTCGTTGAAAAGGTGAATTTTAACCGACCAATCGAACTGTGAGTTAGTCTTGCATGGCAACACCAGAGACCCGATAAAAAACGCATGCAAAGAAGAGACTTTGGCATTGAATATGGAAGAGATACGGAGGGAAAACTGAGAGTAACCTGCGTTAAGAACCTGTGTAACGGGATGACAGAACGAGGAATGGAAACGATAGTAAAAAAAAAAAAGAAATCAAATTTTGCTAGGAACTTCGAAGAATAGGAAATTGTGGATAACAAAGATAGTCTACTACCTGAAGGGGTATGAAAGAAGAAGAAGAGGAAGAAGAACAAGAGAAGAAGAACAAGAGGAAGAACAAGAAGAGGAGGAGGAGGAAGAAGGAGAAGAAGAAAAAAAGAAGAAGAATAAGAAGAAGAGAGGAAGGACAAGAGGAAGAAGAAAAAGAAGAAGAAGAGGAAGAACAAGAAGAGAGGAAGAACAAGAGGAAGAAGAAGAAGAGGAGGAGGTGGAAGAAGAAGAAGAAGAAGAAGAAGAAGAAGAAGAAGAAGAAGGAGAAGAAGAAAAAGAAGAAAAAAAGAAGAAGAAGAAGAAGAGAGGAAGGACAAAAGGAAGAAGAAAAAGAAGAAGAAGAGGAAGAAGAACAAGAGAAGAAGAACAAGAGGAAGAACAAGAAGAGGAGGAGGAGGAAGAAGGAGAAGAAGAAAAAAGAAGAAGAAGAAGAAGAGAGTAAGGACAAGAGGAAGAAGAAAAAGAAGAAGAGGAGGAAGAACAAGAAGAGAGGAAGAAGAAGAGGAAGAAGAAGAAGAGGAGGAGGAGGAAGAAGAAGAAGGAGAAGAAGAAAAAGAAGAAAAAAAGAAGAAGAAGAACAGAGGAAGGACAAGACGAAGAAGAAGAAAAAGAAGAAGATGAGGAGGAGGAGGAGGAAGAAGAAGAAGAAGAAGAGGAAGATATCTCTTCTCTCGCAGATACAGTAGAGAGGTAGCATTAACGTTCTAACCCAGGTAGATGAAATTTTATTTTCCAATATTCTCTCTCTTTCTCTCTCTCTCTCTCTCTCTCTCTCTCTATATATATATATATATATATATATATATATATATATATATATATATATATATATATATATAGAGGGTATTCCAATAACTTGGTCAGATTTTAATTTAAATGGGAATTAATTAATCTTTTCATTTTCTTTCGGATTTAACTTAAGTCTTTGGCAATTTCAGCCATGGAACGATTAACAATCAAACGTGTTAAAGTTATCGAAGCTTATTCCGAAAATGGACTTTGAAATTTATAAATATACGGCCCAATGATTCCGCTATCAAAAAATCCACACTAAACAGTAACCTTTTGTGGATGCAGTGGCTTTTCAACAATCTTCCACGTCCTGGGTATGACGCTAAACTACATCCACGTACTGGGTATGGCGATAAACTGCATCCAACAGCAAGGTCTCAGATAATGTTTTCAGAAAAATAATGTTGCCAGCTG
Organism: Acanthosepion lycidas; assembly: GCA_963932145.1. Classification (NCBI taxonomy): domain Eukaryota; kingdom Metazoa; phylum Mollusca; class Cephalopoda; order Sepiida; family Sepiidae; genus Acanthosepion; species Acanthosepion lycidas. The sequence goes on along the minus strand of OZ010600.1, from coordinate 14,982,147 downwards.
TAAGTTTTTGAAACAATAATGTTGCCAGATGTAAGTTTTTGAAACAATAATGTTGCCAGCTCCAAGTAACTTTTTGAAACAATAATGTTGCCAGCTCTAAGTAAGTTTTTGAAACAATA
>OZ010600.1:14847028-14979528 GCA_963932145.1 Acanthosepion lycidas | reverse complement strand
AAACCTAAATTACACCAAAAATATCATGAAAAATATGGAAAACGGCATAAACATCAATAAATTCAAAGACTGTATAGTCTGTCTGGAGAAGAAAATAGCTATAATGCCATTCCAAGACAAACACAAACTATTAAATAAACGATCAGAACCCATCTCAAAATGGGGACAAGTTTTTACGCAGTTACTTAAACATTGAAAATAGAAAACGAATAAAAATAATTAATAAATAACAAAATAAGTAAAATAAATAAGTAAAATAAATTAAACCAAATCAATAAATGCTTAAATAAATTAAGTAAATGATAAAGAAATTAAAGGATCACGAACGCACATATAAACACAAATAAACGTATTTATGACAACAAATTATAAAATAAACAATAATAAATAATGAGTAAAACAGTTAACAACCAACCCTAAAAAAGAGCCACAAAAGTGCATTCTGATCCACAATTATTTCCACTCAATAGCTTCTTGAATAATTCGAATCATGACCGATGCACTTCACCCAATTAACCGCCAGAATAATACAATAAACTTATCCACAGTGCACTAGAGTCAAGCATATCTAAATAGTCGAGCTTAAACCCAACGCACGCCGCTTGACGCCCTCTTAACCACAGTAGAGTTTCATCTCTAGTATACTGATTAGAATTGGGTTCACTGTTTACATAATGCAGACTATTGTCGTAATATTTGTCCCCATATTAATTACGATTCGGCCGTTGTATGCCCCGGCATTCTCCACTGCCTTTATCGGGTATTGAACTCACACTACTTGGCTCCTCTCACTCGATCTAACTAGCGGTACAGTGGATAAAGGCGTTGGTTAGATCCAGTGACAGGACCAAAAGAGTGTGAGTTCAAGACCCAGTTAAGGCAGTGGAGAACTCGGAGAGGGGAATTAACAGAAGATAACTGATAACAGATATACATTAAATATATCTCGTAGAACTAGAACAGTCGTGGCCAGTGAGGAAATAAAGAGTTCAGTTTGACATTCCAAACACCTGAAGAAGGCCGGAACGTACAATGGCCGAAACGTTGTAATAAATATGGCGACAAAGATGAGGACAATAGTCCGAATAATGTAAATAGTGTACACAATGCCTCATTTCAGAAATATAGAGATACTGAAGGGCCAAAACGTTGCAATAAATATGGCGACAAAGATGAGGACAATAGTCCGAATAATATAAAAACTGTACATAATTCCTCATCTCAGAAATATAGACAGATGCTAAAGGGCCGAAACGTTGTAATAAATATTGCAACAAAGATAAGGACAATAGTCCGAATAATGTAAATAATGTACATAATGCCTCATCTCAGAAATATAGCTAGATACTGTATAATTGGGTTTCGATTCCATTCTAAACCCCACTTCGGCTGTATACTCTTAACGTCTCCGCCTGAACTCTGAATGTTATATATTCGAATTAAATCTTTAGTCTAGAAGTAGCTTTCTTTCGTTTTATCTTGCTGTATCTTACTCTAATGCAACTTCAAACAGTAACCCTCTATCTTGAGTGACTCTTGGGATTTGTTTTTGGGTGAACATTAGTAAAAAAAAAGATAGCAAATCTTTATTTTCAAGAACAACACCTTATTTCCTTTCCTCCCCCTTTTTCATTATCACTCCTTTAATAACACTTACTCCTATTTTCTTTTTACTCTATCGACTTCAACGTCACTTCTTTTCTCCCCTTTCTCATCCGACTCTCAATCATTACCCTCTTTTTTTAACTCTCTTTTTTGAATTCTTTTATTTCCTCCTCTTCCTTAACAATCCTCTTCACACTTTTCGTATTCCTTTCCCCGTCTCTTGCTCTAATTTCCACTCTTACTATTCTCTTCACAATATTTTGTCATCCTTTTCACTCCTCTCCCTCCTCCCTTCCCCCTCCTCTTTGCCGTCCCTTAACTACTCCTCTAATTCTCTTCCCTTCTCTTCTCTTTTATTCTCCTTTCGACTCTTCCTATTCCCTTTCTAATATTTTGCTGCCCTTTTCACTCCTTTCCCTACTCCCTTCCCCCTTCTCTTTGCCATCCTTTAACTACTCCTCCAATTCTCTTCTCTTCTCTTTTATTCTCCTTTCGACTCTTCCTATTCCCTTTCTAATATTTTGCTGCCCTTTTCACTCCTTTCCCTACTCCCTTCCCCCTTCTCTTTGCCTTCCTTTAACTACTCCTCCAATTCTCTTCTCTTCTCTTTTATTCTCCTTTCGACTCTTCCTATTCCCTTTCTAATATTCAGCCACCCTTTTTACTCCTCTCCCTACTCCCTTTCCCCTCCTCTTTGCCATCCCTTAACTACTCCTCTAATTCTCTTCCCTTCTCTTCTCTTTTATTCTCCTTTCGACTCTTCCTATTCCCTTTCTAATATTCAGCCACCCTTTTTACTCCTCTCCCTACTCCCTTTCCCCTCCTCTTTGCCATCCCTTAACTACTCCTCTAATTCTCTTCCCTTCTCTTCTCTTTTATTCTCCTTTCGACTCTTCCTATTCCCTTTCTAATATTCAGCCACCCTTTTTACTCCTCTCCCTACTCCCTTTCCCCTCCTCTTTGCCATCCCTTAACTACTCCTCCAATTCTCTTCCCTTCTCTTCTCTTTTATTCTCCTTTCGACTCTTCCTATTCCCTTTCTAATATTCAGCCACCCTTTTTACTCCTCTCCCTACTCCCTTTCCCCTCCTCTTTGCCATCCCTTAACTACTCCTCCAATTCTCTTCCCTTCTCTTTTATTCTCCTTTCCACTTTTCCTGTTCCCTTTCTAATATTTTGCTGCCCTTTTCACTCCTCTCCCTACTCCATTCCCCCTCCTCTTTGCCATCTTTTAACTACTCCTCCAATTCTCTTCTCTTCTCTTTTATTCTCCTTTCCACTCTATCTATTCCCTTTCTAATATTTGGCTGCTCTTTTCAACCCTCTCCCTACTCCCTTCTCCCTCCTCTTTGCCATCCTTTAACTACTCCTCCAGTTCTCTTCCCCTCTCTTTTATTCTCCTTTCCACTCTTCCTATTCATTTTCTAATATTTTACTACCATTTTCTCTCCTCTCACTTCTCCCTTCTTTCTCTTACTCCTCCAATTCTCTCCCCTTTTCTTTTATTCTCTTTTCAGCTCTATTCTATTAATTTTTCAATATTTCACCTCCCTTTTCACTTCTCTCTCTACTCCCTTCCCCCTCTTTTGCTATTCTTTTACCCCTCTTCCTATTTCATTCATCTCTCTTTTGTCATCTTCCCACTTCTCCTCTTATGTTTTCTTTGTCTTTCTTCTTATTCCGTTCTGTTTCCTTTGATATATTTTCACACCATTTCCTTCCCTCTCTTTTATCATCCTTTTCACTCCTCTTCCTACTTCCTTCCGTCTCAACTGCCATACTTTCACTCCGCCACTATTCTCTTCTCCCTCTTTTGTTTTAGTTTTCCCTCTTCCTATTTCTTTTCAAATATTTTGCCATCCTTTTCACTCCTCCTCCTCCTATTGCACTCTACCGCTTTGGATATCTTTGCCCTCTTACTCTCTCTTTTCTCATCTTTTTCCAATCATTCTCTTCTTATTCTCTCTTTTTCCCTTCATTCTCCACATTCTTCTTTTTTCTTTCTCTTCACTTCCTTTTTTTTTTTTTTGCGATACTTTTCTTTCGACTTCTCCCTCCTTTTCTTTTCTTCATCTTCCTCCTGTCTTACTTTCATCTTCTTCGTTTCCATTCGCCTTTCACATTTCACTTTTGCCTATTCCTTCACCAACATCTTCCCCACTTTTGCCTTCTCACCTCATTTGCTCACCTTTCATGAATATTTTTCATTCTTCGGCGACATCATTTTGATTTTAAATTTTGTCTCTCTGATCTTTTCTAATATTTATTCAAACCTCACCCTCTCTCCAATTACTCCGTTAATTCAGAGTCCTCCATTTGTTTTGTTTTTTTAAATGATCTTGCTTCTTTAACCTTGAAACTCACTTTCGACGAGGTAAACCCGTACACTTAAACTCGACGTTCGATGTCTCTTGATTTCCATATTACGTGAAGTCTCCTAGAAATATATTTAAAAAAAAACCCTCTTCTACTGATACCCAACGCCACATTAATTCCTTTCTTTAAAGTCGTTAAATATATTACATTAACGTCATCGGACAAGACGCTCGGACTCAGTTCATCCAAATTTTAAGCTTTGTGAACTTTTGCTCTGAACGACGTCATATTTCACCTTTCAAGTAAAAGAATTGAGACGATAAAAAAAAATGTACCTTGTTTGTTTGAATTTCTAAGCGAAGGTCAAAGTAAAAGCCTGCATAAATTAATCTTTCTTGTTACCCAGACTCAGTGAAAATATTATCTTGGTTTATAAATGTTATAAATTATAACGATTGAATGCTGTCCAAATTTATGTCCGGCATATATTTAGGAGTCGATGGGGGCAGGCTATCAGTTTGATATTTAAGCAATGGGAGTTGATGGCAAGATCGAACTGGTGGCGCTTGTGAATAAAGGGAAGGGCAGAGAATTGGGAATTGACTAGCGTTCTTCGTTCGCTTGACTGGCAATTATATTACAAATGGCGGATTATTGGCGCGTGCGAAGATGATTATTTTTCTTTTTTAACTTCTGCTTCTTTTTACTCTTTTTTTTTCTTTTTGGTGGGAGGACATTTGCTTTCTCTCTTAATCGCTTTTCCTGAATACGTCAAGTTTTCTAACTTTCTAGAGTATATTTGTTCTTTTTCTTTCTTAGTGTACTGCTACTTCAATTTATATCTCTTTCTATCAGCCTTCCTTAATTTCTTTCTTTACGTCTTTCTTTTCAGTCTCTATGCTTTCTTTTGGAACGCCTGCTTCTTTCCAGACCGTTTCATATTTCTTCATTTTTTATATTATTTTCTCAATATACGGATTTTCCTAACATCAATGGTCATATTTTTTTTTATTTCTTTCCGCATTTTGTTCTAGTTTAGCTTTCTTTCTTTTTCTTTCTTTCTTTCTTTCTTTCTTTCTTTCTTTCTTTTCCGAAGCCTTATTCTCCTCTTGAAGACCTTTCTTTCTTTCTTTCTTTCTTTCTTTCTTTCTTTCTTTCTTTTCCAAGGCCTTATTCCTCTCACGAATACGTTTGTTTTTTGTTTGTTTGTTTCTTTCCGAAGCCTTATTCTTCTCATGAAGACCATACCTTCTTTCTTTCTTTCTTTCTTTCTTTCTTTCTTTCTTTCTTTTCCCAGGCCTTATTCTTCTTACGAATACGTTGTTTTTTGTTAGTTTCTTTCTTTCCGAAGCCTTATTCTTCTCACGAAAGCTTTCTTTCTTTCTTTCTTTCTTTCTTTCTTTCTTTCTTTCTTTCTTTCTTTAACGAAACCTTTCTCTTCTTACACACACTGTTCCCTTTCTTTCTTTGTTGATTTTTCATTTTCTTTCTTTCTTTTCCTTTTTTCCTTCCTTATTCATTCTATTTCTCTTTTTTACTCTTCACGTTTTTTTTCTTTTTGCTATCTGTATTTACTGTTTTTTTTTTCAGCTAGGCACATTTTTTAATATCCTATATCAATATTGAAACTTCCAGACATGAAAGTATATTTAAAAAACAAAGAACGAAATAAATATGAATTTTCATGAGGTAAAAAATAAATGTCTCATAAAAATCATTGGACACTTTAATTTCTGAACTTGAAGAAAGCACATGACGCATGACAACGGCTGTTTCGCTTTTTAACCAAAACCTGTCTTAAGTAGATTTAATGAAACATCGTTAATAATTCTGGTTCTTTGTCCAGTCTACAAATTAATGTGCCACTTTTGTTCATATCTTTTCTTTATAGAATTTCTTTTTTTTTACGGAGTCTTATTCTTCTCACAAACTATTGTTTCTTTCTTGCTTTCTTTCTTTCTTTTCCGAAGCAGTATTGTTCTCACGAACGAATTCATTCTTTACCAAAAAGCCTTAGGCTTCTCCCGATTCTTTTCCGAAGACTTATTCTTCCCACGAACAACTTTCTTTCTTTCTTTCTTTCTTTCTTTCTTTCTTTCTTTCTTTCTTTCTTTCTTTCTTTCTTTTTCGAAGCCTTATTCTTCTCATAAGCACATTTCTTTCTTTCTTTCTTTCTTTCTTTTTTCTTTCTTTCTTTTCTGAACCATTATTCTTTTGACGAACCTCTTTCCTTCCGTCCTTCTTTCTTTCTTTCTTTCTTTCTTTCTTTCTTTCTTTTCTGAAGCCTTATTCTTCTCATGAGCAGCTTTCTTTTTTCCCGTAGCATTATTCTTCTCACGACTATCTTTCTTTCTTTCTTTTTTTCTTTCTTTCTTTCTTTTTTCTTTCTTTCTTTCTTTCTGGAAAAAGTATCTTGCTATTTTAAGTTAAATAATTTATTTTCATCTAAATATTCCTTAATGTGTGTGTTTGTACTTCTTTATGCTCCTAAAATTATAACTGTGTAATATCCACATTATATGTTTCCATGTTACTAATTAAGCTATACTTTCTAAATATATCTAAACATATAATTCTGTTTGTGTTTGACGAAAGGGGTCAGTGAGTGTGAAAGAATATCTATAAAAGGGAATATTATTAAGGAAGAAGGACAATAAAAGAAAAATGAAAAAATTGCAGGCAATATACTTTTGAAGAAAAAAAAATATTACCAGCAGTACATTTTTGAACAAAAAATTTACCAGCAATAAAAATCTTGTCAGCTTTAAATAACCCATTTAGGTGTTGATATGCCGTAAAAAAAACAAACAAAATGATACCGAAAACAAAGGGGTGAAACAATTTCGCTATCTAGGAATCTACAGTCGATTAATCTTTCTGTTCTAGGTTCAGAAGAATGAAAATAACGGTTGAAATTGAATTTAAATTTAGAAACATCAAATTTGACTGCAAATTAATAAGCCACACGAAAGTTCCATAAAGAAGAAGTGCGAGAGAAGAATCTCTTAGCATAGAACTTACGGTTAGATCAAGCTATTTCTACTGTAAAATAATGAGACATTATTGCCAATCTAGTATTGCGCTTAAATTGACAAAACATCTAGGTACCGTAGAGGAAATCTCATCAGAACAATTGCAGTTAAAATGTAGTAAAGGCGAAGAAATCTACGTTACGGCCATGGGAGAATTACAGAAGCCGAGATGACAGATCAGGACCAGTAACACTGCAGATTCTTATACGGTTTATCAAGGATCTCTTATTATATAGCAGAATCACCAGACCAGATGTGACAGGAATATTCAAATCATGGTCGCGTATTAAACTTATAAATTTGTAAGAAATATTCTGACGAAAACAATTGCCTAGCACGAAACACCGAATCGACTTGCCTAGCAGCAGACATATCAGTTTTCAATATAATCTTTCCACTTCATGTCAATGGAAAACGTTAGCCCTAGGAGGCGTAATGAGTCACTGGTGTAGGAGTTAGCATCAGCCATACTGATGGAAGGTAGAAAATTCTCTGAAACGATTAAAAGATCAGTGTAACTCATTATTTCCATTATTCGGACTATTGTCCTCATTTTTGTCGCCATATTTTTTACAACGTTTCGGCCTTTCAGTATATGTTTATATTTCTGAGATGAGGTATTATGTACACTATTTACATTATTCGGACTATTGTCCTCATCTTTGTGGCCATATTTATTACAACGTTTCGGCCTTTCAGTATCTGTTTATATTTCTGAGATGAGGTATTATGTACACTATTTACATTATTCGGACTATTGTCCTCATCTTTGTTGCCATATTTATTACAACGTTTCGGCCTTTCAGTATCTGTTTATATTTCTGAGATGAGGTATTATGTACACTATTTACATTATTCGGACTATTGTCCTCATCTTTGTCGCCATATTTATTACAACGTTTCGGCCTTTCAGTATCTGTTTATATTTCTGAGATGAGGTATTATGTACACTATTTACATTATTCGGACTACTGTCCTCATCTTTGTTGCCATATTTATTACAACGTTTCGCGTATTGTACTCACACTCTTTGGATCCTGTTACTGGATCTAACTAACTCCTTTATCCACTGTGTCATGTGTCCGTGGGGTTAAGGCAGTGAAGAACTTTCAGAGGGAAATTAACAGGAGATAACTGATAACTGACATCCATTAAACATGGTACGTGGAACTAGAACAGTCTACCCCAGTGAGCGAAATAAAGGGTCCAGTTCAACATTCCAACCACCTGAAGAAGGCCTGAGCGTAAGACGGCCGAAACGTTGTAATAAATTTGGCGACAAAGGTGGGGACAATAGTCCGAATGATGTAAATAATGTACATAATACTTCATCTCAGAAATATAGACAGATACTGAAAGGCCGAAACGTTGTAATAAATATGGCGACAAGAATGAGGACAATAGTCCGAATAATGTAAATAATGTACATAATACTTCATCTCAGAAATATAGACAGACAGTGTAAGTCAGTATTATTTTCTATCCAGACTGGAGGCAAAATAAATACTGGGTGAAAATTAAACCATGTTTTATAAATGAATAAAGAGGGTGTACGTTTGTTAAAATGCCTCTTCAGGACATAGACTCAACAAAAAGTCCTGAATGATTTATCTCCCCTTCGCAGGTCGCCTTTCTGACTGTCATCATTGGAGAATTTCTATTCTCTATGTGCTTTCTTTATATCAACAGCAGAAGCACATGGCCATCAACACCTCTGCTCTTGCATTCAGGGAATCATAATTCTACATCGTGTTGTGTAGTCAAAAATATACACCTTTGTTCAAATTAATTGAAACATCCACTTTAGTTTCCTTTCATTCTCCTTACGGTCAGTTTTAGACCCCCTGGATTGACAGGGTGTAATCAATTTCTATTTTGTCCTCAGATTAGGTCATTTGTATTGGTGTGCAGTAATATGAATCTATTTTCGGGGTGTATGATGAAACTTGTTTGGCCTTGAAAACTATAATCTTTCCACTTCATGTCAAAGGGAAAGGTTAGCCCGAGAAAGTCCAATGAGTCACTGTTGTAGGGGTTAGCATCAGCAATACTGATGGAAGGAAAAAGATTCTCTCAGACGATTAAAAGATCACTGTAACTCAGTATTGTGTTCAATACAGACTGCATGACATGTGCATGCTGGGTGATTGGTATGGTTTGTCATGTTTTACGATATATCAACCTCAATGGATTATTTAATGGCGACAAGATTTTTACTGATGGATTTTTAAAAATATATTACTGGTAATTTTTTTTTTAAAGAAATGCATTGGTAGCATTATTACTATAAAAATCTATTTCGTAATATTTTAACCCCAATTTGGGCTATCTGTCTATATTTCTGAGATGAGGTATTATGTAGACCATTTACATTATTCGGACTATTGCCATCATCTTTGTTGCCATATTTATTACAAAGTCTCGGCCTTTCAGTATCTGTTTATATTTCTGAGATGACGTATTATGTAGACTATTTATATTATTCGGACTATTGTCCTCATCTTTGTTGCCATATTTAGTACAAAGTTTCGGCCTTTCAGTATCTGTCTATATTTCTGAGATGAGTTATTATGTACACTATTTATATTATTCGGACTATTGTCTTCATCTTTGTTGCCATATTTATTACAACGTTTTGGCCTTTCAGTATCTGTCTATATTTCTGAGATGAGGTATTATGTACAATATTTACATTATTCAGACTAATGTCCTCATCTTTGTTGCCATATTTATTACAACGTTTTGACCTTTCAGTATCTGTCTATATTTCATAGATGAGGTATATGTACACTATTTATATTATTCGGACTATTGTCTTCATCTTTGCTGCCATATTTATTACAACGTTTCGGCCTTTCAGTATCTGTCTATATTTCTGAGATGCGGTATTATGTACATATTTACATTATTCGGACTATTGTCCTCATCTTTGTCGCCATATTTATTTTCCTGAAACCGCCTTCATCAATAAGAGAATAAAAAATAATATGGCAGGAAAAAAATGGTTTACTTCAGAAAGAATGACAACCTACTTAATTTAAAAAACCTGCCTCGTCAGTCATGTATCCCCTATGACACATAACTGATGTTTATTTATTTATTACTAATTATTTTTCTATAGAAATGCACCGATAATAAACGCGAAAGAAAAGCTAGCTTCCTATAATTTATGACAAATATACCTTATTTATTTCTTTAAATATAAATGATTGTTTTTCCATTTCCTTTGCTAATTTAAGCGACATTTATTTTCTTTCCACATAAGCCATATCCAAAAGATTTTAGAGAGGAACTGTCACCGTTAAACTTGATATGCAATCAAAATGACACATCGAAGTTAAGATTGTAAAATATCTTCCCGGATTAACGTTTTCTTTTCCATAAAACTTGGTCAAGGATAGCCGTGTTTTGGCATTGTCGTTTTCTAAAGCTCTTCAGGGAGATCATATCAGCACACAATAGCCAAAACAGATATTGATAGATTCGTGGCAAGAAATGCGCTCTTCTCTAAGCCTTTTCTTTCTCGTTTTTCTTTTTTTTTTTTTTGTTTTAGAATCAAGAAAGTATTAAAGACACGTGTTCAATGGCTGGTGAACTCCAGTTGTCAAGCGAAAGAAAGGAGAAGATCTTTTTTTTTTCCTTTAAAAATACACGTAAAATCAAATCTTAAAATTGAATCAGCGCTCCTGTTTCCCGTTGTAACTTAATCTTAATTCTCTATCGCTGAATGATAATGAATGTTTGTTTTCGACAGAAATGTTCAAAAGTTAGAAAATTATCTGTCTCTTGTTTATTTATTTATTTATTTTTTAACAAAAATAACTTACCCCAAAATAACTTTTACCAACGTTACATTTTAAATACACTAAAACGTAACGTTGGTAAAAGTTCTTTATCTTTTTTTTTTTCGTATCAACATCGATGGGTTATTTAATACCGAAATCTAAATATTTTATTTTTCTGTAGATGATAATGATTTAGTAATACAAGACTTACTAATTGACCCGTAGCTGGGGGTACAAATGTGGATTCTTACCTTTCCCAACAGTATTTGCGCGTAAGTGAATATAATGAACCCAACGGGAATTGGAACTCAGGTGTCCGATTAATAATCCCGAGCCATTTTCTATTACACCAACCGCACATCCAAGCTTAGAGCACCTAGTATTCCCATCTAGATGCTGACCAGGATCGACATTATTTAACATTCGGTTATCTTACGGGGACCTGTTTTGTAATAAGATGTGGCCTTAATCCCAGAAGTGTTTTGAAGTTAGTGCAAGTACTTTGATTGAATAGCGATATTTGCTATTCGTTTTATTCATTTGGTATAACTAAAAGCTGACAACAACAACGATTTTAGTAATATGAATAGTAATAGTACTTACTTTTTCAGTTAGCACTTAATTAACGCGTCCTTGGTATGACGGTAAACTAAATCCGCATCCAGGGTAAGACAATAAACCACGTCCAATTGCAAGATCAGTAGGCTTCGAGGAGCGTGGAACCACCTCGTAATTGCTGATGTTTCCAGTTCCACCCTGACTCAGGGTGGTAGCACCTGTTAGGGTCCCAACTATGGGAAAATAGTTCACCCCGAAACAGAGGTAGAAAGTATTATAAAAGTGTAAAAATAGATTTTAATACCAGAAATACATTGTAAAAAATTATTACGAGAAATAAATTTAAAATAAAAAACTAAAAAAAACCAGCAATACGCTTTTGAAAAACAAAAAACAAAAAACAAACTATTACCATCAATACGTTTCTGAAAAAAAACAAAAAAAACAACTATTACCAGGAATACGTTCTTGAAAAAAAAAAAAAAAAAAAAACTATTACCAGCAATACGCATTTGAAAAACAAATATTACCAGCAATGTTTTTTTTTTTTTTAAGTATTAACAGCAAAAGCGTTTTTGAAAAAAAACAAACAAACTATTACCAGCAATACGCTTTTGAAAAAAAAAAATATTACCAGCAATACGTTTTTTCTAAAACGTATTACCATTAATACGTTTTTTAAAAAAATATTAACAGCAGAATGTTTTTGAAAATAATATTACCAGTTATACAACTTTGAGAAAAAAATATTTCCAGAAATAGATTTTTGACAACACAAAAATATTACCAGTTAAAAAAGTTGTCGGCATTAAATGACCCATTGAGGTTGATATCCAGTAAAACAAAACAAACCAAAACAAACCAATGAATTAACATTATTGATGCTACTACTATTGCTACTGCTACAGTAGTAGTAGTAGTGCTAGTAGCCATCAGTGGTTGCATCGTGCAGGGTTAAAACATGAAACCGAAGTTTTTATTCTTGCTGCACGTGACCAATTCTTACTAAATAGAAATTGACAAGCACAGATACTGAAAAATTGAGTGAATCCAAAATGCAGAGTTCCGTGATAAATATCCAGAAACAAGTGACCATCTTGCATTAGGTTGCACAGTATTGCTATCCACTACTGTGCAACCTGCATGATAGAGTGGGTCAATAGCTACATTGGAAAATATGCAACTTTTACAGGAATGAAACTGTAAGAAACTGGTATGAACATCACCCAGACCCGGTTACGTAGATAGAAGCTGTAACAATTTTATGGGGTTTTACAATGCACACAAACAGAACAATGAAAACTAATCACCCAGACCTCGTGATCAAACACCACAAAAAATGTGCTTTCTTAGTGACATGGCAGTCCCTGCAGATTGTAATCTATCTTTGAAGATCTTTCAGAAAACTATCAAAATTCAATAATCGTGAAGTGTAAATCTAAAAAATAAAAATGTGGTCATGAGTAATTCCAGTGGTTGTTGGAACTCTTGGATTGATTGGAAAAGGTTCCGATAGATATATTGAAGGTATTACTGGTAGCCCATAAACTTAAATGCAAAAATTGTGCAGTTCAAACATTACGAAGAGCTTTGTCTATGTATAATGTATACGATCTTTGTTTTTTACAAAAGTGATCAGTGGAAAATATGAAGCCATTTCTGACGATAAGTTTCTCGTTGAGACCCGACAGGAAATGTGTACACGAAATCAAAGGAAATAATAATAATAATAATAATAATAATAATAATAATAATAATAATAATAAAGTTCATTGGGAGATATGCAAGAAACACAAAATCGAAACCACTGGGAGATGTCATGACCACTAACCAGACACAGGTACGCATAATACTGATGTAACTATCCTCTGGGACATGCTAATTCAAACTGACAGGAAAATATAAGCCAAAAAAACTGATATTATCATAAAAGCAAGAAATTCAGGAAGTGTATACTTATTGACATAGCAGTACCATCTGAGAGAAACACCTCCATGAAAATCATCGGGAAATTGTCCAAATGCAAGGACCTGTAGATCAAGATTAACAGGATGTGGGGAATGAAGACTGAGACTGTATCAATAGTAATCGGAGCTCTGGTACTTGTGAGAAAAGGGATGAACTATTTCACTAAGTGTCGCAGGTAGCATCAATATGCAAGTTTCCCAGAAAATCGCCCTACTAGGAATATCCCATATACAAAGAAAAGTGCTATCAGTTAAATGACAATTATTCTTTAGAGCTTAAGGACCATAGTTTGGAACCCGGCTCTACAGGACACAAAGCAGAAAACATAACATAGACATAATAATAATAATAATAATAATAATAATAATAATAATAATAATAATAATAATAATAATATAAATACCCCCTGAAATGACAATGTGCCCAATTTCTGGCTTTATCATCTATTCATAAAATCCTTGCAAAAACATTATCAACGCTTGTAAATAATCCCAATAAAATCCCGGAATGGATTACTGAAGGTATTACAGACGACCCGAAAAATTATAGACCGATAACATGTCTCTCCTCAACGTATAAGTTGATCTGTCTGTCCTGACGAACCGTACTTATTCCTTTTTCGAAACAAACAGCATTCTTACGCTGAAACAGAAAGGAAGCAGGAGAGGTTCATATGGCTGCAAAGATCAACTTCTGATAAATAAAATGATCCTGGAAAATTGCAGGAGACAACGTAGAAATCTTAGTGCAGCGTGGATTGATTATCGTAAAGTCTTTGATAGTGTTCCACATTCTTGGATCCTTAAGACTTTGGAAATGTACAAAGTCTCCCCTGTAGTATTAAACTTCCTTAAGTACAGCATGGGAATGTGGAACACCAAACTATACCTTAGTCACACCGGGGGCACTTCCATATCCAACCGTCTGAATATCCGACGTGGAACCTTTCAAGGAGACTCTCTGTCACCCCTTCTGTTTTGTTTGTCCTTCATTCCCCTTACGCATGAACTGAACAACAGTAGCTATGGTTACAAAATAAATAAGAAAATATCCAATCACCTACTCTACATGGATGATCTCAAACTCTTTGCCAAAGACGACAATGAGTTGAAAGGCCTCCTCAATATTGTAAAATACTTCAGTGTCGACATAGGTATGGACTTTGGATTAGATAAATGTGCAAAAGTAACATTCAAGAAAGGTAGAATTACAGAAACACCCTCAATAGATTTAGATTTTGTCACAAAGATTAGGAAACTGGAGCATGATGAATCTTATAAGTACCTACGAATTACCGAAGGAGATGGCATACAACACCCCCAAATGAAGGAGAAGGTTACAAAGGAGTACTACAGGCGTGTACGTCTGGTAATAAATACTGAACTAAACTCAAAAACAGAATATCAGCTATAAACACATTGGCTGTCCTTGTGGTGCAATACAGCTTTAATATCCTTAACTAGACTATAGCTGAAATTAAGCGAATGGACGCTAAAACGAGAAAGCTACTCACTTGCTACCGCATGCATCATCCCAAAGCTGATTTTAATCGTCTGTATGTCCCCAGATCCGAAGGAGGTAGAGGAATCGTTTAATTAGATTACTCTTCTACAAAACTACAACAATTGGCCTCCAAAGATAAATGGAAACTACAGAAGACTAGATGATGATATGTGTAAAGGAACATAAAAGTAGTAAGCGACATTACTCTGTAATAAAGGCAGCCTACAAATTAAAAATGGAGTTTCAAATGGGCGCAGAAATATAAGTAAAGCACAGTACACCGACTGAAGCTGCAAAATACTTAAGAAAGAAAGCAAAGACAAATGCAACCGACCAGATACAGAAACAATGGCAAGATAAACAGCTTCATGGCCAATACTCTGCCCGTACCAAACAAGCTGACGTAGACAAAACCCGTACCCATCAGTGGCTACGTAGTGCAGGATTGAAAGCTGAAACTGAACTGCACAGGACCAATGCTTGTTAACTAGGAATTATCAAGCAAATATTGTGTCAGCTCAAAATGCAGATTCTGTGATAAATATCCAGAAACGATTGATCATCTTATGTCAGGTTGCACGATATTGACACCCACTGAATATAAAACCCGACATGACAGAGTGGGCCAATATCTGCACTGGAAAATATGCAACTTCTACGGGAAGGAAATTGAAAGAAATTGGTATGAACACCACCCACACGTGGTTACGGAGATAGGACCTGTTACAATTCTATGGGACTACACAATGCACACTGACAGAACAATCAAAGCCAATCGCCCAGATATTGTTATTAAAGACCACAAACAAAAAAAAGTGCCTCCTTATTGATATGGCAGTCCCTGCAGACTGCAATGTATCCTTGAAGATATTCAAAAAGCTCTCAAAATACAAGGATCTTGAAATAGAAATCTCAAAAGTGTGGCATATGGGAACATCAACAATACTTGTTGTAGTTGGAGCCCTAGGATTGGTTGGAAAAGATTCCAGTAGACTAATTGAAGGGATTCCTGGAAGTCCATGCCTTAAAGAGATACAAAACATTGTTCTCACAAGTACAGTCCATACTTTACGAAGGGCTTTATCTATGTAATTTCTTCTTTTTTTTTTTTTTTTTTGTCAGTGGAAAGTGTCATGATACTATTTCTAACCTTAGGTCCCTGGGCGGGACCCGGAAGAAATGTGTAAACGCAAGAAATCACTGGAAATAAAAGTAATCATGATAATAAAAACAATAATAATTGTTGCTGTTCCACGCTTGGCTGCCGTGGCTTTTTATCTTAATTGATTAGAGGAGCTAACAGTTTTCTTTCCGTGAAATTAATAACCCGTTGCTTACCCCAGATTTGCTTTTCAGCTGTCTGACTCGCACTAGTTGTACATGTCCCCTACAGGCTAACGCTCTGTGTATATCTGATAATGAGCATGGGTAGTGGAGAACCATTATGACTGGGTGTCAAGAGGATACTTATCTTAGAAATTCTACAGTTGGCAGGTTGAAATATTGTATTTAAATTTTAAAGGAGATAAATTATGAGGATTCTTTAAATACCCATACTTTCAAATAGAACACATTGCGTCGTAATCTTTCATACAGGTTTTCATGACATCTGTTTGCTTTAATCATGTCGAGCGCGATACATGGAAGTTCATTGGTTTCTGAAAATGTTTATTACTGAATTGAATCATTTCGGGATGGTATATTTCTTATTGCTATTATTTCATTGAAGCAGACGTTAAACGTGCAAGGACCTTATCATTTGATCTATTTTTTATCTTTCCTTCTAGGATATGACAGAAATTAAAAGTAATTAAAGGTTTTGATAATAAAAACAGGAACTTCTGCCAGTATACCGGCATGATGGCTAGAATTGAGAAATCTGCGAATTGTCGAAAGTCAAAGAAAACTCGAAAAAAACATGAAAGAAAAGAATGTGAACTTTTACTGTGTAGCAGGTAAAATCTTCATACAGATTGTCCAGAAGATCGCCCTACTAGGAACATCCCATATAATAACAAAGTGCTGTTAGTTGAATGGCAATTTTGCTATAGGGCCTAAGGACCATATTTTAGACCCGTCTCTACAGGATACAAAACAGAAAACATAACATAGACAAATAATAATAATAATAATAATAATAATAATAATAATAATAATAATAATAATAATAATTGTAGCTATTCTCCGCTTGGCTCTAGTGGATTTTAACCTTAATTAATTAAAGATACTAACTTTTTTTATTTTGGTTAAATGAATAACCCGTTCCTTACCACAGATTTGCTTGTCAGCTGTCTGACATTTACCAGTTTTATATACATCTAATCATTTCGGGGTGGCATATTTCTTATTGCTATTATTTCATTGAAGCAGACGTTAAACGCACAAGAACTTTATAACTTCCTCTATTTTTCTCTTTCTTTCCAGAATATGACAGAAATTAAAAGGAAATTAAATGTTTTGATAATAAAAAAAAAAGGTTTTCTGCCAGGATACCGGCATGATGGTTAGAACTGAGAAATCTACATTGTTCGATATGCATCGAAGAAACAACAGAGAATTGTCGAAAGTCAAAGAGAACGCGAAAAAAACAAAAAAAACCCCAAAAAACAAAAAAAACAACATGGAAACCGATTCAACATTAGTAGCATAACTAAAAGCATAAATAGATGGGAATTTCGAGAGATTCGGAGTTCTTCCGGAATATCCAAATTGAAGAATTGACGAAGCTGCTGAAAATGCAAGCAAACAAACCAAAAAATAAATGTTTGTATTCACTGGATGAAATCGACAGAAAATAAAGAAAGAACCATGAAGCCAGCTCGTCTTCCTTGAAGACTCCGTCAGTATCGCTCTAAAGGAATTGTTTATTCCACAAAGAAGAGGAATAGAAATTTAATTATCAAAACCAAATGTTAGAATAGAAATTAAAGGAGCGCTAACAGTGAATTCTTCCAAAATAAGACGCGAAAGAGGAACAATTTCAAAGGTCACACTGAAACAGCAGATTTAAAAGACAAGCTCCTTATTAGGAAGAAGAGATTCAAAAAGAGTAATGAAATTCTTACTAATGGCACTCCAAAAGAGATTCTTCCAGAACCAATTATATTGAGATCAAAATAGATCGGAAGCAGCAAATAAGTAACGCGAAGAGACAGATGAGACAATCAGACGATAATCGAATACAATGAATTGACATAGAAATTGATACGGCTGAAAACGTGGGAAAATGGAAAGTTTGAACGTGACAAGGATTATAAATCTGACGCGAGAAATGATGTGATTGAATAGGAAACACAATATTCCCCAAGAGTCATTAATTCAAAAGGTTTAGCAAATCTAAAACGGAGAGTTAAATCGACTCAAGCTTCCTAGATATCTGAAGTGTTGCACCCGGTTTTTTTCAGTATCCTTTGGTTTGGCTTGTTTTAGGGCATATCAGCATCTCATTACGCTATGTAATAATAGGTCCTTGATAAATCCGTATAAGAATCTGCAATATTACTGGTCCTGACCTGTCATCTCGGCTTCTGTAATTTTCCCATCGTCGTAACGTAGCTTCCACCACCTTTTCTATAAATATGTTAACTGCAATTGTTCTGATGAGATTTCCTCTACAGTACCTAGATTTTTTGTTAATTTAAACGCAATACTAGATTGGCAATTAGGTCATATTATTTTACAGTAGAAATGGCTCGATCAAACCGTAAGTTCTATGCTAACAGATTCTTCTCTCGCACTTCTTCTTTGTGGAACTTTCGTCCGGCTTATTAATTTGCCGTCACATTTGATGTTTCAAAATTTAAATGCAATTTCAGTCGTTACCTTCTTTCTTCGAAATCTAGAACAGAAAGTTAAATCGATTCAAGCTTCCTAGATATCTAAATTGTTACACCCGTTTAGTTTCGGTATCCTTTGGTTTGATTTGTTTTACGGCATATCAACACCTCAATGCGTTATTTAATGTCAACAAGATTTTTAGGATAGGGTCGTATGAATAGAATATGTATTCTTTTTTAAAAAATCATTCTGTAGATCAGCTCTAACTGACGTATTTTTGGTTTCGTTTATTTTCTTTTATTTATCTAATACCGACAAGATTTTTATAGCTGCTAATATTCTTGTTCAAATATGTATTGCTTGTATTATTTTTTCCAAAAGTGTATTACAAGCAATACTTTTTTCCTTCAAAAATGTATTTTTGGTTATATTTTTTCCTCAAAAATGTAATGCTGGAAAAAAATTTTTGTTGGTTTGGTTTGCTTTGTTTTGTTTTACGGCATATCAACCTGAATGAGTTATTTAATGCCGACAAGATTTTTATTTCTAGTTTGGTTTGGTTGATTTTGTTTTACGGCATATCAACCTATATGAGTTATTTAATGCCGACAAGATTTTTATTGCTGGTTTGGTTTGCTTTGTTTTGTTTTACGGCATTTCAACCTCAATAGGTTATTTAATGGCGACAAGATTTTTATTGTTGGTTTGGTTTGCTTTGTTTTGTTTTACGGCATTTCAACCTCAATAGGTTATTTAATGGCGACAAGATTTTTATTGCTGGTAATATTTTTTCCTCAAAAATGTATTGCTGGTAATATTTATTTATCAAATATTCATTGCTGGTAATTATTTTTACAAAATTATATTGCTGATATTAAAACCTAGCTTTACAATTTCATAGTGTTTTGACCCCATTTTGGGGATCAACTATTCGCCTCTAGCTGGGACCCTAACAGGTGCCACCACCCCGGATTAGGGTGGACCTTGGAACACCAGCAATTAAGAGGTCTTTCCACGCTCCTCAAGAACTTATGAGCAGAAGCCTTGCGGTTGAATGTAGTCTATCGTCTTGCCGAATAAGTGGTTTGGGTTTTTTCGCTTCAGTCCATCCTTCAAATCAACAAATCAATCATTCGTTCTTGCATTGAATACTGCTGCCATTATGGCCTGGTGCCTACACTGTGAGTCTCGAGATGCTAGAAAAAATCCACAGACGGATATGCAATATGTTCTGATTTGGCATCTCGTCTACAGTCACTTTCTCACAGACATGCAGTAGCTTCCCTCTTCCATTTCTACAGGTATTTTCATGGCATCTGCTCTGCTGAGATACTTTCATCGTTCCCAAACTGCATGAATTTAAACGCGTTACTTGGTTGGCATCTCGGTCCCACTCTTTCACTGTCGAAACGGTTAAAAGTAGCCGTATCCACTACTTCAAGAGCTTATTACTCAAACTTCCCGACAGTGTAACTCCCTTCCTCTTACTTGTTTCCCTGATAACTATAATCTTCAAATATTAAAATGTAATGTCAATCGACATCTTCTAATGCTTTGATCTTGATCCCCGTCCTTCTCTATATCCTTTTCCCAAACAGACCTGTTTACTCTTGTCCTCACTCTCTGTAGCTCCTCGCGTGCTGGTGGCACATCCGCCTTGCTTGGGGTGATACGCTTAAAAAAATCTCCAGTTTGTAATTTGCATGCTGGGTCAGTGTGGACCTGAGAACACTGGCAATTAAGAGGTGGTTCAACGCTTCTCAAAACCTCCTGATCAGAGGCCTTGCTCTCGGATGTAGTTTATCGTCTTACCTAGGATACGGTTTCTGAATCTCTAATGTGCAATTTGTATGTTGAGGTGTCCTTCACTATATTTTGTAGGAGTTATTGCAGTTTCTTTTCCTTGCCAGATTGGCCAGACGAGGAAATACAGGGTGTCCATAAGGTTCGTGTGCACTTTAAAAAAATTATAACTTTATTTGTATTTGCGATAGAAATAATTTGTAAAAAGGATTAGAAAGAAAGAAATCTATATTTTTAAAGGTTTTATTGAAATTTGATTTATGTTTCCACATGTCCTCTATAATTAGCAATACAAAGGGTAATACAATTTTGCAGTTCACGGAAAACATTTGCCAACTGATTTACAGTAATGCCTGAAATCACATTAGTTATTTTAGGTATACTTAAAACTACGTACATTAAACTCTATAACATTTTTACAGATTATTTCTATCACAAATACAAATAAAGTTATAAATTTTTTAAAGTGCACACGAACTTTATGGACATCCTGTATTTAAAGAAAGTTGTTAGGTTTTTGACGGAGAGAAAAACTGCAGATTATAAAGAACGTTGGTTAAAGACGTGGTGACAGTGAAATTGACGTGTCAAGATCAAATCCTGGCGCTTCCTTTCGCTTTCGCCCAAATGAAAAATTCATAAACCCATCTCTCCTCATCACCCTTGGGCGGAAACGTGTCTAGATATACAACTCTGGATGCAAAAGCAGTTGGTCGTGCGACTAGAAAGTCCACCTTATAATAAACCTATTGGTTCAGGAAACCGCTGCAGCAACACTTAGCGATGTGAGGAATTTTTTTATAATGTTAGTTTACGCAAAGCCCAAAGCCACTAGATATACTGAGGTAGAAAAAGGAATTAAGAACTACAGATTATGATGATATATATAGGTTAATCCTGGAATTGAATAGATGTTAGCAAAAAATGCTTTGGGGAGTTTGCTCCACACCGTAACAGCTCAGCTGACTGATTTAAACTTAATCCTTATAGAAACGTGAAGGGAATCTGGATGATGTATGTCCGTGAATATATTATGGTGAGTCCTAAATATGAAGGATAGAGCTGGTGGGACTGCGGAATGTGACAAGTCTGAACATATGCCATACTGATAGCGATAAATTATTGCAAAGATAGCAACGTTTCGTCTGTGGAATAAAGGAAGAATGTAATGTATCACCCACAAGGGAGCGTATGTGATTTTGAACGCTGTCGAGCCTGAACAGTGAAAAATGTCTTAGTGCTACAAGTCTTACTAATTAACCCATAGTTGAGAGGAGAAGAGGTGGATACACGCCTTTAGCAAGTGTATTTGCGCCAAAGTAAAAATAACGAACCCGACTGGAATTGGAACTCAGCTCTCCGATTAAGTATTCTGAGCCATTATCCATTCCCCAGATGAACGTCCAAGATTACACCATTTGGTATTCCCAAACGGTCATCCATTTACGTACAGACCAAGCTCCGTGTTGTTTAACATTTGGGTGATCTTACGCGAACTAGTAGCAATATTAATTTCATAAATAAAATGTAAAATAGAGGTTTCCATAGAGGTTTAAATATTTTCTACCTATATCGTACCTCTTAACTGCTGTTTTTCCCAGGTTCACCCTGGCCCGAGGTGGTAGCACCTGTTAGGGTCCCAGCTATGAACAAATAGTTAACCCACAAACAAAACTTAATAGTACATTTCTATAATAAAAGGACGGACATTACATTTTTATAGATAAATGACAATCACTGCACTACTAAAAAAAAATAATATATATTTTATAGTAAAATTACTCTCAATAATTTTATGATCTTCAAACTATATCCGCCCTGACGATAAAATACATTCGGCAGCAAGGCCGCTGATCGGTAGGTTTTGAGCAGCTTGGAAGCACCTCTTAATTGCTTTTGTTCCCAGGTTCACCCTGATCAGGGGTGTTTGCACCTGTTAGGATCCTAGCGATGGGTAAATAGTTAACCTTCAAACTGGTGACAGAACAATAGGAAAGTATAAAAATACATTTTTAGTAAAAGTATCTGTAATACATTTTTGTAAAAAAGGCTAAAATTTACCGCCAATACATTTTGAAAAAAAATTACCAGCAACATATTTAAAAAAACAGCAATTCATTTAAAATGGAACTTAACAGCAATACATTTTTGAAAAGAAAAAATAATAGCCATACATTTTTAAAAAATTAAAAATACGAATGCTCTCAAGAAAATTACATTTCAATATTAAATAACCCATAAGGAGTTGATATGCTGCTAAACAAAATATATATATATATATAAAATGGAGTCTCGTTTGAGTAATGTATTGATGCTCGGCTTGTGGAATCAGACAGCTGAGTCGGATTCATTATATTCACTTACGTGCTAATACCCTTGGGAAAGGAATGAATCCTCTTCTTCACCCCACCCCGGGCAAGTAGCAGGACAAACCGGGTTCTATAGCCTTGGATGGCTACCGCAGAAAGAAATGGCAACCGACTGTGGGAAAAAAATCTGCCTAGTCAGTCATGTATTAAAAAATACATGAGCGCCTAATCATGTATCACTTATGGCACATAAATGACTGATATCTAAAAATCATAATTTTACACTTTCAGTGTAAAAATATGTACAACATATCTGTAGTTGAAAACATCAGATTATGTATCAAATATTCAGATTTCGGTATTAAATCACAAATAGAGATCGATATGCCACAAAATAAAATCAACCGTTACGTTTTGCTTTCGTTTGTTCAATCAAAATATACCGAAATCTATTAAAGTTCGCCCAAATTATTCAAGAATTAATTACCTAAATGAGCGATGAAGAAATTCGATAAACTAGGTCCGAGAGGTGAACCCGTAGATAGATCTGCACTCTGTCTGCGTGTAAATATTATCATAAAGGGCAACGAAGTGTATAACGTGATGCGGAATAGTCCTATATCAGTTTGTTTTGACTTTACACAGTTTATTTATTTTGCGGCATCCACTTTTAAAACGTCTATTTCCAGGAGTCCATGATTTTTGTGCATTCTACATCACTGGCGGGATTAATCTCAAAATATTTTCTTGCCTTAAAAGTTCCTTGAAAGAAGCCTACAGTTTTGATGACAGCTCCATCAAATTGTTTTAAATTAAGATTACATTCTCCTTAATTTGGATTTACTTATTTTTTCCCTGGAAATTCAATTTTACTGTCTTTCTACTTTTTGCAAATGTTCTTATCGAATATACTTCTGTATAATCAGGAAAAGGGTTTATATTTTCTACCATTTTTATTCTCATTTTGTATCTGCACACACATTAGAAATGGTCTTTTCCTTTACAGTTTAAATAATTTTCCTAGGGCTGGACATTTGTTTTTGTTTCTTTGCAATTAATTAGGATTTCAGTTGTATTGTATGCTTCCACGTTGTTTTTAGAATTATTAACTTCATTAATCAATTCTAATTTTTACAGGAATTCTATACTTGCTTCTAAATTCATATCATTCGCTTGTAGCCGTTCTATGATCTTATTTTTGTAGTTATTTTCTAAGCGTAGCTGAGATGTAGCACAAGGCCGAAAGTATGGGGCACCCAGTGAGGATCGAACTCACTACCCAGTTGTAATTGTTCTAGCGAGACAAGCTTGCTAACCATTACTTCGAGGTGCCCAAGATCTTATCTTTGTATGATGATCATAGGAGCTTCAAGTAATCATAGAAACATCAATTCATCTTCTATAGACATTTCTCTCAAACCCGATTTTTACAAATTCGCAATATCTTGATGCCTGTTTTAATCTGTGTAAATATTGTTTAATTTGAGTTCTGTTTATTTTCCGGAATTTTTGTTCACTCTGCAATAACCGGCATTTTCTTTTTGGCCGCATGTTTCTTTTTTATAACGTTTGAAATTTCTTCATATGTTGAGTCTTCCAGTATTTTGGAGTACACCATACACCATAATGGCTATTTTCTTTTTGGCATCACATCCTGTCGAAATTAAAAATAAATCAGTAATTTCATTCTGGAGGCTTTCTTGTCTTTCAGTTTCTTTACCCTATCCAACCCTGCGAAACATCGAAACAAAAATTTCTACTTGCTCCGGTTCAATCAAAGTGGGTAAGGATTCTATCGGCGACGCCATATTATTATGAAGTAGAGTAATCTTTGGAATAGACGTTATCAACTCAACAGATGGAAGCTCGGCTGGCATTTGTTGTGAAGTTCTGCTTTTATGGCAGTATCACATTTGCATACAATACTAAATTGACAAAGACATTAGCAGGGAAATAATGTAATTTTTATGTTTATTTTCATATTGTTATTTAACTTAGGATCATGCAAGAAAAATAAAGTAAGATACCACTTTGTCATAAAGAGATTTTTTTTATCTTGAAGTCGCCATTACCGTATACTCTCTCAGTAATTTTTATAAATTTACGAACACCCACACGACTTCTGTTCCTTGCGCAACATGAATGATTATGGGAAATGAAATTTAGTAAACCCAGATCATATGAAATATTTTCTCGGGAAAAGACAATAAAAATGTTAAACACTTCTTATTCATTTTTTTTTATTTGCAAAATTATTGATTTAATGTCTGTAATTAGATATAACGAGCAGCCATACCTAGCTGGTCGATCAGAAAAGGCGTTCAATTAGAATGGAGCAAAAACAGCATCATATTTAGATGTAACAGCGTCTATCTTAAATTACTTTAAATTACTTTCAATAGAAAACATTTTGAATTAATGCAGTTACTGAGATAACAAGCAGACTGTATTTATTCAACAGAAGTTAGCCGAGGACATGAAGGGGTAAAACAGGCAACATGAAGACCCACTTCAGACGACAATTATTTTGAAGTTTTTGAAATTCAATTTCTCAGTGTGCTACCAGGGATATAAAAGAGGATAATTTATAAAGCAATTGTAAAGTTTGATGAAAATTGGTTGAAAGACCAAAGGAAAATAAGAAAGAAGCCAGTAAAAATCGTCATTTTTCGTATTGTACGCGGTTTTTAATATATAGGTGGATTCAATTATCAAGTTAAATGGCTGTCAAACAATCAACTTATTATTGGCTACAATCGAATGAAGGTTGTATTACCTTGTTTGAAAAGTGAGGGAGATATTAGTTTAAAATTTGTGTTGAAATCGATTTGTGTTGAAATCGATATTTCGTTTTTCGTGGTTTTTCGCTAAACACAGTGGCATAGAAATAAAAATGAGTTATCGCTGAGATTGAGTTTTACCGAAATCAAGGGAAAAAAAAGTTGAAAAGTTGAATATCGATTATTGATTTTTTTAAAAATATCGATTTTTTACGCTAAGAACATATCACTTACATTGAACAACATATGTGCCAGTTTTTTCAAAATCGGTTCGATGGTTCTCGAGTGAAAACGTATCACGCAGATAGACTGACAGACTAACATCCTCTGTTTTATATATAGAGTTTAATATTTGTTTTGTGTTTGACTTTTGCAACTTTCATTTAGACATTTTGAAAAAAAGAATACATTTATGTTTTAAACATAGATTTTTAGAATTTGAATGAATTTGAATGAATTTGAATTTAGATATTATTTCTCAATGTAATTCACAATAACTAATTCTCATTTGTTCTTGTTTTAATTTCCGAAGTTTACGTATTATAGGCCGATAAATTTTATCATACTTATTCATTCGGTTTCATGTGTTATCCTTTTATTAAAATTGTAAGGATAGCTTTTGAAAGGAATAATGATTACTAATAACGTGTACAGTAATAGCAGGATCAAGCGAATAACGTACATTGATACAACGTTTTAGTATTTATTTATTGTTTCATTCAGTTATTATTTATTTTACTTATTGTTTATTTTATGTATTTTATTCATTATTTACTCGTTTTTGATTCATTTATAGTTCATTTTATTTATATTTCATTTATTTAATTTTTGTTTATTTTGTTTATTTATTTTGTTTATTTATTTATTTGATTTATTTATGTTGTGTATTTATTTATTTTATTTGTATATTTTATTTTTATTTGGTTTATTTATTTATTTGGTTTATATATATATTTATCTATTTATTTTTTAATTTATTTAATTTAATCATTTATTTTGTTTATTTATTTTGTTTATTTATTCTATTTATTTATTTATATTATTTATTTATTTTATTTATTTATTGTGTTTATTTATTTATTTATTATTTAGTTATTTTGTCTATTTATTTATTATGTTCATTTACTTTTATTTAATGATATATTTTATTTAATTATTTTATTTATTGTTTATTTTATGAATGTATTATCTATATTATTTATTTGTTTTATTGAATTAATATGTATTTATTATTTATTTTAGGCATTTATTTTTATTTTTATTAATTTATTTTATTTTATTTATTCATATATTTTATTTATTTAATCGTTTCACTAACAAGCAAGGCAATAAAGCCACTAGGACGCAAAGGGTAACTGAGCGTTAGAGAATATGAGAAAAATCCATTAAGGAGAGGGGGCAATAAAAGAACAAGAATTAAGAAGACATGAGTTAAATATTGAGAATAAATTTAATTTTCTTCAGATCAATGTTGGCTGGGTAGCAATAAACCGGAAGAATGCTCCACAAGCGAGAAGTGCGATAGAAGAAACTGTTAGCATAGAACTTACGGTTACATCTAGCCATTTAAACCGTAAAATGATGAGACCTTCCCGCCAATTTAGTACGGCACCTAAATTCATGAAGTATATTTACCATAGACGAAAGTTCATCAGAACAACTACCATGAAATTATTTATAGAAAAGACACAGGGAAGCTATGTTACGGCAGTGGAAAAGAGACTGATGCAGAAATGCCAGATCAGGACCAATAATATTGCAGTTTCTTTGGATTTCATCAAGAATCCGGATCAGACATTGCAGCATTACTGTAAGCCTGGAAGAATAGTAGACTTATAATAACATAAGATATTAGGTTGGTGCAAAAATAATGACGATTTTTGACGTTAAAAAATACGTCAAAAACCGTCATTATTTTTGCACCAACCTAATAGATTCTGTCGAGAAAAATTGTGTAGCACGATACTGTGAATCAACTTTCTTAGTTGCAGACCTAGCAGTTTTATTTTTCTTTAAGCATTACACCCCTAGCAAGGGGGGAAGCCACTAGCACGCAAGGGGTTACAGAACATTTGGAGCGAGAGCAGATAGGAATGATAGAGGAGAGGATAAGGAGAAGGATAGTGGATAGATGAAGGCAACAGGAGATGTCGATGGACATTACATTTGAATAGTTGGAGATTATAGCTATCAAGAAAACAGAAAAAGGGAAGGCAGTTCCACAGGCGAGATGTGCGAGATATGAAGTTATTGGAGTAGAAGAGACGGCTACATTTAACAGTTTCAACAGTGAAAGTGTGAGAACGGGATGTCAGCCTCGTAGGACGCTTGAATTCGCGAAGTCTGGGAACCAGCGAAAGCAGTTGATCGGAGCAATTATCATGAAAGTATTTGTAAAAAAGACAGAGAGAGGCGACGGTGCGTCTGTGAGAGAGCGACTGCAGACGAGATGGCAGATCAGGGCCAATTATATTGCATATCCGTCTCTGGATCTTATCAAGAACCCCGTCACGTTACAGGAAGTTAGCATCAGCCATGCTGATGAAAAAAGAAAAAGGGTTCTCTCAGATGATTAAAAGGGATCAGTTTCGTTTGTGAGGCGTTAAAAGTAACAAGCTATTTCTTGCTCCATTTAACAACAGATTGTATGTAATGATTGAGATCAGTTGCCAATTTTACATCGAACCAATCAGATTTAATATTAAGACAGGAGTAACATCTGCATTTATGCAAAATGATCTAGAAGAGAAGACGTTCCAGATAATATTCATTTCGCCTCTTGATAAGTTAAAAAGTCGTCCAGAAATATTATACACTTTCAACTTTCTATTTATTTAATTTATTTTTGCCTCGTCGTAAGTTAATTTTTTTTAATATACAATAGATTTTTGAAAAGTCATTATACTATGGTTCAAAATTATTTGAAAGAAATATTTTAAGATACAATATAATGGAAATAACATGACTTAAAATTATTTAAAAAATATTTTTGGTGTGATGATTCTCAAAATAATTTTTAAAAAAATCTTTTATTATTTACACTATTCGGACTGTTATCCTCATCTCCAATGCCATATTCACAACGTTTCGGTCGTTGTTTGCTCAGGTCTTCTTCAGGTGATTGGAATTTTGAACTGAACCTTTTATTTCTGCCATCGGGGTAGATTGTTTTAGTTCCACGTGCCACGCCTCTTCCAGGTTTCTCAATCATTTCCCTTTGGCCCAATTCTCAATGTTTTGGTTCATCACTGCTGTGGCGTGATATTGGGCTCACAACTGTTTTGGTCTAGTCATTGAATTTAACCAACGTCTTTATCCACTGGGATATTTTTTTTTAATCATATTTTCATAGACCTTCACTGGGATAACCAAATTCTCTGTCTTTGAAAAAAAAAATTCTATCCTCTATTATTTCTTGTATCACTATTTTTTTTTAAATTTCTCGTGTGTCACTTTAAAAAAAAATACATACATGAATAAATATATCGTCAAGAAATGTTTTAATAACTGTGAAAGCTATTTTAAGACACCGAGTCATTGGGTTACCTTCATACGTTATCATAATGCTATTGTCACTGTCAAACTATTTTTTTTTTCATTTTACATTAAGGCCAAAATACCTCCCGGGGGTTGTTGACAATCTTTTAATGGAAAGTTTCAACTCTTTATACAGTACAAATACAGACGCCATATTGACGTCGATGTTAGAAAAAGGCGGGAACTCTAACAATACAATACTTCATCGCTAATAAGTTTCCTTCCGGCCATTTTAGACGCGCAGTAGATGACAATATATAATGTCATACAGAGAAGACTCGACTTTATGTCTTAAAATGTACTCATGTTAAACCGTCTTCGGGGGCGGGGGTTAATATGCATATAGGGAAAATAGATGGTAACAAATTGGAAATTCTGGAAATATCTTCATGATAAGCAGCTGTATAGAAACTTGTCAACCAATTCTGATTAATTAATTTCATCGATCCCAATCTCAAATCCGAGTGAAAACTATCAAGACAGCGCATCGCTGAAAATAAATACTCTATTAGAATTGAGTTAATGCATTTTCATTAATATCATTTAATCATTTCAATCCAGGCAAGAAAATAAAGCCGCTAAGACGCAGTCGTCACTGAGAGTGAGAGAAATATAAAAAAAGAAAGAAAAGAAAACATTATTAATGAAAGCGGAAAAAAAAGAACTGGAATTAAAAAAAAGATACAAGATAATGATTGCATTTACATTTTTGACGATCAAACTTGACTGGAAATTAAAAAAAAAACAAAAACAGAGTTCCACAAGCGAGAATTGCGAGAGAAGAAACTGATACATTATTTACATTATTCGGACTATTGTCCTCATCTTTGTCGCCATATTTACCACAACGTTTCGGCCGTTGTACGCTCCGGCCTTCTTCAGGTGGTTGGAATGTCGAACTGAACCCTTTATTTCGCTCACTGGAGTAGACTGCTCTCGTTCCAGGTGCTATGTTTGATGGATGTCAGTTATCAGTTATTGCCAGTTAATTTCCCTCTGAAAGTTCTCCACTGCCTTAACCGGGTATTGAACTCACACTCTTTGAGTCTTGTCACTGGATCTAACAAACGCCTTTATCCACTGTGCCATGTGCCCTTGAGGATATCTGGGTATGAACCACCTGAAGAAGGCCGGAGCGTACAACGGCCGAAACGTTGTAATAAATATGGCGACAAATATGAGCACAATAGTCCGAATAATGTAAATAATGTACATAATACTTCATCTCAGAAATATAAACAGACTCTGAAGAAACTGATAGCATAGAACATAAGGTTCTACATTCAGTAACCTTTCCTAGGTTACAACACTTTCTTTCTTTCTTTCTTTCTTTCTTTCTTTCTTTCTTCTTACATTCTTTTTATTGCTTAATTTAACGTCTCTTTTTCATCCATTCACTCTTTCTTTCTTTCTTTCTTTCTTTCTTTCTTTCTTTCTTTCTTTCTTTTTATTCCTTAATTAAACGTCTCTTTTTCATCCATTCTCTCTCTTTCGTTCACTCTTTCTTTCTTTCTGTTAAAAACCGTAACTATAAACACTAATGAGTACGTCCCACGTTGCGCACTATTGTACGTGAGTGTAATATGCTGTCTAAGTAGTCCACAACGAGCAGTTGTTTACCTACTTCACGCCGCTGGCGAGGATTGTATTTTGTTGATGTTGTAAAGATTACCATTTCAAACCTCCGTTTTGGTTATTCCTTATTCAGTAAACTTTTTTAGGTTACAAACCAATTAATTCTAAAATTACCGTTTATATATTTTTATGTATTTTATTATTATAACATGACGGATTTTCTTTTTATCCCAATCCATTTCTAATCATCTAAAAATTATAAAGATATAAATAGCATTAAAACTTAAAATGGTTGATAAGATGCGTATGAAATATAAATGCATGTTCCAAAGCAGACTTTTATTTAAATTCTTCGTTTTTTGGAATATGAAAGATAAAAAGAAAATAATGTCATTTTCAGTTATATTATGTATCTACATGAATTAAATAAAAACAACTATATATATATATATATATATATATATATATATATATATATATATATATATATATATATATATATGTATCTATGTATATACACATTTCATTGAATACGACAGATAAGGTGCTTTTATTTAGCTGTTTTTATACAATTTCACATGCGATGCAATATATTTTTTTTCTTTTCGGGTGATAAATTATATAAAAACTGTCCGATTGTTCTTTTTATCTGAGCGCTTTCGGCTATACATTTAGCCATTTTTGACGATTAAATATTTTAATTGTTAAATGAGAAATAGTTTGTTGTATGTATTTTTATAAAATGTTTTAATTTCTCAAAACACGGTCAATATATTGTGTTCAAAGTTAATATTAAAGCGCTCGGATAAATAAAGAAAATTCATGGTTTACCCTTTGCTCAAATTAATTGAAACAACCGCTTTACTTTACTTTCTTTCATTATACAGTAAGGTTTAGACCCATTGGAGTGACAGTGTGTAATCTATTTCTATTTTTAACTCATATTAGGTCAGTTACAATAGTGTGCAGTAATTTTCGATGAAATTTGTTTGGCCTTGAAAAATATTGCGTCACTCTTGCTTGCATCCTAGACACTATTGTCTTGACTGTCGATTAGTTGTCATACAGCTATTGTCTGCGATGGACGTCTTTACTAGGAAGCGCTGCGCGAACATACTGGACAGCCTTACCAGTGAGTAAATAAAAGGACTGCAGAAGCCGCCCTGATTTAAATCCAGTCGAGAATCTGTAGTCAGTCTGCATGGAACGATTTTGTGGAATGGACATACGAAGTTCTAATATGTGAACAGGGTCATGTTTCATTGGAAAAATATGAAAAAAAGTAAATAATATCGGAATTATTGGTTTTGTTTCAATTAATTGGCAGAAGTGTGTAAAATAAAACGTGGAGACCAAAATTGAAATAAAAGATAGGCTCCTCAGAGTTTCTACACGAATTGTGTTAAAACGAGTTTGAATAACAAAAGACAGATTCTAAAGTCTAAAAGATATAGAAGAACAGAAAGATTTCGTTCGAAACAAAGAAAATATTACAAAATGTTTATATATTTTCAGTCCACCTATATATTTTCTACCAGATGAAGATGGATAGTATCTGAAGAATCGGAGAGCCGAGTTCGAATTCCAGTCGATTTCGTTACATTCACTTACGTCCTAATACACTTGGGAATCTGTCTCTTTCCTCGGCTATGTGTAAACAGCAGGGCAGATTTAGCCTTGCTTGGCAATCATTCTTCAAGAAGGCAAAATACGAATTCAAAATCAGCCTGGAGAGAACTGAGTTTTTTAAGGCTGTCTTCCACAGGAAACACAGCTGCTGCAACGGCTGCAGCAGATTTGGCGTCTTAACCATGGGCGAAGCATGTGAGCAATGCGGAAGTTTTAAGGATAATTGAAACAAAAAAGTCAACTGAAAACTTTCAGACAACTGAAAATTCAATGACATATAATGAGCAAAAAAGGCTTGGAAAATTTGATACGAACAGTACATATTGAAGGTAAGTGGTACTGAAGAAATAAGCGGGTAACCTAGCTGATAGTGAAAACAGTTCTCACGACATTAGATAAGTGAGCGGTTAAAAATATTTTTCAACATCGCGCCATATGTTCTGATTAATAAATTTAGCCTAATCTTGCATATGGTTAATGTAGGGCACATGTAAATCTACCTCACTACACAAGAGACATATTTCTAATCGTAGCTTTGATAGGCACAAGATCAAAATCGTGGGACACTCTTGAAGATCGATCTCAGTACCCAAGCGAACTGAGCCAAAATTTTCTAACAATTGCTTCATGGAATGTCCGAATCACTAAGCGTAGCCTAGCCTGGGTCCAAGTTCAACATAGTGGGGCTCTCTTTAAGATCGATCTCACTACGCAAGAGAATTGAGCCCAAATTTTCTAACATTGGCTCTATGTTCATTACTAAGCATATTTTAGATGAGTCCAAGATCAACATCGTGGGGCACTCTTGATCTCACTACACAAGAGGACTGCGCCAGCACCTTCTAGCAATTTCTCCATGGAATATCCTAATTGCTTAGCGTCACTTATATGAGCCCAACATCAACATCGTGGGGCACTCTTGAAGATCGACTTTACTGTACAAGAGAACTGAGCCAAAATAATATAAAAATCGCTCCATATCTTAATTACTATGAGTTACTTAGACTGACCCAAGATGAACATTGTAGGGTACCCATCAAGATCAATTTCAGTACACTAGATATTATTTATTTGTTTAACGGTATATCAACTCCTTTTGAGTCAATTAATGCCGGAAGTTAATTTTCTTGGCAGCTTTGAAGTAATCAAAATATGACATGTTATTCTGCATTCACAGTTGAATACATGGTAGATAATACTCAGCTTTTGTGCATATACATTTTGTGTAGACGTAATTATTAGAGGCGGTGATATATGTGTGTTTTATGATATATGTTATTCTGCTTTCACAGTTAAATACATGGTAGATAATACTCAGCTTTTGGGTATTTACATGTTTGTGTGGATATAATTTCTAGAGGTGGTGATATGTATGTTTTATGTTGCAGGTTTGTTGAATATATAATTTGGAATAAAGTTTTCATTTAAGGATTTGTAGGATATCATATATGAAAGTTCTTTCCTATAAATTGTTTTTTTTCTTAGCGGCATATCAACACCTTTATGGGTCATTTAATACTAAAATCTAAATATTTTGATCACAATTTTATGGCTGCAAGTAAATGTATTTTGAACAGAACTGTATCCTGTAAATGCTATTTTCCTTAAACGTTGGGGTCACCAATGTAAATGGGGTTTTGTTGAAAAGATTAATGTGGCTGCATGTTGAAGAGCATTTAACATTTATATATTTTTTAAAATCAAGGGAAAAAAATGGAAAACTGATTTGTGTTTCAACGATAAAATATATATTAAAAACAACAAATAAAAGGTATTTTTTGTAGTGTGTGAATAAGGAGAAAAAAAGTAGTTTCCCTTTATCTGTTAGTTGAATTAGGAAATGTAATTAAGCAAGTTTTCTGAATAGAATGTTCAGAGTTCTGTATTGAAATAAAATGTGTATTCAGAAGAACATACAGTAAGCTCAATTGTATATTTTGTATAACTAACAGAGTTGTTGCAACTTGGCTTGTTCACAAAGAACTGATGGTGAATGATATTCAAGTTCTGTGTCTGTGTGTGTGCGAGCGGAGTGAGTAGAATGAATAATCTGTGTAGACGCGTGTGAGTAGTTGAGTTTTACTGTCTTCAGCTGTCTTCAACTCTACTGTTTAATTTGGGAATGAATCCGGACATATTATTATCGGTAGGCTCCCAGCACGAACGCGGGATAAATTTTGAAAAAACACGAAAAATATCTGATAGGATGAAAAATTAACCAATCGGTGATTTTATGACAAAAGCATGTTTGTGAGTTAACGGTAGGAAAAATTCAGTGTGTTGAATGCGATCAGTAAATTGTTCTGTGATATTTAGTATTTATTATTTGACCAATCACAGCTGAGAAAAATGTAGGCTTGGCAAACATAGTAGTAATCATTAAAATCCTTTCAATTACAGATAAAATTTATTGGTGGCAATTTTTATATAAAAATGCATTTCTGTTACTTTGACTAGAAAAATGTATTTTTTTACTTCCATAATCCTTTGTTGTGGGGTTCACAATTTTTGTGTATAGCTGGGACCTTGACAATTACTAGCACCCTGGGTTAGTGCGGACCTGGAAAGAACAGCAATTAAGAGATTGTTTCCCAGCTTCAGAAACCGTCTAATCTTGCTGACACATGTAAATTATCGACATCCCCAGGACTTACACTAGAGATTGGGGGAGTGAAATTGAATGCCTAACGATTACACTATGAAATATATCCTAATTACAAAGTCTGGCACAGGATCAACCTATTGGGAAGCACGTAAAATCAATCTGCCTTACAATCGAGAACTGAGTATTGAGAAATGTTTTCCTAATCTTTACACAATAAAAGACCTCCTAATTAGTAAAGTTAGCCTGACACATGAAGTCACCGGTGAAGTTCTATACTGCTGCATTAATAAGACGGCTAGCCAGACGACCCTGTTATCAATGACGGCACGAATGGTGCTCGCGAAGACGAATATGATATAAGCATAGTTTTGTTGTCAACAGGAGCTTGACTGAGAAATGGCCGAGTACACTAAGCCGTTGTCTTTCGCTTCTAGTTCAACGAGACGTGGTAGCTTGGTTGGCACTTGAGAGAGGTTTTGGAGGGGTATGGTGACGATGCCGACCGAGAGGCTGGCTGACATGAAAGCGTTAGACAGAAGAATCTGTCTGCAATGATTAGAACGTGAATCCATCTTTCTTTGTGTTTAATTGTACTTGCTGGATTGAACTTGCTGGATTGAACTAACGTGGCAGCCTTGCACATGAAAACTATTTGCAAAGATTTCGACTTTAATTCACGGGGCTTTCAAGAAATTATGTACGGTTGGCTTCAGAGGCTTTTAAACACGTAGAAGCACGCGCGTATATACACACGCACACTCGTATATATATATACATACATATATATATATATATATATATATATATATATATATATATATATATGTGTGTGTGTGTGTATGTATATATATATATACGCACACGTGCGCGCACAAAAACATCAACGCACAGTTGCAATTGCACACTCATACATACACAGACCTGTGGGCGCCGATGGACTGAAACAGAGGCAGATAAACAAACATCTTCGATGTGGAAACGTATAGACGATTTTACACACTGTGACATAGGCGCGTGTGCACACCCACAAACACGCGCATGCACACAGACAAACGGAACTATGTCACGTAAAAGTCGACAATAGACATGCAAAGAAATTTGAACACACTAGAGCACATACACACGCGTATACACATACAAATATATTCGATATTATGTAGACAAAGAAAATTATTCACACATAAGCACAATCATACCGATAACATACACACTCTTACCCTCTCTGTTTTACACTCATAAACACACAAACACACACACACACACACACACACACACCGATGTACATAAATGGCTATGGTCAAAAACGTTTTGCAAAGCAGAAAGCAGCGAACTTCTAAATAAAGGTGATTTGCTATGTAACAGGATGTTTCAAATTGATTTTCAGATTGAAATAAATAACACGAACATTCTAAATGTCCGTAAGAACAACAAAAAAATAAAATAAAATAAAAGAAATAAAAGATATTGTTAAAAGTCTCCAGCATAATATGCATTCATTACTGGGTTAAAATCAGATTGATGGCATTGTTTAAAGTCCCCAGTAAGACATGAGTTCAAATCGTGGGTCAAGAAAAAATAGAATATATTCCTAAAAGTCTCCAAGAATGTATGGATTCATTACTGGCTTCAAATCAAATAGATGATATTGTTAAAAGTCTCCAGTATGACATGGGTTTAAAGCATTGTCTAAAAAATAAATTAACCAATAGAAGACATTTTTAAAATTCTCCAGGAATATCTAGATGCATTATAGAGTCAGGATCAGATAGATGTTATTGTTTGAGGAAAAATGAGTTTAAAAAATTGTTAAAGGTTTCATTGAAGACATGATTTCGGATGCTAGATCCAAATCAAGTACATTGATATTGTTAAAACTTCACCAGGAGTAGATGTGTTCGTACAACAGATCAAAATCAAATATGTTGAAAGAATCGTTTAGCCATTTTATTGTTGTCATGCTTTATTTACATAATAGTCACATCAAACCAAGTATGGAATATTGCTGCCATATCTGGGATGTTGCTGTTCAATAATCACCGTCCAGCCTCGAGAGAGTCCCAAATCGTTTACGCGGCCTTGTGGGTGATGAATTATTCTCCAACTTGCCACCCTTGTCTCACAAATGAAACGTCTCCAGTCTTTCGCTCATATATCACTATTACTATGGCAGATGTTCGGAGGAGTTACATTCCTTAGTGCTACCAGTTCGGATATTCACTCCCTGGATCCGCCATACCGTGTTCAGGGTAACACAACCATCCCCATTCAGTTTTTGTTCTTTTGATAAAAAGCAAGTTCCACTCAGATAGTTTCTTCCTTAGAACTGTTAATTTCTGAAAAAAAAAAAAAAACACCCGGGGGGTGCTTTCTTACAAATACTGTCTTTGTCTCTTTAACTCCAGTGTTGATATGCATTCTATTCGTCATCATAATACTCTTACTTATCTTCCCTTGCAATAACCTTCTACTTTGAGTGGCACTTGGGTCTTATAATCGGTGAATTATCAATAAAAATAACATACATCAGATTGTTTAGGGACACTTGAATTGCATGAGTTCAATCCATTTCCATGCGCCCAACCATATACAGGGCTTTGTTAGTGTTCCTCTGGTAAGCTCTCAATCCCTGGGTTACAACATTATTAAAAAAACCCTAATAGCTGTGTTCTATACCTGGATAAAAATCAGTTACCCCGGAAAGCATAATTTCAAATATTTTAAGCAGGAGTGTTACCAACCATGACCTTGGCAGTAACAAAATCTAGCCAAGGTTTGTCTTGTGTATTGGCTGTGAGAGTATCATTTATCCAGTTATCATATTCAGGACTCTAAATACGCTTACATCTGTAAAATATTATTATGACAGCTTAAATATTATTATGATAGTTTAAATATTATTATGACAGTTTAAATATTATTATGACAGTTTAAATATTAAATGCGGACATTGCGTGGTTTAGGAATTTTACGTCGTGCTGTTAGCAGTCATCATCATCATGACCAATAACAATTTTGTGGGACTTTACAACAGAAACAGACACAACAATCAAATCTAATCGCCCAGACATCGTGATCAAACACCACATAAACAGAATGTGTTTTCTTATTGACATGACAGTTCCTGCAAACTCTCATGTATCTTTGAGATCTTCAGAAAACTGCTCAAATACAAGAACCTTGAAATCGAAATCTCAAAAATGTTGCAAGTGAGGACATCAACAATTCCAGTTGTAGTTTGAATCCTCGGTTTGATCTGAAAAGGTTCCGATAAATTCCTTGATGAGATTGCTGGCAGTCCATGACTTAAAGAAATACAAAAGAATGTACTCACAAGTACAGCTGATGTTATATATCGTACCTATAAACACTGATAGTCATGTCACAATCTTCATAAATACGTTGGACACTATTGCAAGTGGGGGTAATATGCTGCTCTTACCGTGTCGAACTCTCTGCCTTTGGGAACCCGGACGAGGCTATGCGGAATGGCAGAGTCTCGCCCGGGGAGGTAGACAGATACCCGGCCCCGCGTATGCGGGGTCTACGTCAATTTTTGTTGAAGTTCATGGGCTCGGATTTCCCTACATGAAATTTGGCTTTGTGCCGCATACTACCTCGTGGGTAGGCAGGTAAATATCATAATATGCCGTATAAGCAGTCCACCACTAACAGTGGTTTACCTACTTCACGCCGATTTTGCATTTTTTGGTGTTATAAAGATTAGCATTTCATTTCCAACCTCCGTTTTGGTTATCCCTCATTCAGTAATTTTTTTTCGGTTCGAATACTTTCTTTACTTTTTCTTTCTTTCTTTCTTTCTTTCTTTTATAAACCGTACCTATGAATACTAAGGGTATATCCCAATTCTCATAAATACGTTGGACACTATTGTAAGTGGGGGTTAGTATGATGTTTAAGTAGTCTACCACTAGCAGTGGTTTACCTACTTCACGCCGCTGGTGAGTATTGTATTTTGTTGACGTTATAAAGATTAGAATTTCATTTCCA
The DNA here is from genome assembly GCA_963932145.1 of Acanthosepion lycidas. Lineage (NCBI taxonomy): Eukaryota > Metazoa > Mollusca > Cephalopoda > Sepiida > Sepiidae > Acanthosepion > Acanthosepion lycidas. The sequence continues at coordinate 14,940,738 of OZ010600.1, read as the reverse complement.
TCCTCCATTTTGGTTATTCCTCATTCAATAACCTTTTCTAGGTTACAACAGCTGACATATTATGAAGAGCTTTAGCTATGCAAAATGTATTTGATTTTAGTTTTTTTTTTTTTTGCTCAATGGAAAATATCATGGTGCCATTTCGAATCATAGGTCTCTGGTTGGGAGCAGGAAAGAAAATGAATATACGAATCAAAGGAATAATAATAATAATAATAATAATAATAATAATAATAATAATAATAATAATAATAATAATAATAATTGCAGCTCGGGACCAAAGCCTCGCAACAAGATCCTATCACTGTCACATAATCAAGGACAGAACTAATCGGAAATGCAGGATTTCTAAAAAATGTGACCATTTTATCTCAAGTTGTCCGGAACTGGCAAAAAAGGACAAAACCATACACATAACAAGGTAGAGACGTTTTGTGCACTAGAAGGATATGCAAGAAGCACAAAATCGAAATCACTGAGAGATGGTATGACTACCAACCAGATGGAGTTACGCAAAATAACGACGTAACTATCCTCTGGGACATGCCAATCGAAACTGAAATAAAAGCCAGCAAACCTGATTTTATAATAGAAAAGAAATTCAGGAAGGGTATGCATATTGACATAACAGTACCATCTGAAAATTATCGAGAAATTACAAAGAACTAAAGATCGAGATTAACAGGATATGGGAAATGAAGATTGAGACTGTACTAATAGTAATCGGAGCACTGGGCCTCGTGAGAAAAGGAATGAACAATTTTACTAAGTGTGTCTTTGGTAATATTAACATACAATTTGCCCAGAATATCGCCCTACTAGGAACATCGCATATACTAAGAAAAGGGTTATCAATTAAATGATAATTTCCTTATAGGCCCTAAGGTTTGGACCGGGCTCTGCAGGATACAATGCAGGAAACATAACATAGACAAATAATGACAATAATGTTAGGAATGTTGTTGGAATAATTAATAGTGATGCGCAATTGGCGCCGTTGTGTTTCGTGAAGATGTATATACCCTAACTCATCATAGGCAGGAGATATCTAAAGAGATTTGAATAGATTGTTCAGATTTTTCCGGAAACTCCATTCTTAATATAACCCTACAAAAAAAAACAAAAAAAAAAAACGGAGCGAATACCATCTACGCCAAACGAGTTAAAAAGAAAGCAAAACCTTTTGGCCAAATGGTGCTTGGTTACAGTGAAAAAATGAAATAAAGAGAGAAATAAAACACGCTAAAAGATGTGATAACACTCTCAATTGTTTAACGTCTGTTTCGGTGACATGAAAACTTTCATTGCAAAGATAACAATCAATGCTTTAAATAGTGAAATCTGCATTCAGATCTACAATTATTTCCTCTCAATAGCCCCTAGAGTAATTTGAAACACGACCATTACCGACAACCAAAATAACTGCTAGAATAATACAACTGACTACCCCTAATGCAATATAATAGATTAACCACAATGCATCACTGACCTTTATATATAAGTTGTTGAGCAAAAACACAACGCACATGGCCTGATGATTATACTTAGCATGAAACATACTACCACTGGGTGTTGAATGTCCACGATTATATATATATATATATATATATATATATATATATATATATTAGCAGCATGGCCCGGCGTTGCCCGTGCTTGATTAAAAAATTGTACGACCCATAGAGCAATCGCTATCACTTGACTTAAAATATTTTTCCCCTTCCTTGCCTTCTTTGCCGTGCTGATGTTACTACGATTAAAGCAATAGTGTTGACAAAGTCGAATATGTCATTTGTGGCTCAAAGTCAGAACTGGTAGCAGGGATAAAAAAAAGCCGAATTTCAATGGCCTGCAGGCAGCCATTTGCAAACTTGTGGTGAAAACCGCATCGATATCCTGTGAGAAATGCGGCCTTTTTCTCAAAAAACCCGGATATAAGAGATAATTTATCTGGTCCTCAAAAGTAAATGTATATATTTATGTATATTTTTTTATTTGCCTTAATGTTTTGATCAGCAGCATATATATATATATATATATATATATATATATATATATATATATATAATAAAATAATCAGAAATAACAGTAAGCATTATAATCCAGTGTACCTAGCAGTAGCAGTTAATTTTATTTAAAAAATATTGCTCGATACAAAGAGTAAAGCATAATATTAATTATTTTCTTTTCTTAAAATCATGCTTCCATCGCGATATGTGTCGCGATAGATTCATATATTTTAAAAAGAAAATAACACACAAACACACACAAATATATATATATATATATATATATATATATATATATATATATATATATATATATATATAGTGTAACCCGGATATAAGAGAGTTATCGGGACCGGAAAAGAAGTATCTTATGTCCGGGTTTCTCTTATATCCGGGTTTGGTCTATTTTATATACATTAACACATGCTGTCATTTGGGACCAGAGAATATCTCTCTTATATCAGGGTCCCTTATATCCTGGTTACACTATATATATATATATATATATATATATATATATATATATATATATATATGTAAGCAAATAAAAATGGATATAAATCCGACAGATATATATATATATATAAGACATTTTTTTATGTTTATTACGTTCTTTTTATAGATATATATATTTAAATGAATGCTCTGTTTATAATAAACAGTATTAACAGCATTTACCGGCCCGAATGTCCGAGAAATTTTCAAGGAAAATATACGTTCTCCGGTGAATGTTATTAATACTGTTTTTTTTATAAACAGAGCATTTACTTAAATATTTGTATCTATAAAAAGAACGTATAAACGTATAAACATAAAAAAGATAGTATAAAATAACTGTCGGACTTTGTCCATTTCATAACATATATATATATATATATATATATATATATATATATATATATATATATAGGTGTGTGTCTGTGTGTGTGTGTCAGCGTATATATCTGTGTGTGGTTGCAAATAAGTTTCCATTAAAATACCTGAGATCAAAGAACATCGATCATAATAACGAATGTCTGTCTTCGGAATTCTCAATCGCTTGCCTGAAGACAGTAGAGCTCCAGCTGAGGCAGAAAACCAGGCATCATGTGAACTGCGAGCCAAGCATCTTGCTAATAAAAGGGCACACCATTGAAAGGTGACATGTATCTTCGAAGGCCATTGTCTGGGTGGTTGATTTTCGGTGGAATAAACTATTTGCTGAGGCAATGATTGTTCGTTTGTCTTCTGCAAGACGTTGAATAATACATACATGCATACATACATACATACATATATATATATATATATATATATATATATATATATATATATATATGTGTGTGTGTGTGTGTGTGTGTCTGTACGTAGCGACTGTGACTGGTAGTGGTAATAAAACAATACCTGACGAAAAATAACAGTGCTAAAACTATACTATAACACTAATAATAAATATATTTTTGTGACACTATTTAGGTCGCTAGAAGGAAAGAAGAAAAAAAAGGCGAGAATTAAATTTAGGTGATAAGAAGCCACCACGAAAAGGACACTGAGCGATGTTATTCTTTTTTAACAAAGAAAAATGCTAAAGGCTTTTTTCTCATTAGCGAGGAAGGTGAGGTCGCGGATGTGTCGGATTTGATTTGATTCATGGCGGCGCACTGAATGGTGAAAATTTCAGGTCGTTCAGGTGACCTACAGGACAGAATTATAAATAGATAAAAATTAATTGGGTCGCAGAAAAATGTCCGATGGATCAACCGCAGAATTACAAAAACAAAAGACTGAGCCATTGGATATCTACGAATATCTTTGAAAAAGGCATCTGTTTTGTGCCAGGAGCTGGCTATGATAAGAACATTATTTTATCAGGAATAATTAACGCCAGAATGCGATCTCATCAGATGACCACCCACTTGATACTGGCGAAAAGTCTCGATTGATAAAGTCCAGGTGATTCGGTTAAGATAAGATTCTAATGTCTGTTGTCGGGCAGAAGAAAGGGAACAAAGGAAAAAGAAAAAAAAGGAAGATAATTTTTTTTTCTTTGAGCAAGATTTTTTAAACCGAGGCTAGTCTGGCCACACCCACGCCGCTGAGCGCCCATTGGCTGGATGGTGGCATGAGCGTTAGGTGGAGGTAATCATGTGAAGAAGGAGGGGAGGCCTGTTGCGCCCCCCTGAAGGGATAGGTGTGAGATGCAACTGTGAGAGAGAGGGGAAAGCCGTTGACACCCTCTGAGAGCACGGTGAGATAACAATATGAGAACAGAAGGTGGGAAGACGAAAGACTTCCAAAAATGGAAAATAATAAAATTTTCCTGACCGAAAACAAAGAAGTGGATTGTGGGTTTAGAATTATCAAGGAACCTCAAACCCCGACAAGCCCACCCCGGTTTTGGTCGCCGTCCATATAAGCAGAGTCGCAACGAGTGAAAACCAGTTCAGTTCGAGTTCGAGTTCAAGTTGGCAGTTGGAGTTGCACCCGCCTCGCAGATAGCTGACTTGAAAGATTCCACGCAAACCAAGAACAATTTATTTTTGAAGAACGACTTAGACTCATACCACCAAAACAAGTTTTACGAATATCGCCTTAAGATACACCAAGAACCAGTTTCTTAAAGAACAAACAACTTAAGATGTTAAGACTCGCCTAACAAACACAAAGTGTCACGAATCCATATAGCGGGTTGGGAAGAAGACGCAGTCCTGTATTCAGTAACCAGATATAAAATATTGTTATCTTTTTTTAACACATTTGAACTTTTCGAGTTATTATTTTATTTTCTTTTACATATACTTGTGCGATGTTTCCCTTGATCGAACTCGGCTTGTATTACGGCCCGGCGACTGATTGATTTCATCTGCCTAAGATCAATTCACAACGTGGGTAGGTTAGATTGGAAATCAAAACAGTTACTTCGGTAACCAGACGTTGGAGGCAAGCTGGGAACGACAAGGCTGATACCGAATCTAACCAGAATCCCATCCGAATCACCAAAAGGTTAGAACGTCACATTTGGTGCCGCGACCAATACCAAGCCAGTTGGTCGTCACAGGACAGGATAGCACGACGGACGCGGCTAGGAAGACGTCACATTGGCGCAGCGACACCGGGGGGACGGCACATTTTTGTTCCTCTCCTTGTGGTACAGTTTCCTTTCAACACGAATATTAAAATTTTAAAACGATTATTTTTCAAGCTGTGCTTGACGGTTGCCATGTTCATGAAACTCTGAGTTGTACCACATGACGAGTAACAAATGTATATTTATTGGTATATATATATATATATGTGTGTGTGCGTGGGTGTGTGTATATATGGGGTGCGATGGATAAATTGTCGCATAAATACGCAAAAATGAAAATAACATTGGCATCTCATTTTGACAGATATTTTAACTAAAATGACACAAGAATTATCTTTAAATTCTATATAGTATTAGGTTGGTGCAAAAATAATGACGTAATAATGTCGTTTTTTGACGTATTTTTTAACGTCAAAAACGACATTATTACGTCATTATTTTTGCACCAACCTAATAAATTCATTGAACCACGGCTTCAAGACGGATCTCCTGCAACTCTTATAGATAGATAAACTGATAGAATGAAAGAAAGTATATAGACAGATATACAGTGTGATTTTAAAATACTTATAATTTATTCATTAAATATTATTTTTACAAGAAATGGATATGGAAGTAAAGCGTCTGTCGTGAGGTTTTATTTAAGAAAAAAACGTACAGAAAATACATCCGATAAAATTAATCTTTGAAAAAAGGGAAAAGAAAAAATGCAAATGTGTAGGGCAGAGAAAACGCAAAAATAATTAAATTATTATTATTATTAATTCTCTTAGTTAATCTCCACTACTTTCTTTTCTTAAAGTGAAAGAGAACCACACATTCAAAAAGAATACTGTGGGATACTACGATGGGGACATAACAAATTTCATTACAATAAACCAGATTTAGTCCTGTTGGACAAGCAGAAAAAAATAGTTCTTCTCCTGATTTCACATAAAAAATGAAATCAAAGAAAAGAAGATCAAATTTGGGAAGGACTAGCAAAGAATCTAATTTTAGTACCAATGTTCATTAGAAACCTGAGGTGTTTTACAAAAAAAAAAATGGGAAAAATCAAGATATTTAATTGCGATTTAGAAATAGAACAGTTAAAGAAAAACCCTTGCCTAATCGGGCCCTCGGAAACTATAGCCTGTTGGTAAAAAGAATGAATTATTGGTTTATTTTTAAAGATCGTAGTTGTGGACCAGACAATAAACCTTTTTCCCAAAAGCCAACGGCGTATGCTTTAAATAATAATAATAATAATAATAGTACACACAGGCAGAATAAAAAATATATTATTCTACCAACTAACACTATCAAAACTACAACCGAGAAGAATTTATCTAAACTCAAGATAAAATTTGTCACAGCTACATCTAAGACAATCAAAGACTTAATCAATAAAAACAAAACAAAAAGTCAAAACTTGAAGAAGGAATCTACTCTATCAACTTGGAAGAGAAAATAGATTGGAGAAACCTCAAGAAATTTAAACAAAAGACTATATGAACACAAAAGAGACATTTTAAAAAACAACACCCAACACCCAGTGGTTGTTCATCGTAACGTCGATGACCCCAATTTTGAAATAGGGAATGCGACTCTGATTAAAAGAGAAAATAATTCACTAAGATAAATAATCTCTGGAAAGTGCATTGATCGCTAGTTCAGCTATAGTAAATTTGCGTCAAGACTCTTACAATTCATCACCATTCTTACGTCAAGGCTCTTACAGTATATCACCTTTTTTGGCAGATTTTTTGTTTTCACGGTGTGGGTTAGTCAGGGACAAATGTGATGGAGAGAAAAAGAAAAAAAGAATAATAAAAAAGATGAATTTAGCAAGAGTGAAAACGTATTCTTTCAAAAAATATTCTTTCAAAAATTTTTAAACTACCACCGTCTCTCGTTTCGTGCGCATGTGTAGTAGTTGCAACATCAAGACAGCCCAGTCCAATGAAATCCTGACAGATAAAACGCGTCACAAAAACTTTTTTTCCCAATTACTCGTACTATTTTCTTGAGAGAGAAAGAGAGAGAGAGAGAGACACACACACACACACACACACACACACATATATATATATATATATATATATATATATATATATTAGTGCAACTATACATGCGTAGGAAAACTACAAGGAATTAAATTTTGTTTTGTTATTTTTTTTATTTATTTTAAAAAATGTTTCAAATTTCAAATTCCCAGCATTCCTCGTTCTTGCGCATGTGCAATCGCACCAACATGACAAATTTAGTACGATGAAGTCTTAAGGACAAAAGACGCGTCACAAGAAAACATTTTTCCATTTTGTCATATATTTTTTCCAAATATTCTTCTTGAAATATAAAATCATTGAGAATACTCTTCACGGTTTCAAACAGCATTGATATATATATATATATATATATATATATATATATATATATATATGTGTGTGTGTGCATGTGTGTCTGGATATATATATATATATATATATATATATATATATATATATATATATATATATATATATATATATATATATATGCTAGCATGGATACCCTCCGTAGCTCGGAAGATCTCTGAATAACAATTTATTATTGACAATTTATTGATATTTTTCAGCCACCTAATGGAAAATAATTTTTATTCAATCTTTGAAAAAAAAAACTGATTGTATTAAAGCTACTGAAAAAATAACTACGGGAATTTATTCTGTTGTGTTTTTAATTTTGTTTTTATTTTGAATATTTGAATAAATAAATATTAAACTAATAATTGTATTTACTATTTTTTCTTTTAAAATAACTTTGTTGTTTTAATATTCATTTTTTTAAGATACGCTTTCTTTTTCCTATAGTTATGGAAATAAATTCAAGAGAACACATATTTTAAAAATGCATATCACGTTTGGAAATTATCAGCAGAATTAAAAAGTAAAAACAATCCGAATAAGAATTATTCCACTTCGTTGTTTACTTTTTAATTCTGAGAATTTCAAATGTATTTTAATGCAATTATTACGTATTTTTAATTTTCAAATATCTTCGTAAATGTAAATCATACGATAAGGTTTTTACTAAAAGGTGGGGTGGATGATACTGAGTCTGTATATATATATATATTTATCTTGTAAATTAATGTAGCTTTTAGTTTTAGTCGAAGACACACACACACACTCACAGAGACAACTGCCTTTTATATATGATAGATGTGTGTGTATGTGTGGATACTGAAATAAATATACATTTATAATTCACTGTTTGGTACAACACTGAGTTTGATGCATGTGACCATAATCAGCCACAAACTGACTTTGTAAAATTTTAATAATACTATTTATAAATTTACTGTTACGAAAGGGGAGCATCCCATTTACTTATGAAGAAAGTAACAATATTATCGAAACATGAGAAGAAAAAAATGTAACTACATAAATAATACAAACTGATTATTAAACGGCCAATATTTGATTAATAATTTATATAGTTAGTATAAAATGTGGTAACCAGCAGTAATACTATATTGGCTCTAGTGAAAGAGAGTGGAAACAAAGAATTTACAGGCACAAAAGACGCATAATCAACACCACTCTCTCTCTCTCTCTCTCCATCTCTCTATCTCTCTCTCTCTCTCTCTCTCTCACACTCACACAAACACGCGTATGTATGCATACGAAAAGGGACAATGAAAGAGATGACAATCAAAGTCAACTTCCGCCACCTGGAAGTGATTTGATATGCCACATATCTGACAAGAAATTCAGATCAATAACTGTCTTTATGAGCCACTGCCGTTCACACAACGATTAATGTGGTGTTGTGGTCGTAGGGGAGTTTAACTGAAGGTTTGGACATATCAGTGATGGTTCTACTCGCTTTGTGAGTCGACAGCCAAGAGAAGACAAGACAAGACGCATGCGTAAAGGTACACACACTCTCTCTCTCTCACATACACACACACACACATATATTTATACTAGCAGCATGGCCCGGCGTTGCCCGTGCTTGATTCAAAAATCGTACGACTCATACAGCAATTGCTCTCACTTGACTTAAAATATTTTTGCCCTTCCTTGCCTTTAAAGGAGTGCCCTTTGCCGTGCTGATGTTACTACATGCCTTACTTCTTGCCTATCTCACACTGCAAATTTTTTCTAAGCTCTATATTAAACATTAAATCTGTTACAAAAAAAGAACTAAACAAAATCAACACAAAACGATCAGCTTTAAAAAAGGACTCGTAACTGGAAAAACCGAATGAAAAAAGAATGTTAACAACAAATACTTTTTCACACCAAACACAGTTCTGCGGAATCAGAATCAACGTTGAGTCTAAGCAAGCGAGTGAGACAACTGAAGTATAGTGCCATGCATATTTAAATTTTTCCCACTTGTGACGAATGCCTCTATCGATTTTTTGAATGTTAGCATGCTAGTTAACATTCGTGTCAGTCAGCTGTTGTCTCTCACGCTGGCCAATAGAATCTTCCTGCCTATTCGTTGCAGCCAGCTATAGCTTCTCACTCTGGCCAGTAGAAAACTACATGAAAAGTGCCGTAGAAGCATGAAAAAATCGATTATTTCCACTATCGATGGGAAATGGGAAATGCAAAGTCGGTCCTGGCTATGTCAATAACTTAGAGCATGTTCATGTAAATTTTTGTTCAAATCCGTCGAAAATTGCGGCCGTGCATTCGTTACATACACACACACACACACACACACACACACACACACACACACACGTCCTTCCCTCTCTCTCTCTCTCTCTATATATATATATATGGTGTGTGTGTATGTGTGTGTGTGTGTGTGTGTGTGTGTGTGTGTACATTTTTGAGTTATGATTAATGTATCAGCAGCGAGCAGCCAGGCTACTCTCATTTTATGAAAGAATTTACCAGTCACAACGATTTGGAAGAGACGAATAAAGAGACCCGATGTATGTAGCGCACCAAAATTTCCATAAAGGATTCTCCATTGGGTTGAGTTCGGATTTGTTCATTCTGCTAGACAAATGTCCACAGATTAGTAGCCAGTCTGTTGTGTTATTTACCCACAGCTGGGGACAGAAAAGATGAATTTATAGCTTTCAGTAAAGTGAATATAAAGAACTCAACTGGAATTCGAACTCAGTTCTACGATTCCCCACTACGCAACGATTACTCCAACATGCAACACATACATGCATACACCCACACACACACCCACACACACCCACACATATATATATATATATATATATATATATATATATATATATATATATATATATATATATATATGGGGAGTGCGGAGAGGGATAGATATATTGTGAAAAGAGAGACAGGGAGAGAGAGAAGGAGTGAGATAGAGATAAGAAGACACAAGTTAGATAGACAGGAAAACGGTGAGGGGTTGATATAGATAGATAGATAGATAAAAATGAGCCGTCTGAAATGGATACCAAGATACATAGGAAGGGAAATTAAATATATAGATACATAGCATGCGACATTATATATATATATATATATATATATATATATATATATATATATATATACGCACCTCTCCCCCACACTATCTCTCTCTCTCTCTCTCTCTATATATATATATATATATATATATATATATATATATATATATATCGAGAGGGAGACAGGAAGATAAAATAGACAGATAAGAAGATACAAGATTTAAATAGATAGATAGATAGATAGATAGATGGAAAATGAACGAGGAAGGAACACTGACTTCAAGGCTTTTGTGTCATATAAGAATTAGAATTTTTTTTCAAAAACATGTAAAAGCTTTAAGACGGAGACAATTTACTGGATCCTTTTATCTTCTGCTGCTGCATACTCTGCACGCTCTTATAAAAATCGATATGTTTCAGCAGTTTTTGGAAGTAAACTAAAATTATATGTAGATAATATTGGAAGTTTGCAATTTGCGTGAATCAAAACCATGGCACCAGGAGAATCACATCATTACCGTTTTCTTCCACGCACGCATCACTATAATAAATATTCCATTCGTTTTTAGGCCTCTTCTTTTATCTTATTCAGTTCGCAAACTTACTAAAATGTATAACAGACTGCACACTCCAGACCCCAAGTTGATCTGTATATGATATATTGCCAAAAATGTTTTAAATATTGTTCGTTTATTCTATTGCTTGAAGAATTAAAAGAATCCTTCTAACATGTTTTATTCATTTTGAGGAGTCTCGTAAAATCAGGAGAGTTGTCGCCATTGCTTGTCCAGAGTATCATAGGAACTGATCTGACACTACTATTTTTTTTTCCAAATAAAACTGAACGGTTTCACTTTAAATAATGGTTTCCTAAAGAATTTTCAATGTTATTGAATCTCGGCTTCACTCACTTTCCCACTTTACTAACGTAGATTTCTTCTGTCTACAAATTTCCATGCTAACTTTTCTGATGAGTTTTTCTCCTTGATAGCTCCATTTTACGAATGTAAGCCCAGTACTAGATTGGCGGAATTGTCTCATCATTTTTACGGTTGGAATTGCAAGGTCAAACTCTATCTAAATCCCACTTCTCGATTGTGCAACTCTCTTCCGGTTTCTGCCTTTCCTATCAACATTGATCTTGAAACATTTAAATGCAATGTCAATCGTTATCTTTTGTCTTTTTAATTCCTGTTCTTTTATTTTCTCTCTTCTCTTAGTATAAAAAAATTCTTACATACACTACATTATTCGGACTATTGTCTTCATCTTTGTTGCCATATTTATCACAACGTTTCGCACGCTCCGGCCTTCTTCAGGTGATTGGAATGTCGAACTGAACCCTTTATTTCGCTCACTGGGGTAGACTGTTCTTGTTCCACGTGCCATGTCTAATGGATGTCAGTTATCGGTTATCACTTGTTAATTCCCATCTCCAAGTTCTCCACCGTCTTAACCAGATATTGAACTCACATTCATTGGGTCTGTTACTAGATCAAACTAGCGTACTTTATCAACTGTGCCCTGTGTCCCTCAGGACATCTGTCTATGGAATTCTGGGTATTATAAACTTAATGTCTTCAGCAACCATTTTTTACCATTGCTCATATCTTCATTGCCATATTTACAGCATTTCGGTCGCTATATCTCTGAGATGAGGTATTATGATTACTTGCATTGTATAGATTATTCAGACTGTTATCCTCATCTTCATTGCTATATTCACAACGTTTCGGCTTCTATATCTCTGAGATGAGATATTATGGAGCAAGTATTGGCATTTTAACTTTAAGGCCACCAAAACATAATTTCTTTGTATTAATCATCTGAGCGATCTCTTTCTGCTTTCTATCAGCATGGCTGATGCTAACCTCCAAGAGAGTGGCTCGCTGCGCCTTCTCCGGGTAAAACTCTCAGCTGACAGAAAGTAGAATGATTTTATTGAATCTATTTCAAGATTTGCTACGTAGGAAGTTGGTTCCCTGAGTTTCTCTAAACAATATTTCTCTCCATAATTACATATTTACAAGTCGACCATTTGCACATACTTTGAATATTGCGGTCGCATATAGCCAGGTGCACCTGCTGTATATCTAAAGATCCTTGATAAAATCAAAAGAATCGGCATTATTATTGGTCCTGGTTTGGCATCTCGGCTTCAGTCACTTTTCCATCGCTGTAACGTAGCTTCCCTATGGCTATACTACAAATACTTTTAAGCTACCAGTCTATATCTCTGAGATGAGGTATTATGATTACTTGCATTATTTACATTATTCAGACTGTTCTTCTCATCTTCATTGCCATATTCACAACGTTTAGGCCTCTATATCTCTAAGATGAGGTATTATGATTACTTCCATTATTTGCATTATTCGTACTGTTATCCTCATCTTCATTGCCATATTCACAACGTTTCGGCCTCTATATCTCTAAGATGAGGTATTATGATTACTTGCATTATTTGCATTATTCAGACTGTTATCCTCATCTTCATTGCCATATTCACAACGTTTCGGCCTCTTTATCTCTGAGATGAGGTATTATGATTACTTGCATTATTTACATTATTCAGACTGTTATCCTGATCTTCATTGCCATATTCACAACGTTTCGGCCTCTATATCTCTAAGATGAGGTATTATGATTACTTGCATTATTTGCATTATTCAGACTGTTATCCTCATCTTCATTGCCATATTCACAACGTTTCGGCCTCTTTATCTCTGAGATGAGGTATTATGATTACTTGCATTATTTACATTATTCAGACTGTTATCCTGATCTTCATTGCCATATTCACAACGTTTCGGCCTCTATATCTCTAAGATGAGGTATTATGATTACTTGCATTATTTGCATTATTCAGACTGTTATCCTCATCTTCATTACCATATTCACAACGTTTCGGCCTCTATATCTCTAAGATGAGGTATTATGATTACTTCCATTATTTGCATTATTCGTACTGTTATCCTCATCTTCATTGCCATATTCACAACGTTTCGGCCTCTTTATCTCTGAGATGAGGTATTATGATTACTTCCATTATTTGCATTATTCAGACTGTTATCCTGATCTTCATTGCCATATTCACAACGTTTCGGCCTCTATATCTCTAAGATGAGGTATTATGATTACTTGCATTATTTGCATTATTCAGACTGTTATCCTCATCTTCATTGCCATATTCACAACGTTTCGGCCTCTTTATCTCTGAGATGAGGTATTATGATTACTTGCATTATTTACATTATTCAGACTGTTATCCTGATCTTCATTGCCATATTCACAACGTTTCGGCCTCTATATCTCTAAGATGAGGTATTATGATTACTTGCATTATTTGCATTATTCAGACTGTTATCCTCATCTTCATTGCCATATTCACAACGTTTCGGCCTCTATATCTCTGAGATGAGGTATTACGATTATTTATTTTATTTATTTTTATATTATGTTCACAAGGTTTCGACCTCTATATCTCTGAAACTTTCAACTTGTGAAGAAGACCGGTACACCAAATCTGGTTGAATGCTTTCGAGGTGTCTAAAGCAAAAAGCCCAAGCTTCCCTCTTCTTATTTAAAGCTTGATAGACTTACCGCGGTTATCGTTAATACATCACCTAAAGAAGTCCTCGCGAGGTAATATATTTAACCAGTTATGTGACCATTGAGTTTTTGCTGTTTTTTTACCCGATTTTCAGTAAAAAGTTGTTCATTCTGATAGTATTTTCCTTAAGATTTTCTTATTGCTTACTCGCTCCCTACATGAAAATTTCAGTGTTCTTCACGCTTCATAAGCCGCCCAGGCGGTCGCTCGTTGTACATTTTGCATCTCTTCGTTCAAACTCACCGTCGCTTTGGGGTATTATTGTCCTTCCGCCACAGCTACTATACATCGGGTCTCTCTCTACTCTCACTCTCTTTTACTCATTCCTAAGCATTCTGTAAGCAAGCCCAATTTCATATCTTAACGCTGGTCATTAAAGGAAAAAAAAAAAGGCTTTCATTCATTCTCTACTTTTTATTAGGTTGGTGCAAAAATAATGGCGTAATAATATCGTTTTTTGACGTTAAAAAATACGTCAAAAAACGACATTATTACGTCATTATTTTTGCACCAAATTTCGTTTTAATTTTTTAATTCTTTGCTACATATCTCTGGATAAACTCTTAAGCATGCGACGACGCAAAGAAGAAATGGGCCTTGCTATTTTAACAATAAGAATCGACTTCATATGAAAATAACACATAACGCATAACTGTCCCGCACCTATAGAATGGTATGAAAAGACCTTATTTACTCCCTCCTATGGGTTAAATAGAAAGATTTATATCCGGAAAAGTCAAGATTATTCCTCATAAATTAATGGTATATTCACTACAACCAAAATATTATTATTACAATCCATAATATGTTTTCCTTTTTACAAACCAACAAAGAAATGATAAGCCGATTTTTTTTTTCCCTCGGATAATTTCACCTATTAGTTTTTTTTTCCGTGTTTGGTTTTAAATTATTAAAATAAATTAAATTAAACATAAAAAAATGAGGTTGTTATTTTTGACGCTGTTATGCCAACATATTTATTTTAAATTTATTCTATAGTCGGTCAAAGCTGAACGCCTCTGAATAGGTGGATGACTACCTTGGCATTGAAGGCAATGAGATATCAGTCCCAGGCTTCTCAATGATTTATTTCCCTGTGACTGTCATATCCAATCGACATTAATTTCAACCTCTCTCGGCTTCTCCTGAACAAAGATTTATGTTGTGAACTGTCCTTAATAATATTAACGGGTTCAATAATATAGGAAGTTGGCAAAAAAACAAATGGACAATAAGTTTTAAAAAGAAAAACCTTAAAACAAAACGTACGTAAAATAAAACGTACAATGAAAATGAAGGAGAGAAATGAAGGAGAGAAAGAGAGACTAGGGAAGAGACAAGATAAAATGGAAAAACAAGAAAAGATAGAGTCAAGGAGACATTCAAAGGGAAAGGAAAGAAAGAGAAAAAAATATAAAATAAAACAAAATATACGAAGAGGTGGGAAAAGGAAATCGATGATTTAAACGCGGATTATACCGGCTGTAACAGCGAAATTGTCCAAATCGTGTAACAGCAAAATTGTCCAAATCGTGTAACAGCAAAATTGTCCAAATGTTGTAACAGCAAAATTGTCTAAATCATATGTCAGCAGAATTGTCCAAATTGTGTAACAGCAAAATTGTCAAAATCGTGTAAGGGCCATAATTGTCGAAATCGTGTAATAGGAAAATTGTCCAAATGGTGTAACAGCAAAATTGTCCAAACCGTGTAAGAGCAAAAGTGTCTTCAAGAACACATGGGACAGTGGATAAAGTCGACAGGACCCAATGAGTGTGAGTTCAATATCCGGTTAAGGCAGTGGGGAACTTGGAGAGTAGAAATTAACACGAGATAACAGACATCCATTAAACATGGCACGTGGTACTAGAACAGTCTACCCCAGTGAGCGAAATAAGGGGTTCAGTTCGACATTCCAACAACATGAAGAAGGCCGGAGAGTACAACGACCGAAACGTTGTAATAAATGTGGCGTCAAAGATGAGGACAATAGTCCGAATAACGGAAATAGTGTACATAATACGTCAAATGTTTTATTGCTGGTAATATTTATAAAAAAAATAAATTTAAATGAATTGCTGGTAAAATTGTTTCCCAAATAGTTTTGCTGGTATTAAAATCTATTTTTATACTTTCATAATGTTTTGACCCCCTGTCTTTTTGGGGGTGGGGTAACTATTTGCCCATATCTGGGACCCTGACAGTCGCTGCCACTCCAGGTCAGGGTGGACCTGGGAACACCAGCAATTAAGCTGTGGTTCCATACTCATCAAAACCTTCTGATCCAAGGCCATACTGTCGGATGTAGTATATCGTCTTACCCAGAACTTGAATGTAGTTTATCGTCATATCCAGTACGGTTAACCATCTTGACACCGTTTGCTATAAGAATCAATGAAAGAAGTCTTTGAGTCATTCAGCTAGAAAGAGAACAGGTTAAAATCATTTTGGTTAAGCCCCACAGTCTTCCCAAATAAGTAACGATGAGGCAGAAATGATGATTCAGTCCTTCTGTAATGTTACCAACATTCATACTCTGGCTTCCGTCTTTAAAGTCCACACTAGAACCATCAAGAAAACGGTGAATAAGTTTTAAAAAGAGGGAACAATAGAGAGGGAAACTGGATCAGGAGGTCACAACAGGAAGAGGGAACATTATTCCAACTTAGAGATAAAGAGATCAATTAGAAAAGATCCAACACAATTCATAAGGTGTTTGGCAAGTGGGAGAGGAGTTTCAGCTATAACAGTCCAAAGAGCAATGATCAAAGACTTGATTATGAAATCGTACGTGAAACGTGTACGGCAAATTATTACTTCAGAACAAAAAGAAAGTTAGAAAGTTAGACATGGCGAATATCTTCTTGAATAAGTTGGAAAATGATCCTGAAATAATCTATATCTATCTATCTATCTATCTATCTATCTATCTATCTATCTATCTATCTATCTATATATATATATATATATATATATATATGGAGTTAATTTCAATCCTTCATGAGCTTCCGATACTTAACTATGATTAATTAATGATAAACATGTAATTTTCGTATATGATCGATTTCATCACGATTCTTCTGTTATACATTCTTATTACTCAAAGTGCTGTAGTGTTATAAATGTTGTTCAGATAACGGTTGTCTTCGAGTCTAGAATCCAGAGGTTAGCAGTGAATACTTCGGAGACAGTAAGAAAGCGTAGTTCAGGTTAGCAGTGGATATCGCAGCAAAGTAGCAGAGCGTAGTACTTCTTTCTGTTCATCTTCGCCTGACAAGCTGGCACTAGTCATTCGGGTAGGGTAAACAAAAATGGCCGCCTTTATACACTACGAATTGAATGATCTACGTCTTCTGATTGGTTAACCTTCTATTGATGGACTATAAAGTGAGTCCAGGTATTTGGACTAACTCACTAGTTACCTATATATATTTTTTACACAAAAAACTGTAACAATAAATACCTCTGAGAATTCCAGTAAGATATCTTTAATCCCTTCTAAGATAGAACAGCTCAAATCTTAATCTAACAAATGGACAATTTTTCTGTTACATCTGGTCGAGATTTGAAACAACACCATCGCTTGAAAAAACACCAGAAGTGTTGAAACAAAATGGTTATTTTTATAGTTATGTTATAACATGCTTATGTTATTATTTTTGTATAAATATTATTTTCTTTTCTTTGTATTGAGTTTTCGGTTATTGGAATTTTATTCCCTATATACCAACCCTATATGAGTAAGGCAGATAAAATTTCTTGCTTAGGTGATTGATGTTATATTTAGTACATCGACTCCAGAGTTTCGTGGATGAATCTTTTTGTAACCCTTGATTCCACTCATCAGGTTTCAGTGCTGTTTTTTCTCATTTATACTAAATTTGATGTACTTAATTTATGTACTAGTTAATGGTGTTAGGTCAATAGACATTCAATGCATTGGGACTTTCTGGGTAACATCACTTCATTGAGATGGGCGAACGTTCTGGATCAGGTCGGCGATATCAGAATGCCATTAGTTTGGTTTTCTGATTTGATTACTCATTTGATTTATCGCCTTTCTTTCTTTCCACTTTATTTTTTCACGGTCTTTCCAACAGGTTTTCTTCATCAAGGTTAACCAATCAGAAGACGTAGAATATACAATCCGTCGTGTATAAGAGCGGCCATTTTGTGTACTTTATCCGAATGTCCAGTGCCAGCTTGTCAGTCGAAGAGAAACAGAAGGAAGAACTACGCTCTGCTACTTTACCGGGATATCCACTGCTAACCTGAACTACGCTTTTCTACTGTCTTCGAAATATTCACTGCTAAACTCTGGATTCTCTACTCAAGACGACCGTCATCATGAACAACTGGCTTTATCACTTTCTTTTCTGTTACAAATCACTTCATGACAGATATACAGTCTTTGTGGCTGGGAGCAGAGCAAGGAAAATTCTCGATATATCTTCAATTCTTTCTTTATTTATGTCGAAATCAGCTGTTATTATTATTATTATTATTATTATTGTTATTATTATTATTTCTTTTCGTGACTTATATTATAAAGTTTTCATTCTTGATTTATTATTTTAACTATTAGTGATGTGTATTGTTTAGTGTCTGTATTATTATTATTATATTATTATTATTATTGTTGTTGTTGTTGTTGCTATTATTTCCGGGTAAAGATTACGACTGCAAGTTATTGGCGTTTTGCAGATGTTGTTGGCGGCAAGTTAGAGAAGGAGAAGACGTCACATTAGTGCTCGCGTCTGGTGAAGTCGAGTAGGGACTTGCCGAGATAAAGATTTGTGAACACAAATCATCTATTAGTAGATCGTGCGTAGAATTTGGTACGACTTTCACAAACAGATGTTTTCGAGAAAGGAAGAATCGAGAAGAGGGCGAAAACAAAGTGTGTGGGTGGAGAGCGAAAATAGCCAACACTAAAAGCGGAAAGAAAGAAAGAAAGAAAGAAAGAAAGAAGGAGAGAGTGAGAGAGAGAGAGAGAGAGAGAGCCGGTTGGATGAAGTACTCGCTGTTGAAGAGAAAAAGGAGAAAGAGCGTGGAAGAGGGAAGGGTCAAGAAATGGAAGGACTCATAAATAC
The DNA here is from genome assembly GCA_963932145.1 of Acanthosepion lycidas. Classification (NCBI taxonomy): domain Eukaryota; kingdom Metazoa; phylum Mollusca; class Cephalopoda; order Sepiida; family Sepiidae; genus Acanthosepion; species Acanthosepion lycidas. The sequence continues at coordinate 14,921,525 of OZ010600.1, read as the reverse complement.
ATGTAATAGGAAAAAAAGGGGACAGGAAAAGACAGAGACTAAAGAAAAAGGAACGGAAGAAAAAGGATATATTAATAACTCTGCGGATATCAGGTAGTCCTGGTGAGCACAGGCACTGTTTCATCTAATCCTCTTCTTCCTCTTCTTCTTCTTCATTTTCCTCTTCTTCTTCACCTTTTTTCTTTTCTTCTTTTTTCTTCTTTTTCTCTTCTTGTTTTCTTTTTCTTCTTCTTTTTCTCCTTCTTTTTCAGCTTTTTCTCTTCTTCATTTTTTCTTCATCTTTTCTTGTTCCTTTACATCTATTTTCTTCTTTTCTTTTTCTTTTTTCTTCTTTTTCTTCTCCTCCTTTTCTCCTTATTTTTTCTTCTTCTTTTCCTGTTTTTTGTCTTTACTTCTTCTTTTCCTCTTCTTTTTCTTTTTCTTCTTCTTCCTCTTTTTTTTCTCCTTCTTATTTTTCTCTCCTCGTCTTCTTTTTCGGCTTCTTTTTCACCTTTGAAAATAACAGTTCTTTAGCGATACAAGTTTTACTAATTAACCCATAGCTGAAGGGGAAGAGGTGGATTAACACTTTTCTCAAACGTATCTCTGCTTAAGTGAATATAACGAACCCAACAGGAATTGGAACTCAGCTCTCCGATTAACAATTACAAGCTATTATCCATTACACCATCCGCGCATCCAAGCTTACGACACTTGACATTCCCAAGCGGTCGCTCATCAAGGTACTGACAAGGCTTGTGATTGCTTAACTTTGGTGATCCTACGTGAACTGGTGTTTCAACATGATGTGGCTGTAAGCCGAGTAAAAAAAGAAAAGGAAATACATCAGTAGAGAAAAGAAGAGAGAATTTCTCTTTTTTAAACAATTTGAAAAAAATGAGTTGAAAAAAATGAGTTGAAAAAAATGAAGAAGTACAAGGAAAAGAATGAAGAATATATTCTTTTGTAGAAATTCTATTAAAGAGAACAAAACGGTAAGAACATTAACGAAGAATAGCTTAGAAAATATAATTTTTCTTTTCTAGAGAGCGGATATAAAAAAAAAACCAAAAAAAAAACCAACAACAACAACAACAATAAAATGATGGCTATAGAGAATGGAAAATATTAGGTTGGTTTAAAAATAATGACGTTTTTTGACGTATTATTTAACGTCAAAAAACGTCATTATTTTTGCACCAACCTAATAGGGTTTTTTTTTCCACCGGAACTGAACGCAAAGAAAAAAAAAAAAAAGGATAAAAAAAAAAATTGCAGAAAAAATTAGAGAATATAATAATAAAAAAAAAAAAAAAAAAAAAAACTTTACAAGATTTGGCATTTTTTCCTTTATTCATGGCATTTGATTTGGTTTATTTATTTAACGGCATATCAACTCCTCATGGGTCATTTAATACCTAAATTCAAATTTCTTGGAAGCTTTGAAGTAATAAGTATATGTTATATTTTATTCTGCTTTCACAATTGAATACATGGTAGATGATGAACAGCTTTTGTGCAGACTTATAAAAAAAGATTAAAGAATTAAAACCACAGTACTGCTGGAGTTGCAAGAACACTGAAATCGTTGAAGATTTAAAAGATAATATGCATGATAAATTCAGAGAAATATTGTTAGTGCTTGGACTAGATATTATTTTAATGCTTTTATTTTAATGATTTAATTTTAATGCTTTTATTTTAATGCTTTTATTTTAATGATTTTATTTTAATGATTTTATTTTAATGCTTTTGCTTTTATTTCAATGTTTCTTTTATGTCATAACCAATATTATCATCATATCAACTTATTATTCATTTAATGCCGAAATTTACTTAGGAGCTTAAAAAATATAAATAAGATATATGTTATTCTGCTTTCACAGTTGAATACATGGTAGATGATACTCAGCTTTTGTGTATATACATGTTTGTGTGGACATAATTACTAGAGGCAGTGATATGTGTGTTTTATTATATAGTTTTGCTGAATTGTATGTTGGAATACAGTTCGATTTCTTTAAGAAAATAGGATATTATATGGATAAATGCATTGGTAATTCTATTATAAATATATATTGTTGGTAACAGTACTATAAATCATCGTCATCCCCTTGACTTTTGTAATCGTAGTGGGGGTCCAAATGCAGAAGTCACACAGTATCTCCTCCTCAATGGTCTTATCAACGGCAGCCATAATCAATTCTGGTATAGTCATAGATGTCCATTGTTTGACATTGTCCAACCAGTTTTTGCATTGGCGACCTCTCCTATGTCCACCTTCAACGGTGCCATGCATGATGGTCCTGCACAGGGTGTCATGCCTTGTAATGTGTCCAAGCTACGCCATTTTTCTTCGTTTGACAATGGTGAGAAGAGGTTCCTGGTGGCCAACAAAACTTTCAAATCTTTTCTGCACAAACTTATTGGTTTTATATTTACAATAAAAATGCCGATCCTCCTCTCTGCTTCTGTAAACAGTGCGCATGTTTCACAATCATATTGTAGAAAGGAAACTACCAGTGATTTGTATAGTCTGTACTTTTTTTTGGATAGATCTGATGGCTTGACAAAAATTTGAATCATCCAATGAAATAGTCAACTGATGCAACTTAGAAGACAACAGGGAGGAGGTGGAGTAATTTCCTCAGCTAGCAGTCTTGGTCTCCCTCAAAGTTGTTGATCATATCAAGATAAATTCAGAAAAAAATATTTTAAGTTCTTAGACCAGATTTAATTTCAATGTTAACCCTCATTACTAAGATTAATTGATTCATTTGGTTGTACATTATTTACATTATTCGGACAATTGTCCTCATTTTTGTCGCCATATTTATTACAACGTTTCGGCCGTTGTACGCTACGGCCTTCTTCAGGTGGTTGGAATGTCGAACTGAACCCTTTATTTCGCTCAATGTGGTAGGTTGTTCTTGTTCCACGTGCCCTGTTTTAATGGATATCAGTTATCAGTTATCTCCTGTTAATTTCCCTCTGAATGTTCTCCACTGCCTTAGCCGGGTATTGAACACGCACTCTTTTGGTCCTCCTACTAGATCTAACTAACGACTTTATCCACTGTGACATGTGTCTTTGTTTGTTTGTTTAGCATCGTATCAACTCCCTATTGGTTGTTTCGAAAATTTACTTTTCTTGGAAGCTTAAAAATAAAATTATGATATATGTTATTCTGCTTTCACAGTTGACTACATGGTAGACGATACTCAGCTTTTGCGTATATAAAGTATTGTGTGGACATGATTACTAGAGGCAGTTATATGTGTGTTTATGTTGTAGTTCTGTTGTGTTATATTTTGTAATAAATTTCGTTTTCTTTAAAAAACTAGGTTATACCGATAAATCTCAGGAAAGGGTTCATGTTATTTTTTTGGTTTGTTGGTTGGCTGACATTTTTTTTTTTTAAATAATTCTATATGTCATTTACTAGCAAAATCTAAATATTTTCAACGCAAGGATATGTCTTCAACTACAAATAAAACATTACTAGACATTTTGCCTTCAAAATTTATTGTTGGCAATTTTATCATAAATATGTATTGTTGATTATTTTAATATAAATATGTATTGCTGGTCATTTTGTTATAAATATGTATTGTTGGTCATTTTGTTACAAAATGTATTGTTGACTATTTTAGTATAAATAAGTATTGTTGGTCATTTTGCTATAAATATGTATTGTTGGTCAATTTTATAAATATATATTGTTGGTCATTTTCTTATAAACATATATTGTTGGTCATTTTGTTATAAATATGTATTTTTGGTCATTATTTTATAAATATGTATTGTTGACTATTTTACTGTAAATATGTATTGTTGGTCATTTTCTTATAAACATATATTGTTGGTTATTTTGCTATAAATATGTGTTGTTGGTCATTTTGTTATAAATATGTATTGTTGACTATTTTACTATAAATATGTATTGTTGACTATTTTAGTATAAATATGTATTGTTGGTCATTTTGCTATAAATATGTATTGTTCATTTTGCTATAAATATGTGTTGTTGGTCATTTTGTTATAAATATGTATTATTGGCAATTTTACCATTAATATGTATTGTTGACTATTTTACTATAAATATGTATTACTGGAATTTTTTTTATATAAAGGTGTATTTCTGGTATTTTTACCAGATGCTACTACTCCGGGTTAGAATGAACATGAGAACAATTGTAATTAACAAGTGGTTTCATGTTCCTCAAAACCTTCAACCTCCCGATCAGAGACCTTGCTGCTGGATGTAGTTTATCGTCATACATAGGACTTTTACTCATGAGTATTTTTCTGATATTTCGATTTGTATTTTGTGTTCCTTCCAGGCGATTTTATGTATCTCTTCTCTAAACTAGAATCTGTTTTTTGCATATTCTATTGACTTGATTTGTATGGTCGTGTCGTCATTTTTTTTTTAATATTCCCAATGGATCACCATTCGTACCCATTTTTGTTCTATTCTTTATTATTATTATTATTTTAGTTGTTTCTAGTTCCGCGTTGTCTGCATCAGTTATCCTCTGGTGTCCTATCTATCTTGCCTTTTATACCATGGCTTCTTATGTTTTTTTCAGACGCCATTATCTGTGATTTGTTTTCTCCGATCAGCGTCATTCTTCCCTCTCCTCTTTGTACTATCATTATAAGCACCAAAACCAACACCACCTCCACCAAAACTATAAATACTTTTACTAATAATACTTCTATTTCAATATGGTACTCTATACACAATATCGGTCGAAAGACTTAGGCCATTTTAAACTATTCGAGTGCTCGAAAAATGATTTCGTATTTTCGGCATTTTACTATTGCAAGAATTTACAATCTTCATCCCAGGGAATACTAAAGCAAATGGTTAAATAGTTAACACTTTCAGACTAAGAACCAGTTTGAAGGCGAATTAAAATGTGTCCAACTGTGCGAAGAAAGCATCCAGGTAGTAGCAAAAATAAAGCAAGATTACTGCATTAAAAAAACCCCAAAAAAAACAAACAAATTTCTTGGCAACTTCTATTGGAAACATAAAACCAATGGGTTTGTGGGGAAAAATGAATGAAATTGCTGTGGGCCAACATTAACCTCTTCTCACCGCTGCTAAACGAAGAAAACAATTTTTTTCTTCAAAAATCTATGTCTGATAATATTTTTTCCTTTGAAAATCTATTTCTGGTAAAATTTTTTTCCTTTGAAAATCTATGTCTGGTAATATTTTTTCCTTCAAAAATCTATTTCTGGTAATATTTTTTTGTTCGAAAATCTATTTCTGGTAATAATTTTTTCCTTCAAAAATCTATTCCTGGTTGTTATGGGATCCTCCCCTTTTTCATATGTGGACTCGACCAGAGTGTTACTGGGACTGCTGCCGTTAAATACCCAGAGTCAGTCAGAATATACAGAGAGAGAAAGAGAGAGGAGGCTCGCTCGATATGGCCTTCGGCGCCTGGGTTGAAATGTCTCAATAATGATGAGGCATCACTCACCTGGCTGATGATTCGTGGGGCCCTCTGGGTCGGCAAGAGACTTTGTTCAGCAGGTTTGGAGAAATATCCAAAATGTCGTCGCTGTACTGGCGAAGTCGAGACCATTGGTCACGCCTTTTTTCAGTGCAGGACGGTAGTGCCGTTGTGCAAGTTTGTTGAAGGCCTCATTGTTCGCATGCTGCAGGGAAAGTTCTTTGTCCTGGAAGCCAGTTCTGTTTGTAGCAATGTGGTGCCGCAATTGACGAAGGCTGAACATTGTGTTCTGTTGCTTACTAGGGATTATGAGAGTCGTCATTTGGACGACGCGTCAGAAGGGATTCCATGAGGGCGAGAAGTTCACCTCTTCCCAACTGATCTTGTTCTTTAAGCATCAGCTTAAAGTCAAGATTAGGATGGAAAGGCGGCGGCTCCCTTCATCGGAATTCGGCAAAAGGTGGGTGAATCTTGCGCGAATGTGTAGAGTGAAAGGGGCTGACCTAGAGTGGCATTTGGATGTCGGTTAGGTACAGAATTTTGTCCTAACAGGGTTGAACATAGGCAACCCACCCTGATTTTAGGTTAGACTAGGTTTTTGTATTTTGAATTTTTAGTTTTCCCTTTTTTCTAGTAAACTTAGCTAGGGTTTGCATGCTCATTGGTCCCTTTTATTTCTGTCCCTATTTTTTTTTCTCTTTTGTTAATTCCCCATCCCCTCCCTCGTTAGGTGGTCAGTGATGTCAGTTCTCTGGTGGATGCGGGACGACTTTCGTTTCGTGTGTGTGATTTTTCGTATTTGTTGTTGTGTATGAATGTGTGTATGCCTGCGTGAATGCTTGGAGGTATGAATGCTTTTTTCATTTCTTCATAGTCCCGCATTGATTTCGTCCGGTGAACTGATGTTTTCTGCCACATTCATGGTTTGTGGGGGGTTTTATTACTAACACAGTTTTGTTTAGTTTAGTGTAAATATGTAAGACACATTGTAAATATTCATTTGGGGATCATTTTTTAAAAGTTGTTAATTTTGACCCTCCCCCCACGAACAATAATTGTACATAAGGGCTCTAGTTAGGACATCATAGAGAATTTGAGGTATAAGTTTAGATTTAAGACAGATGAAGACCGTCCTTCCCCAACCCCCTTTTAGGCCTTGTGCCGCATTTTGTATTTATACAAATAAATATTGAGAGAGAGAGAGAAAGAGAGAGATTGATTGATTGATTGATTGATTGATTGAGAGAGAGATTGAGAGATTGAGATTGTGATTGAGTTGGAGGTAGAGTAATAGTGTGAGGTCACCACTTGTAGAAATCACAGTTACAAGCACGTAGACTCTAAGGAAGTCCTACTTCGGGACTGTATATATATATATATATATATATATATATATATATATATATATATATATATATATATATATATATATATATATATATATATAATTATTGCTACTAATGGCGTTCCTGGATTTACTAACAGTATTACCCATTGTATTATTGTGTAAATACATTTAATTTCTTATATTTAATTGTTGCGTTTGTCATTCATTGGAGACCGAATTTCATCTCGGAATCCACAACACTGGTAATATTTTTTCTTAAGAAATCTATTTCTGGTAATAATTTTTTTCTTAAAAAATCTATTTCTGTAATATTTTTTCCCTTCAAAAATCTATTTCTGGAAATATTTTTCTCCAAACATGCAATATTTGTCAAAAAATGTATATCTGGTAAAATTTTTTTCCAAAACTCTATTTCTGGTAATAAGGTATTGCTGGTAATAATTTTTACAGATATTCCCGGTATTAAAACCTATTTTTACACTTTCATAGTGTTTTGACCCCAGTACGGGGGGGAGGTGGTGTTAAATATTTACCTATATCGTGGACCCTAACAGGTACTACTACCCTGGGTCAGGGTGGACCTGGGAACACCAGCAATTAAGAGGTGGTTTCACGCTCCTGAAATCCTCTCCGGCCCCGTTGTTGGACACTATTCATCCAGGACGCAGATGTGGTTTATCCTCCTACCAAGGATGTTGAAACTGCAGGATCTCCTACTGTAACTAGTAAAGGGAAGCAAGAAGAAAGGATTAGGTATCAGTTGTAAGAAGATGAAATGGTAATCGGCAGAAAGAAAAAGCCGAAGATGCGAACTGGAGGTATGCAAAATCAAAGACGTAGCAAAAATGTAAATATGTGGGATGTATTCTAATAGAAGACGGAAAAATGTGACAGTGAAATCCGAAGCTGCACTGCAATAGCGAAAGATGCATTCCAAAAGTTAAGCAAAGTATTAAGATAAAAGAAAATTTGTCGTTTAGTAATTATTTTAATGCTGCTCACATTTTGCTCACCCGTTTCCATCGAATTCAAATGCCCAGGTCCAGGGATTAAAACTCAAAATACTCTATAACTGCTGTAGTTTATGAGATATTGTCCCATTGCAGAATAGCCAAATGGATCAAATCACTGGTTCATGAATTTAATGATAGCGTACATGTGAGTTCGAATCCTGGACGGGGTGCTGTGGAAACAGAACAGTCAATAACTGAGCAATGCTTAAACAAAAGAACGAAACAAGATATTCTATCGCCAGTGGAACAAGAACAATTTTAACTCCGTAGATTAAATAAAAGGTCCACTTCTAAATTATCTGTAGGTTACATGTATCTGATGAAGGCCTGAGAGCACAGCTGCCGAATCCTTTTAATAACAACAACAAAGATGCCAAAATATAAAGACATCTATTAAAATTATTATTAGATCTCATCTCTTCCGAACAAATTCTAACTTTGAAATTTGAAATTCTTACCCCGTCATAGTTTCATTTGAAACGTCTTCATTTTGCTTTTTATGTGCCGTGTCCCTTCAGGGCGTAGGCGATCATGGCTCTCCACTTCTCCCATCCCTTGTAACTCTTGATAAGTTTTGTCCTACCCAGGCCATGTTCTTTCATCCACATGCTTAAGCCCGCTAGGTATGCCATGTGTTGCTTTCCATTGTCTGTCTTTCTCCCTGTTCAACCTGTGACTATCAGATTCTCCAAGCCCTCTTTTCTAATTACGTGACCTTGAAATTTCAGCTGCCTCTTCCTGATGTTAACTATGCCTCCTCCTTGTTTGCACCCTCTACAAAACCTCATCGTTGCTCACACGCTCGGTCCATGATATCCTTATCATCCTTCTGTAGAACTATACTGCCGTTGCCTCGAGTCTCTTCTTTACATTTGAGGAGACCGTCCATCATTCTTTGCCGTAAAGGAGGACAGATGTCACGTAGCAGTTCATTACTCTTTTCTTTGTTACCAAAGAAATGTTCCTGTCTCGTAATACTCTGCTTAGTATCAGATTCTCCAAGCCGTCTTTTCTCACTGCGTGTCCCAGAAACTTCAGCTGCCTTTTCCTGATGTTAAGTATAAGCTTCCTTCTTGTTTGCATCCCCTACAAAACCTCATTGTTGCTCACACGCTCAGTCTATTTTTAATTTAGAACCACTTCATTTTGTTTTAAATATCACAATAGAATTTCTAAAGAAATAATTATTTATTGATTAATCCGACAGACTTATTTTTTTAAGCAGTATTTTATTTTTGCCTACTGGCCTGAATAATCGTAATATCTAATTAAAGAAAAATAGACACTTTCCGCCAGGACTAGAACCTGCGTTCCCCTTTAAAAATATCTTTGTTCACGGCTTGGATACAAAAAGGAAGAGAATTTGATACAAAAATTATTGGGTTTGAAGGCAATATTCAGCCTTGGTTATTTGACGACACACTTCGTGACCGAGTCGGATAAAAGCACGTCGGATCTAATGAAGGTTTTTCGTGGAAAGTTGGACGCAGGTTCGAGTTCTAACGAAGCGCGCATTTTTCTTTAATGTTTTGTAAACGAAAATAAAATGCTGTTTAAAAAAAAAAAAGTACGTCTACACAAATATGGTTATCGACAAAAAATAGTTGTTAACTATTGTTCATCAATAAAAAACCATGCGGAAGACATTTATTTCTAGAGTAGATAAGAGTCAGGTGATGGTTTCTCGTGGTCTAAATGGCAGGAACAGTAATGGCCTTGGGAGAGATATGGAGGTAATTGATCCTTATGCAGGTAAGTGATCAAGACCAGGTGGTGGCTTATCGTGGTGCAAATGGCAGGACCAGTAAGGGCCGCGCGAGAGATGCAACCATGGTCAAAACCTTAACATCAAATAAAAAAGGGTTAAAAAATATATATTTATATAATAGGGTTACTTTAATGAAAATAATTTTTTTACACATGATCTTATCTTTATGACCAACCAAAAAAAATCATTTTTCAATGTTTGTTTAAATTAATCAATTAACAGCTTAAAATTTTCACTACAATTTCTAATTAAATGTAAATGCTTCGAAAATATATTTTGATTAAAGTAACGGTATTTTTTATATATTACTTAGAGCTTTTGTAAGTGGCCTTAAGATATTGAGAGGAGTGTACGTAGGTAAGTGATCAGTGCCATGTGATGGTTTCTCCTTGTGTATTTCAATGTACATACTATAGAGATATCAAGAGGATCACATGTACATCTACTTATGACATTGGTTTCAATATTCATACTATAGAGATATCAATTGGAACGCATGTACCCCTAATTATGACATTGGTTTCAATGTTCATACTATAGAGATATCAACAGGATCACATGTACCTCTACTTATGACATTGGTTTCAATATTCATACTATAGAGATATCAACAGGATTACATGTACCACTACTTATGACATTTGATACAATATTCATACTATAGAGATTTCAATTGGAACGCATGTACCCCTAATTATGACATTGGTTTCAATGTTCATACTATAGAGATATCAACAGGATCACATGTACCTCTACTTATGACATTGGTTTCAATATTCATACTATAGAGATATCAATTGGAACGCATGTACCCCTAATTATGACATTGGTTTCAATGTTCATACTATAGAGATATCAACAGGATCACATCTACCTCTACCTGTAACACTGGTTTCAATGTTCATACTATAGAGATATCAACAGGAACGCATGTACCCCTACTTATGTAATTTATTCCAATGTTCCTACAACAGAGATACCAACAGGATTACATGTACTTCCGCTTATGACATTGGATACAATATTCATACTATAGAGATATCAACTGGAACGCATGTACCTCTACTTATGACATTGGTTTCAATGTTCCTACTATAGAGATATCAACAGGATTACATGTACCTCTAGTTATGACATTGGTTTCAATTTTCATACTATAGAGATATCAACGGGAAAGCATACATCCCTACTTCTGACAATCGTCTCTAATGTACAGAGATATTAACAAGATAACATGTACCTCTACTTATGACATTGGTTTCAATATTCATACTTAGAGATATGAACTGGAACGCATGTACCCCTACTTATAACATTTATTTCAATATTGCTACTATAGATATATCAACAGGATCACATGTACCCCTAATTATGATATTTATTTTAATGTTCCTGCTATAGAGATATCAACAGTATAACATGTACCTCTTCTTATGACATTGGTTTCAATATTCATACAATAGAGATATCAATTGGAACGCATGTACCCCTACTTATAACATTTATTTCAATGTTCATACTATAGAGATATCAACAGGATCACATGTACCTCTACTTATGACATTGGTGTCAATATTCATACTATTGTGATATCAACTGGACAGCATATATCCCTACTTATGACATTGGTCTCAATGTTCATACTATAGAGATATCAACAGGATCACATGCACCTCTACTTATGACATTGGTTTCAATATTCATGCGATAGTGATATCAACTAAAACGCATCTAACCCTACTTATGATATTTATGTGTAAATTTTCGTTGGATTAAACAAAAATCCCTTCAGATCTTATATATATATATTTTCATTTTTCCAACTCAATTATTATCCATTCTTAGACGTACACACGTCCGGATATGTTGCAACCATTTTTATCCTTTCAAACCTATACATACTTTTCTGTCTCAGATTGGCGGAGAGCAAGTCGTGAAATGAAAACAGATGTGAGTTCCCCAGTGAGAATCTAACTCAATATAAATGTATTGTTGTTACCAATTACCATTTCCCCGGGAGATTCCTTCATAATAATTTGTTATACCTTCAAAGTAGTATCCAAATGTTTGGGCCGCTTGAAATTTAAAACAAGTTCTCCGAAGAAAGAAATAATTGGTAAGAACGACCGGTCGTTATTTTCTGGGTGAAATGCGTTTGAGAAAAAGATAAAATTTCTCTCGAGATATGGAAAACCATGGGTAACTTAATATAGGAAGAGATTGATCAATCAGTTGAAATTCTGGTGGGAGCATCCCACATCACTCTTCCTGCTTCACAAGGGAAATGAGTAAGCCGGAAACAGAATTAGAACGGAAATAGGGTAAGAACAAAATACCTTTGTTCAAGACGCTGGAGCAAGGGACGTTAATATCGAACAGGGCGGAAATTCATCTCTCTGGGTACTATAAACCCAAACGACAGACAATAGTGATGTTAATGACTATGGTATTTCATTAAAGAAACATTTAGAAATTATTGACCAAGCAACCAGCACTACTGTCTGTTAGATTAAAAAAAAAAGAAGAAAAAATAAATCTTTCTGTTAAAATAATATTTCAGAAAAATCAGTGGAAGGTGTGACATTGTACTTTGACAGCGCACAGGCTCCGTATACCATCGTACAGGCCCACGCCTTTCAGAGGTTAATCACCACCCAAGGGCCTGAATTTTTACCAGATATCTTGCTATTATTATCTCTCGAGATAATCAGATACCTACTTTATGAGAAAAAAAGTGATATCGTGTAGAAATTGGTTTTAAGTATATTTACTGCAATTTCTGTCACGACTGAATTTGTAAAATTGAATAGTTTTTATTTCTAAACATTCGTTCTCCCATACTGAGAGCTAATGTAGACCAGAGAAAGAATGCAGTTAGCTTTTGGAAAATTCAGAACTTCTAAAAGAATGGCACAAAAGAAAGGTAACGAAGGGAAAAAGTGTTCGAAGAGAAAAAAAGAAGAAAAAAAAATCTAAAGAGAAAATAACTGCGAAACCAAACGACCAAAATAGAAATCAAATGAACGAACAGAAAATCGAAAATTATTGGCGGCTCGCTTTTGTCGAGCAAACCACTCAACAATAGTCGATCGAGTATTTCGGCCATTTTTGTAGAGACCCGCGCCGATTAATACCATTGCCAAATCAAATCAAAAGTATCCTCCCTATATTTACTCGATAAACGTGCGAATGAACTCTAAACACTCTGGTAAACACGATCATATATTGAGTGGGTCTTTAATGATATTAGAGGCAGTCATTTGCCGACGAAAAGCAACCCTCCATCTGAATCCACAGACAATGTTACATTGCCTTCTCCGGCGTGTAGGAGCGATACAGATTTTCAATATGGAGGCAGCAAGTGACCGGGAGGGAGAGAAGAGGAGCGGGAAAAACGGGGCTATTTACTTTAGCCGTTAATACTAGGTACTGCTGCCCTCGCTATCGTTTACTCCTGCGTCTCACCATCTTGATTGAATTAAACGCCTACCAGGGCTGGGGCGGGGGTACTATCAGATGCGTGTATTGAAGAAGAGTAAGCCACGCATAAACGAATACAAAAACGCTATCAGTTGGTCACTGGAGCGAGGCGTTGAAATACTTCGAGCGTTATGGTAGTTACAGAGTCTGTCGCTTGATGGCGCTAGAGACAGCGATAATGGTGGGGAGTGGGGAGAAGAGAAGACAAAATGTTAACAGCGAGAGAATGGCGCGCATATATGCGTTCTGATGAAGCACCAGGATTACACAGACATGGTTGTCATACTAAATAAATGTGAGATAGACGTGGCATCTATTCAGAAACATTTAAGCTAAATAAAAAATAGAAATGATATAGATAGATAAAGCGACTGCAGTGAAACATTTATACAGCCTCTGATTTTCTTGTTTCTTTTCTTTCTTTTTTGTTTAATAAATTTAAATCAGAAAAAGGCACGAGAGCCATTTAGGTAGAAGAATACTGTTGAGGTGAAAGATGTGCGAGATATGAACGGAAAAAACAGGATTAGAGTTTATGATTATATAGAGTTAATGATACTCATGAGGCAGACTATGTTGCAAAGTAGCGGTACTTTCAGAGAGTAAAGGAAGTAACTTTTTACATTTAGGACAGGGAAAAAATAAGGATGATCTGAATCCGTGGAAATAGCATGACGTGTATCCCTAGTGCAAATTGAAACAAAACGAATAATTCCGTTACTTTTTAAATTTTTTCATATTTTTCCAGTGAATCATGACCCAGTACACATATATATACTTCGTGTCTCCATTCCAAGAAGTCGTTCCTTGCAGATTGACCACAGATTCTCGATTAGATTTAAATCAGAAGCGTGTCAAAGTCTATATTACTTTGATTTGCTCACTGATAAAGCTTTTCAGTTTCTTCCTGCAGTGATATAATTTTCGTACGCCTCCTTGGAGTAAAGTCCATCACAGAGAATGGCCGTATGACAACTAATCGACAGACTAGACAATAGGGTCCGGGCCTGGTGAAAATCTGATGCAATCACGAATGACGCAATATTTTTCAAGGCCAAACAACTTTCATCATACACACCGAAAATAGATTCATATTACTGCACACAACTGCAAATGGTCTAGTCTGAAGAAAAATAGAAATCGATTACATCCTACCACTCGAGTGGGCCTAAAACTAACCGTATGGTGAAAGAAAGGAACTAAAGCGGTTCTTTCAATTAATTTTCAGAATGGTGTACTTACGATGTATAACTTTTACAGTAAACGTTAATAGTCGACTTAAAATTCCAGTGTGTGAATATATTTTATATAGCAAATTACACATATAGTATCTCCGATTGATGCCACATCGGTCGGGTTTCGATCCTGGCTTGAAGTGATTGGATGTGTACCCACACTGATAAGCTGTGAAACAGTCTGTGTGTGGATGACGTATATATATATATATATATATATATATATATATATATATATATATATATATATATATATATATATATTAAAATGAAGATAAACTGCACACGTTTTTGGTTGAAATGTGGAATTTTATTTATTTTTTAAATATATATTATACTTTATTTTCCATAATTCTGCTACACGAGTTTCTGGTTTCGCGACCTTCTTCAAACAAAGAGTAGATATTTCCACATATAAAAATGAATTTTTTCCGTGGTAGTGATTCATATATCTTTCTTGGACTGGTAATAAGATTATATATATATATATATATATATATATATATATATATATATATATATATATATATATATATATATTATTTTATTTTTTTTTAAGCTTAGCGCCCCGAGCAACGCATGAAGCCACTAGGATGCAGGGTGGGGGTTGCAGAAGATTTGTAGCAAGAGTAGATAGGAGTGATAGAAGAAAGGATGAAGGGAAGGGTAGTGTGTAGATCAAGGTAACTGGATATCTCGATTGACATTACATTTGAATAGTTGGAGATTATATCAGGGAAACAGTAATTGGGAAGGGTGTTCCACAGGCGAGAGGTGCGAGGTATGAAGCTATTGGAGTAGAAGAGACGGCTACATTTTAAAGTTTCTACAGTGTAAGAGTGAGAGCGGGATGCCAGCCTCGTAAGGCGCTTGTATTCATGGAGACTGGGGACCAGGGAAAGCAGCTCATTGGAGCAATTGCCATGAAAGTATTTGTAGAAGAGACAGAGAGAGGCGACAGCCCGTCTGTGAGATAGTGGCTGTAGGCCAGACGCCAGATCAGGGCCAATCACATTACATATCCGTCTCTGGATCTTGTCAAGAACTCCGAGGTAAACAGAAGGTGCCCCAGACCATATATGGCAGCAATACTCCATGCAAGGGCGAATGGTTGTTTTGTATATTTGAAGTATCGATTCAGGGGAGAACAATTTCCTGGCGCGGCACAGAGAGCCAACTTTCCTCGCGGTGGACGATGCAATTGATTCAATATATATATATATATATATATATATATATATTTCTTTATATATATATATATATATATATATATATATATATATATATATATATATATATATATTACATATATTTCTTTTGTTAATATTTCGTTCTTTAGCGTGGTACGACGTCAGAGAACTGCATTATGGATTTAAAATTTACGGCGGATATTGTCACCGCATAGCAGTCTTCTATGTCAGCATAACAGAAGACTTTTGGATTTGGTCATTATGTGTTTATGCTGTGTGTTTGTGTGTGGGGGGTTATGATCTATTTAGCCCTGATTTAAATTTGTTTATGACGTTCTTTCTTGTATTTGTACGTAAGAATAATTGTACGTCTGGTATATTGCCATTATTTTAAATTTACCTTGATTACATTTGTACATGTGTTGTGATACAAAGTGTTTTCTGTTGTCGGGTAATTTGATGTTGTTTACGTGATTTAGCCCCCTTGACACCAATTGTCGTAAGAATCACTGACAAACCCCTTTCAGTTATTCAGCTAGAAAGAGAACAGATTAAAATCGTTTTGTATCAGCACCACTGTCTTCCCATTTGAGCAATGTTTAGAAGAAAAACATGATTTTGGTCTTCAGCAATGGCACTAACATTCATACTCTGGCTTCTATTTTCAAAGTCCATTCAAGAATCATCAAGACAACTGTGAATAACTTTTGAAAAAGAGGGAACTTTAGAGAGGAAAACTGGATCATGAAGTCGCGACTGGAAGAGGGATCATCATTTCAACTTAGAGCTAAAGAGATCCATTAGAAAAGATCCAACTCAATCCATAAGAGGTTCGGCACGTGAGAGAGGAGTTTCAGCAATAACAGTTCAAGGAGCAGGGAAAAAACCCTGTGAGGCACCTTGTTACTCCAGGACATAAAGGTAGAAGGTTAGAGAAGACGAAGACCATCTTGAATAATTTGGAAAATGATTCCGAAATAATATATATATATATATATATATATATATATATATATATATATATACTTTATCTCGGTTCTTCATAAGCTTTCGATCATTAGCTATGATTAATTAATGAGCATATCATATTCTTTATGATCGAATTCATCACGATTCTTCTGTTAAGCTTAGAGAGTAATTATACATTGTTATTGCTCAAAGTAGATTTCAGTCATGTTATAATTCCAGTAAGATGTATTTTATCATTTAAAAATACAATGGTTCACATTGGACAATTTTGCTGTTACATCCAGTACATACATGGAATAGTGACATATCATTTCTTATTTATATATCAGGAACAACTTTGAAGAAAGATTTACGACAAAGTTGATCAAGTCTTCGTCTGACGTCATCAGACTAAGTTTATGTTTACGTTCACAAACGATTACACGAGGGACGTTGGGAATTTTTTTTTTTTTTTAATTGGCGGGAATTTTTTTTTTAATTGGCGGAGTTACTGATATGTAGTAACTACTTATTTAAGATGTTGCATACTTAGAAAGACAATATTCAGAATGCTTGCAGCTGTTGAAAGGATCTTTTCAAAGCGGTATTTGAAGACAAATGAAGATAAAACAGAACACACCACCATTGAAAGATGAGACAGAAATACAGAGCAATGTAGATAATTAAAGGAAATTGGTTCACTGATTGGAGATTCCGAAGACATCATGCCAAGGAAACAGCAATCGTCAGTATAGAAAAGATTGATAAACTAGGGATGAGGACACAATATTTGAGAAGAGAATATTAAAGCTATATAAAACCTTGGTGAAGCCAGTTTTAACCTACAACCATGGAACTTACGTCCTTACAAAGAAAGAACAGGAGCTAGACAGTTTTCATAGACGACAACTACGAATTCTGATAGGGTAAAAAGTACCCTCATGATACCTTGAAGCAAATGTCAAGAATCTCATTTGTCTTTGTTCATTCTGAAAGCAAGATGGAAACTTCTGGGATATATTTTTTCGAATGGAACCAGAACACCTGGCTAACAAATCTATGTAGTTTTACTTTGCAAAGACTGACTTCAAAAAGTTCAGAGTCAGCCAAGAACCACTATAGTTACAACACCGAACCAAAACATGGAAAGAACAAGGCAAAAAGATCTCACTTTTCCTCTGGAGACGTTTACAATCGAGGAAGGTCTGCAACGAATCCGCAAGCTCGCAGAGGACCGAGAAGGCTGGTAAAATCTTGCAGAATACAATGTCACTGAAGATGAGAGAACATTGATGACCTCAAATCGAAACCGTTCTCATGATGATGGTGACGATGATGATTAGTCTCGTTCCTTTTTCGATGCTTAGGGGATATTTCCTATTAGAACTTACCTTCTTTGAGAGTTTGTTTGCTTCTTGCACCGAAACATAACACGAATCGCTTTAGCACTACCAGACCCAAGAATTGAACTCAAAATGGACAAAAAATTGACTTTAAAACAGTTCAGAGGTCATCCAAGAAAACCATAGTCACAGTGTTGAACCAAGACATTCAAAGAACAAAACAGAAAGATCCCACTTTTCTTTTGGAGAAGATTACAATCAAGGAAGATCTGCAACGGATCCGCAAACTCGCAGAGGACCGAGAAGGCTGGCAAAATCTTGCAGAATACAATGTCACTGAAGATGAGAGAACATTGATGACCTCAAATCGAAACCGTTTTCATGATGATGATAATTGATCTCGTTCCTTTGTCTATGCTTAGGGGATATTTCTTATTAGTACTTACCTTCTTTGAGTTTTTGTTTGCTTCTTGCACCGAAACATAATATGAATCTTTAGCACTACCAGACCCAAGAATTGAACTCACAATTGACAAAAAACTGACTTGAAACAGTTCAGAGGTCATCCAAAAACCACCATAGTCACAGCACTGAACCAAGACATTCAAAGAACAAGGCAGAATGATCCCATTTTTTCTTTGGAGAAGGTTACGATCAAAAAAGATCTGCAACGAATCCGCAAACTCGCAGAGGACCGAGAAGTATACAATGTCAGTGTAGATGAGAGAACATATTGATTCATGACATCAAATCAAAACAGTTTTCATGGTGATGATGATGATGATGATGATCACGGAGCTTTAGTGGAAGAATTGTTTTCATATTCCCCTCCCTCTCTGCATTCCGTTTTCCACAGAAACCAATCCTCTCGCTACTCCATCACTGTTTCCATGGAAAATATTCTGACGAGCTGTTCGGATTTTTACAATAATTACCTATCCCCGCTTCAAATATACAATCAATACCTATATAAAACTGAGCCAATAGCGTAATATTAGGTTGGTGCAAAAATAATGTCGTTTTCTCACATATGTCACTATGTGAGAAAGCGACATTATTTTTGCACCAACCTAATAATTGCCCTACCACCAGCGATATCCATCATAGGCTTAGGGTTAAGGGCATGTACTACGGGTGAATAGCATCACAAGCTGGAAAGTGATGAATAAACTTAAAAGACGCTACTAAGGTTGACCTAACAAGAGCAGTTGTTATTGTAACCTCACTATCCTTCTATTTTGTTGTTATTTTTCGATCGTTCCAGTAAAAGTCTTTTAAATGTTATAATTTTCCGTTTTTTTTTTCTTCAATATTTTAGTTTTGCAGGATAGATGCATATTAAAAATCGGAGATACGAAAATCAAACATGCACACTTGCAAAGGGGAACTGAGTTGTGTTTTTCGAGGAAATAGGGCGAATTAAGCCATCTTATCAGATCCAACAAACAATGTTTTTCGTTTTGTATGTCATTTTATTTTTTCGTTTTGTATCTGTTAATCTTGACAGATTTGGGATTATCTCACTACTTCTCTGTATATATATATATATATATATATATATATATATATATATATATATATGATGGACTCTCCCGTCGGTTTCGACGCATGACGATCTGACAGCTTAGTTGATTCAGTTATCAAATTTTGTGCGATAATATATCTATCTATCTATCTATATATATATATATATATACACACACACACACACATACGCGCGCACACACACATACACGCACACACACACGCACAAGCGCACACACACACACACACACATATATATATATATATATATATATATATATATATGATGGACTCTCCCGTCGGTTTCAAAGCATGAGGATCTGACAGCTTAGTTGATTCAGTTATGAAATTTTGTGTGATAATATATCTATCTATCTATCTATCTATCTATCTATCTATCTATCTATCTATCTATCTATCTATCTATCTCTTCTCTCTCTCTCTCTATATATATATGTATGTATAATTTAATTTATTTTATTTTTCCTAGTACTTTCAGTCTCATGTAAGGGAGGTATAGCAATAATTTTTAACATGCCTTAAACAATATTTTGGGATACTTCAATAGTATTTTTTTTAGATTGAAGTTTGAATATTTTAAAATATTAATAATAAAAAAATATAAATTAAGTTACCTCCCTTACATGCATATTATTCTAAACTGTTAATTTTTGAATTAAATATAACGAAGCACGTGCATATATGAATATAATTATAACGGAGGGCGTTTCATTTACAAAATAATTCACAACTATCAATTACATTAATTTTTTGTCTTAACAATTCACTTCTGAACATGATCATGGATAAGATTGAAAGTACTTTGGAAAATAAAAGAAACGAAAATATATATTTTAGTAGATATCCCCACTTTTTTAATTTAAAACTCAATGAATTAGCCTAGAGTACAAAAAGAAAAAAATAATAATAAATAAAATGTCTTCTCCGGCAGGGTTTGAACTTAGCTCCGCTTTGCCCTACCACCAATAACCAACAATTACTATTCTTAAAAGAGTGCTCAATACAAAGTAGAGCAGATATAATTATTTATTAAAAAAAAAACATTTATAACATAAATATGTTATAAAATCACTACAAAAATAGCAATTTTGTTTCAACAGCCACGGTGTCTTAACAACTTGAAAATTGTTTCGAAACCAGAGGTAGTGGTGGGGGTGGAAATTTCTAACTTTAGCAGGTTAAAGTCCGTGAAGTTGATTTGCATTTGATATTATGTTTGAAGGGATCGTAGAGGTCGAAAGCCCGGCAGTGTGATCTGGTCAGCTTCCATCCTTTCTAGATATTAAACAGCTCTATAAGTCTGGTCTTCCGAATTTGTATTGGGTATAAGTTCAGTTTTAATAAATATTTCACTATTTGTGGCACCCTGGCATATATATATATATATATATATATATATATATATATATATATATATATATATGCGTGTGTGTGTGTGAGAGAGAAGAGAGAGAACTATTTAATTTTTCTTTAATATATACATATATATATATATATATATATATGTATATATATATATACGTATATATATATATATATATATATATACGTATATATATGTGTGTGTGTGTGTGTGCGTGTGTGAGTGTGTTTGTGTTTGTGTGTGTGTGTTGTTGTTGAGCTCTGTGTAGTTGATTTGCTGAGAAAACCGCCTGAGGAGATCGTAGAGGTCGAAACCTTGGCAGTGTGATCTGGTCAGCTTACATCCTTTCTAAATATTAAACAGCTCTGCAAGTCTGATCTTCTGTCTTTGTATTGAGCACTTTTAATACGTTCAGGTTTAACAAATATTTTACTCTTTGTGTTACTCTGGCATATATATATATATATTCATCTGGTTCATCAGACTACTCTTCCAAGGGTGAAAAAACGTTTTAAATTTACATATAATTCTTATACACATTTGAGGGGTAATTTTAAGTTGATGTTAAGTAATATAAAAGACGTGGAGGAAGAGTGTGATAGATATGGTCGAAATTGGAGAGCTAAGGGAGAGATAGCAATAATTTTAAAACTATCTTTATTAATATATATACATACATATATATATATATATATATATATATATATATATATATATGTATGTATGTATGTATGTATATACTGAGAGGTATTGACAGTGCTAAAGAGTATATAGAAAAAGGAAATAGAGTGGCAGTAATACATGTACGCAAAGAGCTTGAAATATTTGGATGTATGTTCATAAAGTCGCTGAATATTTCAGCGTCTGGAACATGACGTCATTTTATGTATAATTCCCTTGAGAGCCCCGCGTTGACAAACGCATCAGTGGATTATCCAAACAGTACCGAATAAGGCATTACAGGAAGCAAATGTCAGGGACTGGAATCGAGAGAAAGAAAGGTGAATAAAGGACTAGTTGAATTGCAAGAACAAGTAAAAGGTAACACTTGGGATGCAATTATTTGCCGGCCAGTTAGAGAGCAGAATAACACGAGGTCGTGTCGGGAAAGGAGAAGCAAATCGTGTTCGTTTCGTAGAAAAAATAGAGGCTCTTGTTTAATATACTAATAAACAGGAGCAGAAGCCAGAAGAAAAATATTATGAAAGCTATAATAATCATAAACTTTATCAAAACCTGAAACAACAAAATCGCTTTATCAAAAAAAAAAAAAGAAAGAACACTGAGCAATTTAAATTCAGTAACGCATGCGCACGAAAATGATTGCATACTCGCGTATAAACACTTCCTGTCCATTGGCAGCAATATTCCTCTGTGAGTTTTTCTTTTAGTTCATGTTTTTGTTAAGCTTCCTAAATTCTGTTTTCAACATTTATTTATTCTAATTTTCTTTGAGAACAAAATGAAACAGGCTTCCCACCCCCAGAAGCCTGGCTTTTGATAGTTTTTCATCCACCTATTTTCAATTCAATTTTGTTTTCGCTTATCTTTTCATCAGACCGTTGTTTGGTTTAATATTAAAAGTCTGATAAAACGTAGCAGAAATGTTGTCGTATTCTATCATCTGAACAGAAAAGAGTAAACTAAAGTCCAGCCTACGCGGTTCTAAGCTAGATGTTCAATCTATATGTCATCAATAAAAAAACCTCTGCGTAACTATTATGTAATCTCTATCCATAAAAGGCAGAGTGTGTGTGTGTGTGTGTGTGTGTGTAACGAATAGACGATCGCAATTTTCGACGGATTTGCACCAAAATTTACATGCACATGCTCCAAGTTAGTGCGAAGGCCAAGACTGACTTTGCATTTCCCAACTCCCATCGATAGTGGAAATAATCGACTTTTTCATGTTTCTACGGCAGTTTTCATGTAGTTTGCGGCCATTTTCTACTAGCCAGAGTGAGAGCCTATAGCTGGCTGCCACGAATGGGAAGGAAGATTTTATTGGCCGGCGTGAGAGCCAACAGCTGACTGAAACGAATGTTAACTAGCATGGAAAAAAAATCGATAGCTGCATTCGTCGCAAGTGGGAAAAATTTACTCCAATTGACTCATTCGCTTGCTTAAACTCAACGTAGATTCTTATTCCGCAGAACTGGGTTGGGTGTGAAAAAGTATTTGTTGTCAACATTTTTTTTCATTCGGTTTTTCCAGTTACGAGTCTTTTTTTTTTTTTTTTTAAAGCTGATCGTTTTGTGTTCATTTCGTTCTGTTTGATAACAGATTTAATGTTTAGTATAGAGCTTAGAAAAAATTCATAGTGTGAGAAGTAAGGCATGTAGCAACATCAGCACGGCAAAGGGCACTCCTTTAAAGGCAAGGAAGGGCAAAAATATTTTAAGTCAAGTGACAGCGATTGCTGTATGAGTCGTGCGATTTTTGAATCAAGCACGGGCAACGCCGGATCATGCTGCTAGTCGTTAATATAACTTAAACCATGTTCTCGTCTTTTAATTTTGTTCTTATTATCTCCATTCGATTTCATACTAACTCAGCAACTGCAATCATAATTCCTTCATCATATTGCTACCTATCGTTGTCACTTTTAAGTGCGAAACACCATCATCGCGTTCTAATGTGATTTCTTCGCCAGATAGTCAAACTGATCTTATTAGGAAAGAGATTCAAAAAGGAAAACTCGATCATGTATTAAAGTATACGCACGCGTTTACACACACGCGCGCGCACACACACACACAAATATATATATATATATATATATATATTAATATATATATATATATATATATATATATATATATATATGTGTGTGTGTGTGTGTGTGTATGTATGTATATATATATATATATAAATTAAAGAAAAAACAGATCATTTAAGGCTCGATTTGTTATAATTTATTTCACCAGATAATTTTATTTTTCTCTAGATCTTCAGACTTCACTTTCAACGGCGAAACGAAATATGAATTTAAAATTTACACTTTTTGAATTCAGTTTTCTTGAAGTCTGAAGATCCAGAGAAAAATAAAATTCTCTAGTGAAATAAATTATTACAAATGTTCTGTTTTTTCTTTAAATTAATTAAATGTTCTGTTTTTTCTTTAAATTAATTGTATATATATATATATATATATATATATATATATATATATATATATATATATATATATATATATATATATATATATATACACACACGTATACATACAAACATACACATATACCATTGTCATTATATATATAACAGTAATTCGACCTCGCTAACCGAACGCGTCCTCTGTAGCTAAATCGTATATCATGCCAGGCTATATGACGGTTCCGTCTAGAATACAAGTTCGATTTCTGTCGGAGGGCACATATTTTCTATCAAATTTCTCAGTCATTCAGGCCGGTAAATGTTGTTAATACTATTTATTATATGCAGAGCATTTACTTAAACATGTGAATCTATAAACATAGCGTATAAACAATATATATATATATATATATATATATATATATGTGTAAACTACAGTTCAAAATTTTCAGCGTACCTCCAGTAATTATTTATATTGACCCCATAATTAGTTGTTTTGTACCTTAGAGAAGAGAAATTCACGGTTAAAAACAGTGAGACGCGATTTTTATTAGAAATTTTATTATCACAAACCAAAAGAAATATTTTATGATTAAATTTTGCTCTCGTCAAAATAGCGTTGATTACTGAAGCACTCATTCTTGGTATTTGTTTCAAAAGTTTCTCAAAGTGAAAGATTTTAGAATTTTTTTCTGTTTTTTTTTTTCAATGTCTGTAAAAGCTATTTTCATTTATTTTTTTTCACTCTTCTCACAAGTTCATTCCATGCTTATTCTGGTGTAGCTTTTGGATGGTAGTTTATATATATATATATATATATATATATATATATATATATATATATATATATATATATATATATATATATATATATAATATTATCAATACCAAAATTCCCTACTCAAATTTTCATGTAATCACAATCATCAGGCCATGTTCCGACTGATGCTTGTTTTTCATCAAACTTTCAGTAGCAGACTTTGAAATTGATAATAGTATTAGGGTGGTGCAAAAATAATGGCGTAATAATGTCGTTTTTAGATGTATTTTTTAACGTCAAAAAACGACATTATTACGTCATTATTTTTGCACCAACCTAATAGTCTAGTAGATTTAGGCTCTGTCGACCTTGGCATTGAACCCCCAGTTTATTTTATATTTTAAGCTTTTAGCTTATTTTATGCTTTAGCTTATATTATTATTTGTATATATTCATTACGACACGGTGATTAAGAAAAAAAATGCATGTCACTTTTCAACATAGTCCTCCCTGCACGGTGATCTTTGTCAACCGTTCTGAGAAGAAGCTTTTCGGTTGATCACGAAGCAATTGCTGGATTTTTGGGAAACCCAATGCGTACAATATTTACGTTACCCCAACCACTATGGCTTGTGCAGATCCATATGTGATGCTCCCGATCTGCACCACTTGTGCTAAAGGGATTCGTCAGTCTATCCTGATTTATATCCATTCTCTGGACGTGTTCTTCCGTCAGCAATGTTGATGGACGACCAGATCTGTTTTTCGTCTGTTACACTTGTTTTTCCCGCTTTAAAACAATGTAGCCACTCGTATAACTTTTGTATACCATATTGCGCCACCAATCCGATGATACCATTCCGTATGGTTCAACTTCCTTTGTGCCGACTGAAAACATCCTATTCTTCCTCTGTAGTGCAATCGCTGAGTTCAGCGTCCATACACCTTACCTTGTTGCTCCCTGCTACTCGCCTGGGCGACAGAATGCTGCGTTCGGCTAATTACACGTCATCGAATGCGCATGCGTGGTGTTACCC
The DNA here is from genome assembly GCA_963932145.1 of Acanthosepion lycidas. NCBI lineage: Eukaryota > Metazoa > Mollusca > Cephalopoda > Sepiida > Sepiidae > Acanthosepion > Acanthosepion lycidas. The sequence goes on along the minus strand of OZ010600.1, from coordinate 14,895,949 downwards.
GTCAGTGCTTCCCGGCGGTTGTTTTGATTTCAGAAATGCCGTTAATTTCTGATTTAGCCTCGTTCTGGTCGTGTATGTGCGTGTATGCTTATGTGCGTGTGTGCGCTTATGTGTGTTTGTATGTGCGTGTGTGCATGTGCGTATGTGTGTTTATGTGCGTATGTGTGTTTATGTTCGTGAATGTGTATATGCGCGTGTGTGTGTATGTGAGTGCGTGTGCGTGTGCGTGTTTGCGTGTATGTGCAAATGTTTGTGTGTATGTGATTGTGTGTGTATGTGTATGTGCGTGTTTGTGTGTTTATGTGTATGTGCATGTGCATGTTTATGTCCTTGTGTTTATGTGCGTGTGTGTTTGTATTTGCGTGTGTGCGTGCACACGTGTGCGTGTGTGTTTATGTGCGTGAGTGCGTGTGTATGTGCACATGTATGTGCGTGTGTGTGTATGTGCCTGTTCGTGTGTTAGCGCGTGTGTAAGAAATAGCAGGTGAATGTGTCATATGAAAAATGATTGATTAATTCTTTTTCTCCTGCTTTCAAACCTCTACGGGTTTAAATAGCCAGAAAATATTTTTAGATAGTCATAATTTTTTTCGGATAGTCAGGGGAGATAATAATAGTTTAGTAATACACATTTTGAAAATTAACCCATAGCTGGGTGGGAAATGTGGATCCATGCCTTTCCCAACGGTGTTTGCGCGCAAGTGAATATAACGCAACCCAGCGGGAATTGGAATTCAGCTCTCCCATTAACAATTCCGAGCCATTATCCACTACACCAGCCCCACATCTAAGTTTACAGAACCTGGTATTCCTAAGCGGTCACCCATCTCGGTACTAACCAGGCTCAACATTGCTTAACTTTTGCGATCTTACGGGAACTGTTATTTCAGCGTAATGTGACCGTAAGCCGGTTATTATGAAGGGTAAGACAATTACAAAGGGAGTGTGACTGTTTGATCAACGGATAACTAGTACGGTATAGATCGATATTAAGATACAGTTATGAATAGATTGGAATCGGCTCTTCGAGAGTAGCCAATTACACGGAAGAATACTGATAATTGAAGAGAGGGCGAAAGGTAGATCTGCTACTGGTGAAGAATTATTATAAATCGCGGTCCTTAATCCACGGTTAATCATGCTTAGTCAATTAAGCCCGGGGGTCATCAAATCATTTCGCCATTTATCTGGATATGTTTGAATGGTAACCGGAAGACAATAAGAGTAACGTGCGTCACAATTACAAGAACGTAGCTTGAAGTCGCTTATACAAAAGTAATATGACCGAAGTTAAGCAAGGTCGGTCCTGGTCAGTACCAATAAAACTTTTAATAAGCCACTCAAACTAGAGGACACCTAATTACATTACATTATCGCTGATCAGATCCCGAACTACCGGCAGTCACGATGAACGGGTGGCCGTGATTTGAGGGACTTTTCTTTCCTTTCATATGCCATTTCCTTTCAGGACGTAGGCGATCATGGGTCTCCACCTCCCTCTATCCTTTGCAGCTATCAGCCAGTTCCTTCCTTCTGCTTCCTCCCCCAGATCACGTTCTGTCATTCACCTGCTCAACCTCGTCAGGTATGTCAAACGCTGCTTTCCCTTGTCTCACTTTCCGTCTATTCGACCCGTGAGTATCAGATTCTACAAGCCCTCCTTCCTCATTATGTGTCCCTTTAAACTTCAGCTGCCTCTTCCTGATATTTACTTATAAGCTTCCTCCTTGTTTGCAATCTATTTAAGATCTCATCATTGCTCACACGCTCAGTCGATGATATCCTTAGCATCCTTCTGTAGAACCACATCTCTGTCGCCTCGAGTCTCTTCTTTATCTTTGAGGAAATCGTCTAACATTCGCTGGACAGATGTCACGTAATGGTTGAGTATACTTTTCTTGGTTACGAAAGATATCCTCCTGTCTCGAAGTACTCTGCGTAGCTTTTGGAATGTGTCCTTGCCCATCCCAATACGCATACAGATCTCAGTTTTGCACTTACAGTCTTCTGTCAAGATTCTTACCAGATATTTAAACTTCCGCATCTGCTTCATTCTAGTGTTCCCGAACTTCAGATCGCATTTCGGACTCATCCTTCTACTGCTGATCAAGCATTCTGTTTTCTTGTAGTTTATGCTTCGTCTCTTCTTCTGACACCCCGTTGCGAATTTTGGCAGGAGATTTTTAATATAATTTCCGTGATTGGAGCTTAAACACACACCTGACATCAAGTGAAAATCGTTTATACGATCCATCGATAATTGATAACACCACAATGACATTTTGTCCATTTTTATGAGAAGTCGCTTCTAATAACATTTCAAAGTCTTCTTCAAGCAGTCAGATGCCAGTTTATATGGAAAGAAATAATGCAGTTATTAAGAAGAGCTGAAATTAATGTATACAATATTTCACAGCTCTAGCGACATTGCTTTATAGCCAGCGCATGAATCTTTCAGTCCACCTCCGTACATGGAAAGAAATAATGCAATTATTAATAGGAAGAGTTGAAATTAATGCATGCAAATTTTTACAATTGTAGCATCATTCTTTCATAGTCAGCCTGTGAAATTTCAGCCCATCACCGTAGATGGAAAGATACAATGCAGTTATTAATAAGAAGAGTTGAAATTATAGCATGCAAATTTTTACAATTATAGCATCATTCTTTCAGAGACAGCATGTGAAGTTTCAGCCCACCACCGTAGATGGAAAGAAATAACGCAGTTATTAATAGGAAGAGTTGAAATTAATGCATGCAAACATTTACAACTGTATCATCACTCTTTCATAGACAGCATGTGAAATTTCAGCCCAAAACCGTAGATGGAAAGATACAATGCAGTTATTAATAAGAAGTGTTGAAATTCAAATTTTTACAATTATAGCACCATTCCTTCATAGACAGCCTGTGAAGCTTCAGTCCACCACCGCTGATGGGAAAAAATGCTGTTATTAATAAGAAGTGTTGAAATTAATGCGTGCAAACATTTGCAACTATAGCACCACTCTTTCATAGCCAACCTGTGAAGTTTCAGCCCACCACCGTAGATGAAAAGAAACAATGCAGTTATTAATAACAAAGGCTGAAATAAATGCATGGAAACATTAACAACTGTAGCATCACTCTTTCATAGCCAGCCCGTGAATTTTCATCCCATCACCGTAGATGGAAAAAACAATGCAGTTATTAAGAAGAGTTGAAATTAATGCGTGCAAGATTTCGCAATTCTAGCATCACGCTTTCATAGTCAGCCTATGGAATTTACGGCTCACTCTCGAATAGCGAACCTGACTGGAACGAGAACTGATTAACAATTCAGATTTGTCATCTATCACATCACCCGCTCATTTAATTTTATAGCACCTCGTATACTAAATTAAGGCGCCAAATCATAAATTGGTCATACAATGTCAAAAAAGGAACAGGTATGACTGTAGTAGATTTTCTGATGGCTGCCGTTAATAGACCGTTGTGGAAAAGAGTTAGTGTAACTTCTGTATTCTAATCAGCCCTGCAATTACCAAAGTCGAGAGGATGATGATGATGATGATGATGATGATGATGATGATACTCAAGCCGTCACCCATCTAGATGCAGTCCAACCTCGACGTTTCTTAACTTCAATGATCCTGCGAGAACTGATGTTTGAACGTGATATGGCCGTAAGCTTATTTATTATTATTTTTCTCATTATCTCAAGGTATCGAATATCGAAACCATTGGAAATGGGGGGGGTGATGGGGCGGGGCAGTGGCGTATTGGTTATTTGATTTGTTACTTCCATCTGGTCGCCGTGGGTTCAATCCTGGATCAATTTATGAAAATTAAAAAAAGTAATTTTAAACCTAAGTATCACGATTTTGGTGAGATCACTAAACTAATGAAAAAAAAAAAAGGTAGAATATGAAGGAATCTTTTTTTGTTATTTACAAGGCCCGAGGGTCACTCGAAGTACAGGATTAAGTAAGCAGGCCTTCTGTGTGTAGAGGAGTGGAACATAACGGTTAAATCTAGCCTTGAACATGTTTACATTGGAGTGAGCGGGAAAATGTCCTGTTGCGAGGCGGTTCCACGAGGCAAGGGTTTGCGGGATGAAGCTGCTCGAGTGGAACTTCTCATTTATGGGATACGGAGGGAATGTAGATAGTTTACTATTATGTCAGTGGCATTGCGCGTTATCGCTGAGAAGGTTTGATTGGCGGGACTTGGGAATGTCTTTCGTCCGAGCACTTTCAGTGGAATTATCAGTAGAGCGGCAACAGGCTTGCCATATTCCGTCTGTGGGAGAGAAGTTGAAGGGTGGAAAATAAGTCGTTACCCATAAGGGCTCGGAGATGCCTTTGGACTCTTATCAAGGAAAGGTCAGCTCCAGCCAAAGAGGCACGGTGGAGTAATGGATAGCGGCTCAGATTGAGGAATCGGAGAGCCGAGTTGGAATTCCAGTCGAATCCGTTACATTCACTTACGTGCTAATACTCTTCTTCTCCCCTGTTTTATTTATTAACACAAACAAAACAATTTATTATAATTTATAATAAAAAGGAGGCATTGTGGAGTAATGGATAGCCGCTCGGATTAAGGAATCGGAGAGCCGAGTTCGAATTCTAGTAAAATCCAATACATTACGTGCTAATATTCTTGGGAAATGTATGAATCCTCTTCTCCTCTCCCCAGCTATGGGTAAATAACAGGACAGATAGGGTCATATAGCCTTGGAATGCAACTGGTCTACCGCGGAATGAAATGGCAGCCTAATACGAAAGATACATGATCGCCTAAGCGTGTATCATGCATGGTATATAACTGACTTGGCCTGATCTGGCTCTTGGAAAGTTAAAGGATATCTTGATGAGTCAGGTATTCTTGAAGCCTTACAGAGAGTCTTCCATTTTTCATGCATCCTTAGCAATGAATCGTACGTACGTTCCTCTTCAGGTCGGGGTGGGAGGAATAGTAAGCAACTTTGTTTTCATTTGATCTCTTTTTATACCTAAGCGATTTCTAATTGGATAAAAAATTAAGTAATAATAACAATAGATTATTTGACAGAAGAGAACTGGAAGTGATAGGTAGCAAGAATGCAGTTTGTGTATCAAAGTGTAAGAATGAAACTATCAGTAACATCAGTGAAAGGAAAATCTTTGTTAAGTCGGCAGGGAGGTCGAGTTAATACCTTCTGTCGTGATAAGAAGCAAAGCTCTGTGTGTTTAATAAAATCGCAGTGAATACTTGGCGGGAAAAAGGTCAGAAAGGCGATGTAATTTATGGCGACGCTCTCGTTTGCATTGTCAGAGATTCAAAAGATCTTTCATTCTGATGTACGCCGGACAGAGCCTCTCTAAGTCCTTTTCTACGTCACTGGGGCGGAAAGCAGATTAATAACCCCAGGGACAAAGAGCGAAACGGTAACAATAATAAACAAAACGGACAAAAGAATAAGTACTGGTCGATCCTATTTTTTTAGGCTACATTTTTTTTTTTATATCAAGCACTTCGCATAACAAGCAAAGCGAGAAGAGCCACTGTGTTATCGGTTACAGAGAATGAAAGAAAAAGAGAAGGCAATGAAGGAGGTTTCCTCTTTGGTAAAATCCAGAATCGATTCTTTTTGTACCTTTTAGGAAACACCAGGTGAAACCACAATCTTAATCTTCGTTCACACCTGCCGCTTCAGCCTTTATAGACCAAAGGAATCACTTTCATAGTCTCTACCAATGTGGTAGATTCTGGTCGTTTATTATTCTCTTTCCTTAATAATGTTTTTTTCTTTTTCTTATATTCTTTCACACTCAGTAACGCTCTTGAATTTTAGTGGAGTATTTTTTTGCCTTGCTTGGGGTGAGATGATTAAAAAAAGAAAGAGATTCAAGGAGCCAGAAGGTGAGGATAGATATTGTATTTAAATTTTTGACGATCGTAGATGACAGGGAAGCATTGTGTCAGAATAGGGTCCAACAGACGAGAAATGCGGTAGAATCAACTTAGAAAAGAACGATTCAAACTAGTAATTTCAACAGTGACATTTTGAGGCTGCTCTGAAATTCGTGAAGTCGAGATACCAAAGAAAGTTTCAAAAACGAGAAAGACGAAAGAAAAATCTGTTAGCATAGAACTTACGGTAACATATAGCCATTTCAACTGTAAAAAAGAAATAAGACCTTGACCACCGATTAACCAGTGGTAGAAAAAATGACGGAATGCCCAACCACCGGTTGAAAAGTGGTAGAGAAAAATGATGTAATGCACATACCCTGGTTGAACGGTGGGTAAACAGTTGTAATTATTTTTATATCTACCGTGAAACATTACATATCAATTATTTGCGAATTTTGACTCAGGAGCTCAGGCAGAAGTGGTAAAATTGTTCGGGAACGCTGGGCTCAAAGGGTTAATCAATATTTCTTACTTCTCTTTCCTTATTTCAGTCTCCTCCGTGGTCAAGAAAGACGACATTTCTTTTCCTGCTTCTTTCCCTTCTTTCATTCCTTTTCTTTATTCATTCTTAAGCATTTGAGTCCTGACCACCGATTTACCGGTGGTAGAGAAAAATGACGTAATGCCCAGCCACCGTTTGAACAGAGGTAGAGAAAAATGATTTAATGTCCAGCCACCGCTTGAACGGTGGTAGAGGAAATTGACGTAATGCCCGGCGACCGGTTGAACAGAGGTAGTATAAAATGACTTTATGCTCAGACACTGGTCGAACAGAGGTAGAGGAAAATGACGTAATACCCAGCCACCGGTTGAACAGAGGTAGTATAAAATGACTTTATGCTCAGACACTGGTCGAACAGAGGTAGAGGAAAATGACGTAATACCCAGCCACCGGTTGAACAGAGGTAGTATAAAATGACTTTATGCTCAGACACTGGTCGAACAGAGGTAGAGGAAAATGACGTAATACCCAGCCACCGGTTGAACAGAGGTAGTATAAAATGACTTTATGCTCAGACACTGGTCGAACAGAGGTAGAGGAAAATGACGTAATACCCAGCCACCGGTTGAACAGAGGTAGTATAAAATGACTTTATGCTCAGACACTGGTCGAACAGAGGTAGAGGAAAATGACGTAATACCCAGCCACCGGTTGAACAGAGGTAGTATAAAATGACTTTATGCTCAGACACTGGTCGAACAGAGGTAGAGGAAAATGACGTAATACCCAGCCACCGGTTGAACAGAGGTAGTATAAAATGACTTTATGCTCAGACACTGGTCGAACAGAGGTAGAGGAAAATGACGTAATACCCAGCCACCGGTTGAACAGAGGTAGTATAAAATGACTTTATGCTCAGACACTGGTCGAACAGAGGTAGAGAAAAATGACGTAATACCCAGCCACCGGTTGAACAGAGGTAGTATAAAATGACTTTATGCTCAGACACTGGTCGAACAGAGGTAGAGGAAAATGACGTAATACCCAGCCACCGGTTGAACAGAGGTAGTATAAAATGACTTTATGCTCAGACACTGGTCGAACAGAGGTAGAGGAAAATGACGTAATACCCAGCCACCGGTTGAACAGAGGTAGTATAAAATGACTTTATGCTCAGACACTGGTCGAACAGAGGTAGAGGAAAATGACGTAATACCCAGCCACCGGTTGAACAGAGGTAGTATAACATGACTTTATGCTCAGACACTGGTCGAACAGAGGTAGAGGAAAATGACGTAATACCCAGCCACCGGTTGAACAGAGGTAGTATAAAATGACTTTATGCTCAGACACTGGTCGAACAGAGGTAGAGGAAAATGACGTAATACCCAGCCACCGGTTGAACAGAGGTAGTATAAAATGACTTTATGCTCAGACACTGGTCGAACAGAGGTAGAGGAAAATGACGTAATACCCAGCCACCGGTTGAACAGAGGTAGTATAAAATGACTTTATGCTCAGACACTGGTCGAACAGAGGTAGAGGAAAATGACGTAATACCCAGCCACCGGTTGAACAGAGGTAGTATAAAATGACTTTATGCTCAGACACTGGTCGAACAGAGGTAGAGGAAAATGACGTAATACCCAGCCACCGGTTGAACAGAGGCAGAGAAAAATGACTTCATGCCCATTTTAAACGGTGGGTAAACAGTTGTAATTATTTTTATATCTACCGTAAAACATTACATATCAATTATTTGCGAATTTTGACTCAGAAGCTCAGGCAGAAGGGTTAGAATACTTCAGGAACGCAGGGATCAAAGCGTTAATAAATATTTATTTCTCTTTCCTTATTCTCATCTCCTCCGTGGTCAAGAAAGACGACATTTCTTTTCCTGCTTCTTTTCTTTTCTTTCACGCGTGCTGTAACAATAGCTAAAAAGACACTGTAAAACTCCCTTTTTCGCAAACAAACAAATCGGGACCAATTTTTACACGACGTAGAATTACTGCAAATCTTTTACTGAAAATAGGGCAAGAACACTGTGGTTTCCTTAATCATTCCCCACAACGAAGGCAATAAAGCCACTAAGACGCAGACGGTTACTGAGTGTGAAAGAATATAAAAAAAAGAAGGAATCCAATAAAAAATAGGAATTAAGACGACAGAAGATAACTATAAGCATTGAAATTTTTGAAGTTCGAGATTGACTGGAATGCAACAATCAAGAAAAGACTTCCACAAGCAGGAATGGCGAGAGAAGAACCTCCTAGTATAGATCATATAGTTACTTCTAGTAATTTCCACTGTAAAATTTAAAGAAAAAAATGCGATCCTTAAGAACTCAGAACGAGCAGTACAAACGAAGAATGTTTACCTTTGCTTCATAGATTACGTCAATTTATTTGATAAGGTTTGACACTAAGATCTATTTAAACTACTAGGAAAACTCGATATCTTTGTGGAAGATATTAAAATAATCCAGAACATTTACCGGGAGCAAACAGCTAGGTTACGAACAGAAAATGAATTGGCCAAATACACAAAAATAGAAAAGGGCATAAGACAAGAATACATCTTCACGCCGGATTTATTTCATCAGGGAATCGATCGTAAGAGAACTCGAACGCCTATCTGGGTTTATTATTGGTTGACACAATCTTAACAAAATAAGATACGCAGATGATATCGTGTTAATGGTTGACGCAGAAAGAAAACTATAGGAAAAACTTCACAAAAGCAAAGGGCGGCAGGAGGGGTGCGAAATGAAAGGAATAACCGTTTATTATAAGAAGAACGAATTTATGGTCTTAGACAACAATGATAGCTCAATATTCGAACTATAAATTGAAAACGTCAAAGTAAAGCAAGTACAGAAATTGAACTATTTCGGACCATGGAACATTAGATAATTTTCAATTTAGAAAAACAAATACTCTCCTATTAGCTATCGCCAAATCAAAATAATAAAGTAGGCATAAAAACCTATAATATTCCATAAAGGTTGTCTGTGGATCAAAAGAAATAACACAGAATTTAGCATTGGTATGAGAGCATATGATTGAGCAGAGGCATGTGAACTGTGGCAACTAAGATTTATTTTCGACATTAAGGACACCGGACACTATAGATAATGACGGTGTAATTATCCTCCGTAAAACAAGTCCAAGAAATACAGACCGATTGAAACAGGAACTGATAAAAGATTTTCAAAGATACCGAAAAAATATCATCACTGCTACCAATTTTAAAGCAAATTTCTCGATGTGACCGTAGACTTGAATACTACTTATTACAAACCATATGCCATCTATATAACCATTGATACGTTAATAAAGCTTCAAACAACTCTCATACCATTCTAGATAATTTACATAAATCAGTCCAAATTAGATTATCTACCAAACTCCAACAATAAGGAAATATTTGAAAATATTACACTTAAATATATAAAAGCTTTACAACTAAGTCACCATAAAGAAAATTTAGAGTATTTAGAAAAAGACAAAAAAGTTCAAAATAAACAGAAACAGCGTTTGGGGTAACATTATATGGTTTAATTCACCTTTTAATCGTAATGTTCAAACCAATATCGGAAGAATTTTACTAAGTTTAATTCATAAGCGCTTAAATAATTCTCCAAAACTAAAAAAGATTTTTAACAAAAATAATGTGAAGATCAGCTCTAGCTGCGTTAGTAAGAGCGATAATTCTATATCCTAACATAACAATATTATAGTAAACAGATAGATGTCCAACAAAGTTATTTAAAAAAAAAAAATGCAACTGCCGAAAAAATATGATCTGCTCCTTAAAGGGCCAATGAATGACTGATAATATTGTATACCGAGCTAGCATACGATTTTGGTTCCACTGAAAATCATTAGAAATTTCCTTTCTATCATCATCGAATTACTTTAGGTAATATAAAATGCATAAACAGCACTGTTTTCTCAGAACATTTCTGTCAATTAAAAAGTGATGGCAATAAAACCATTATTATGTGGGATATTGCAGCAAGAGCCAAATCTTACAATGGCAAAGGCGACAGGCATAATTTATGCCTTCTTGAAAAATTAGTTATCTTAAAAGATTTAAATAACCCCAGCTTATTATCTGTCTATATTTCTGAGATGAGGTATTATGTACACTATTTATATTATTCGGACTATTGTCGTCATCTTTGTTACCATATTTATCACAACGTTTCAGCCGTTGTACGCTCCGGCCTTCTTCAGGTGATGTATGGCAAGAAAAGTTTTGCTTAAAAGCACCATTCTACCTTGCCTGATCGGCTAATTTCTTCGAAGATCAGTCGGACAAGAGCAGGTCGAATCTGACGACGATTTTCTTCTTTTCAGGGAAATGCAGGTTCGAATCTTTCCGGAGAATGCATATTTTTCTTGATTAAGAATTCTCGAAAATGCAGGTCGCTAGACGAAACTAAATAAATATACTGTTTAATAAAAAAGGGGAACGTCTACTCAAATAGGTGTATCCACTAAAAAGGAAGTTTAAAGTTTATTGCTTTAGAAAATTATTTTTGTTTTCGTATGGATAATAAACTGAGCCGATATAAAATTTCGAGGAATTTGATAAGAGCGGGCTTTCGTTAAAAGGCATGTTTCTATCTTTGCTTGGTCGGTGAGGCTTCTCCGTGGCCGAGTTGTTTAAGACTCACCGGATCTAACGACTGTTTCTCTTTTTCCCAGAAGGATGTAGCTTCGAATCATGCTGGAGAGCTTATATACTTATTTTTAATAAGATTTTTCGAATATTCATTTGATTAAAAATAAAAATACACTTTGAAAATTTATCAACATACTGTTAAATAAATAAACGGAGCATCTACTCAGATATGGGTATCCACTAAAAATAACGTTTGAAGAGATAAAACTCTGTTGAATTAATAAATAAAAGAATGCATTATTTCTTTAGAAATTGTGCAAAGGACGTATCCATGATATCCGTAAATAATTTCTGTTTATTAATTTCAAAATTGCATATTACATTTGTCCTCCCGGTGTTTCCGCGTTACTGCGTTTTTTCTCCCCTGGCGTGAAACTCTTTCTAACCGATGTAAGTAAACGACAAGCGAGTAATTAATTAGTCCCAAAATGCGCAATGATGCGCGTGTTGATGTCGCTATTTACCTCTGCTTAGGGGATTTTTTTCCCTGTTTCTCGAGTCGACTTCTTATTGACATAAAAAAACATTTGGAAATAAGGATTTGTTCGTTAATTTATCGCCAGCATTGAATCTTGCAGACATTCTGTCTTGTATCATATTTCAGGAGAAAAGATACTTTACCACTTACAGATTTTTGAATCCGCTTTTATGAAATAACCCCGAAGGCAAAAATTACGACAGTTGTGCCCACTGAGCAGTCTGACGGCATGAATTGGTAAAAATCCAATCCTTAAAGTCTCATTCATATCACGTTACAAATCTTGTAACCGATTATGGGCAACATATGTACTGCAGCTATGGTGGCGTGTCTAAGGCAAGATAACCTGACTGAGTCCCCCTTTTTTTACGGTTGGATTTAAATTCAGAGATTTCCTTCTCTTAGAGTGGGCACTACTTTCTGCGTGCAGATACATGAGAACACGAAACTTGATTCGCATGTAGTGTACCTATTATGGTAATATGTGACTTATATTCTCATTCCGTGTAATTGAATGACAAATTGCAACGCTTTACATCCTTTAAAACGTCTTCATCAGACTAAAGTAATGTTTTATTGAAGACTATATATATATATATATATATATATATATATAGTGTAACCTGGATATAAGAGAGTTGTCGGGACCGGAGAAGAGTCTCTTATATCCGGGTTTCTCTTATATCTGGGTTTGATCTATTATATATACATTAACACAGGCTCTAATTTGGGACCAGAGAAAATCTCTCTTATATCCGAGTTTCTCTTGTATCCGGGTTACACTGTATATATATATATATATATATATATATATATATATATATATATATATATATAAGTATACGATTGGTGTATTCGGAATAAATTCCAATAACTAACAAATACTATTCATAAAGAAGTGCTCAATACGGAGTAGAGTAACTATAATCATTTATTCGAAAATTATGACATAAAAATGTTATAAAATCATTAGAAAAATACCCATTTTCTTTAAATAATTCCGGTGTCTTATCAAGTGATGGTGTTGAATCTCTGTCTCTCTGTCTCTCTCTCTTTCTTTCTCTCTCTCTCTTTATATATATATATATATATATATATATATATATATGTGTCATACAATAGGAATTAAAATTACCTCATGTTATGATCATTTCACCTTGCAAATTGAGATTACCTGTAAGTTGTTTCAAATCAATCAAGAGGTAATAAGATAAAACTAAACGAAATGAAGCCTAAAACAAATTCTACAACAAGGCATAGGCAAAGAAATGAGGTTAATACCCTTTCTTTACTTCCTTCTTTCTCTCTTTCATCCTCTTGATTTTTTGTTTCTTCTCTATTTCTTTTACTCTTTCCACTTTTGCTATTTTCTTCCATTCTATCCCTCTGCCTTGTTTTAAAATTTACTTTGGCCTGATTTCATTTAATTTAATTTTAACTTATTACCTTGATCGGTTTAAAAATGTTTACAGGTAATCTTAATCTATAAGGTGAAATGATCAAAACAGGTGGTAATTTTAATTTCTATTGTATGTAAATCATATGCTCTGTTAAATAAATACATTGAGCTCTCTTTGTGGATAAGTTTTATACCAACGAATTATTACCTACACACACACACACACACACACACACACACACACATACACACACACATATATATATATATATATATATATATATATATATACAGGGTGTCCATAAAGTTCGTGTGCACTTTAAAAATTATGACTTTAAAATGCACACGAACTTTATGGGCACTGTCTCTCTCTCTCTCTCTCTCTCTCTCTCTCTCTATATATATATATATATATATATATATATATATAAACGTGAACATGGAAGTCAACACTCGGTGGCGAGAGACTGTTTCATGCTAAACGCAATCATCAGGCCACATATGTTGATTTTTTACTTCAATGTTTACTTTTATATTTACATACGCTCTATCTCTGATATTGAGCACTTTATCCTATAAATATTGCACACCTTAAATCTATATTTCTTGATATATATATATATATATATATATATATATATATATATTCGACTGGAATCCATTCGAATCCATTACATGCACTTATGTGCTAATACCTTTTGGAAAAGGTGTGAATCCTCTTCTCCCTCCAGATTTGGGTAAATAGTAGGCCAGACTTTGTTCTATAGGTTTGGATGGCAGTTAGTCTAGGAGAAGGACAAGTCTGAATTCAAATCCTACGGAGGCTCGTTTTGGGACCCTGTGTCACGTAGTGCACCAGGTCTCTGAATTCGGCCCTTCAAAAAGTGTGCACGAAACCTTCACCATTATAATCAAATCTCATGTGCTGGTGTCGTGCTGTCGGTTTCCTAGGAACTGATCTGCTTGACCCTCATACGTTGAATTCAATAGTCGATGAATGTATTTATTATAAATTAAAAAACAAAATCCAAAATATTTTATAGATCTTTTTTTAACCAACGCGAAGTACATCTTATTCATCTCTGGTAGAAAATCTAATAATAATAAAGAAGAAAGCCTTAAAGATCCATTAAGGTTATAATTTATTTTGTGACTATTTATTTATATTCACCTCTTCCTATCGAAAGTATTTAATAAATAGAGAAGGTTTTAAAAAGAATTTTATATTCGAAAATCTTTTATTTTTATTTTTTCCTCTCTTGCTTTCCCTTCCTCCTGTTAAAGTATATCCGCCCAGAGAAATTCTCTACAAATTATAACCGAAACGGTTCTTTAAGTTTTCCTTCTTGCTTATATATATATATATATATATATATATATATATATATATATATATATATATATATATATATATATATACTTAGGATGATATTAATCCAGAGAGAGCTCAATGTAAAATGCAGAGCATAATAATAATAATAATAATAATAATAATATTAATAAATCAAGAAAACTATAACCGTTTCAATTATAATTTATTTCGTGAATATGTCTTTATATTCATCTCTTCAGATCGAAAGTACTTAATAAATGAAGAACATTTTAAAAAGAATTTTATATTTGAAAATCTGTTATTTGTCTTCCTTCCTCCCCCTCTTCTCTTCTCTCTTGCTTTCCCTTCCTCCTGTTACAGTATATCAGTCCAGAGAAATTCTCTCCGTTTATTAAGAACATTCAATCTTAAGATATGAATATATAGAAATATTAACGAAAAAAATTATAACCGAAAAGCCTCTTTAAGCTTTCCTTCTTGATTATATATATATATATATATATACAATTTGTGACTGGAAGTGATAATACTAGGGATGATATTAATGTAGAGAGAGCTCAATGTAAAATACAGAGCATAATGATAATAATTATTATAATATTAAATCAAGAAGAAAACTTTTCAGTTATAATTTATTTCGTGAATATTTCTATATATTCAACTCTTCAGATCGAAAGTACGTAATAAATGGAGAACTTTTTAAATCGAATTTTATATTCGAAAATCTGTTATTTTTCTTCCTTCCTCTGCTTCTTTCTTCACTTCTCTCTTGCTTTCTCTTCGTCCTGTTTATTATCTTCATTTATTAAGAACTATTTTGTTATTTTAAGCGTCTGTGCGATGCTGACCATATGGATCGAGCCACTCCATGCCTTTTTAAAAGAATTAACCAGCATATTCCGGTTCATATAAGTCCTGGGTCTAACGACAAACTACATCTGGCAGTAAGGCCTCTGATCGAGAGTTTGGTACTCTTGAGGAGAATGGAACTACCTCAGTTGTTGTTTCCGGGTCCACCGTGACCCAGGGTTGTAGCATCTGTTAGGGCCCCACTTATGGAATTTTTTCAGTTTTGTTTGATGGTTCACAAAGAAAGTGCAAAAATAGATTATGACAAAATATCAACAATGACCAGTTTTAAAATATTTTTATAGCAAATTCCCAATCAGTACAGCACTAAAGTATAAAATACATTTTTATAGTAAAATTACCAGCAATACTTTTTATCATCTATAACGTTTATATCTAAAAAAACATATGTTTCCCATGACAGTATAAAATTATTTACAAAATATATATAATTTAAGTCATAAAATTGCGTACAAAATACTTTGATTTCGATATAAAATAACCCATAGAGGTGTTGATATGCCGCTACACAAAAGCAATCAACGAAACGGCTTATATCCGTCGCTGAGTTTAACACGGCTCTCGAATCTACTGGTTAACATTTGGAAAGCAACCCGTGTGCGCTGGTGAATATCAAGAAAATTGGCTTGACATATTACATATTGGTAGTTTCTCGGCATATGCTGAAAATCGGGGAAGCAGTTGCAATCAAATTTAGAAGGCCTACGGTGTGCAGTCAAAAGAGGAGAAGTTTAGCCATTTCATTTTTATAGGTGAATATTAACCATTTTTTTCGCGTTTTTCATTTCTGGGGATCCTACCGATTATTAATCAATTTTAATAGTTTTATTAATAGAAATTAAATTGGATCCTAAATTTTTCGAATAAGAGTTCGATCTTTGAATTATACAGCAATACATTCTCATATTCTATTAGACCCGAACTGTTTTCGTTGTCCTTGTGAGTATTATATATATATATATATATATATATATATATATATATATATATATATATATATATATATATGCATATATTATATATATATGCATATATATATATATATATATATATATATATATATAATACTATATATATATAATATATATATATATATATATATATATATATATATGTATATATATATATATAGTAGGTTGGTGCAAAAATAATGACGTAATAATGTCGTTTTTTGACGTGTTTTTAACGTCAAAAAACGACATTATTACGTCATTATATGACATGTATATATATGTAGACAAAAACAGTTTACTCACTACATTGATGCAATTTCGTTTCGGTGCATTTCAACTGCACTTCGTCGGGTGAGTACCGAAAATGGTTATGAACAATCCTGCTTATAGGCAAGCCGTATGTGAAACGTCACTTACTTTTTTTTCATTCGTTTGAGAGGAAAAAATATCCATAAAAATATGACGGAGTGAAACAATTTGCATGTTTGTAGTGAGTAAATTGTTTTTGTCTATATGAAAAAATTCTAATAAATAATTATTGCTCTAGTATTTGTATTGAGCTCTCTTTTGACATCCATTAAACATGGCACGTGGAACTAGAACAGTCTACCCCAGTAAGCGAAATAAAGGGTTCAGTTCGATATTCCAACCACCCGAAGAAGGCCGAAGCGTACAACGGCCGAAACCTTGTAATAAATATGGCGACAAAGATGAGGACAATATTCCGAATAATGTAAATAATATACATATATATTAATTGATTCATCGAGTCTGATAGAAACCTCAGGAAGCACTGGACGGCCGTTTCGTCCTATATTTGGGACTCATCAGCAGTGCGCATCCACTACCGAGGGAATCGAAACCCCGACAGTTAGGTCGGCAAGCGAACACTATACCAACTGATCCGCGGGGCCTCGGTGACGAAGTGCTTGCAAATCAGACTCTAAGAAGCGTATATATATATATACTCCGAACCACGCTAATATCTTGGCAGTGAAATTTAGGTTTCTCAGTTTTCTGTGAACTGAGTTTGTTAAGATTTTCCCAAGCTTGCATAATATGGCAGCACCATTGTTAGGTTTTTCTTATTCTGTGTAACGTTCGTTATTTTTTTTATTTCAGATTCGACATTTTTTGAATCACATTGAATCATATTAATACCGTGTCTTCTCTCTAAGAACAACAGGACGTGGCAGATTCCTCAACGATGAAGAAAAGTCTGTCATCGTCAAGGAAAGTGCTAAAGGCACTACTCTTCATGTCATTAAGAAGAAGTTACGTTGTCATGTGGACACAGTTAGACGATTCCTGAGGGGTCGTTCGCCAATGAATAAACGATCCGATTGTGGAACCTCTAAGACTGTGACAGCTACGGACTTGAGGAACATTATCCGAAAGACACGTGACAAACTTGGACAAACAATCAAAGCCATTTTCATCGCCGTTGGAATTCCGCATGTACCGAAAACAAATAATAAATCGTATCCTCTAGACCGTGTCTTCCATGCGACCTTCCTTGAAACTGCTCCCTTTAATACCCGGTCACACGAATTTGATGCTTCAATGGGCTCTGAAGTACATAACGTTAGACATGTGTTCTATTCACTGACGAGGCCAGGACGACCGTTGGCAGATCTGACGGTTGGGCAAATGGTCGTGTCTTTTCTTAGATGAGCGTCAGCAACGTTTACGACGTCAAAAACAGGGTGGAGGAGTCATGATGTGAGTTGGTATCATTAGAGACAGTCTAGTTGGAGAAGTCATGATGCGTGAAGGACTTAAAGTAACCGTAGCCACCTACTGCAATCTCCTGAATGATGTCTTGGATCCCTGGCTAGTTGACATACATCTGTCATTTCTAAGGACTCTAGTATTCAGGCGTTCCTAATCTCTCATGACATTCAAGGTGAAAGGTTGATGGTATGACCGCCACTCTATCCGGATCTCAACCCTACAGAAAATCTTTGATCGATCATTAAACAAGATGTTTATGCCAATAAACGTCAATTTACGTCGAAAGATGTCTTATTGGCGACTATCAAAGTTATGCAGATAATTCCCAGGTTTGCATCCTGGAAACATCTAGAAGGTTACCTCAAGTCAACCATGCAACTGACTCCCTTGTTGATGTCTTGAGACATTGAGCGCACAGTGTATTCTGGTATTCTGTCATGATTTAGCGCAACGAAGAACATACGCTTTCGCAAATTCATAAATTATACTTAATTACTCTAGATAGAAAACCATCCCTAGGTACAGCCCTTGCAGTCATATCTGCATTACATTTGGTGCCACAAACGGCCCAAATGTATATCATCCGAATGATTCCCTATGACCAACAGTCCGCTTTTCTTACCAATAAGTCGAAGACGGAATTGACAAGACGTTTGCGAAGTTTTGCACTCGTTTGGCTGTGATGACAGGACATTCATAATTATTTGAACATGATTTAATTAAAAACCCACTTGTAATTTAATCTGGGGTGGGTTATCTCAGTAATCAATCAGATGAGAGGTCAAAGGCAATGGCTGATTTTGCGTTACTTAAACCAAATGATGGTTTATTGCTATCGATAATTCGACTGTTTTATTATGTGAATTCATGGACGCTTATAGAACTCTGATGGAGAAGTAAAGCGATAGACAGGAAAAAAGTTAGATAACAACCTTAGATCGATAGATATATAGACACACACACGCGCGTGTGCGCACACACGCACACACACACACACACATATATATATATATATATATATATATATAGATAGATAGATATGAAACGACTGAGATAGATAGATAGATATAAAAAGACTTAGACAGTATGATAGATAGATAGATAGATAGATAGATAGATAGATTTGAAAAGGCTGAGATAGATACATATGAAAAGACTGAGACAGTAGTATAGATACATAGAGAGATATGAAGAGTTAGATAGGAAAAGACTGCGACAAGAGGATAGATAGATAGATAGATAAACTTGAAAAGGATGAGATAGATATGAAAAGACTGAGATAGATAGATAGATAGATAGATAGATAGATAGATAAATAGATAGATAGATAGATAGATAGATATGAAAACAATGAGATTGGTAGATAAATAGATATATAGAAAATGACTGAGATAGATAGAGATAGAGAAAGAGAGAAAGAGAGAGAAAGAGCAATATTTGTCAGAAAAGAAACAAACTGGGAGCAAGAAAGATCTTTCTTGTCTGCCGTGTACCTTCAGAATATGGAGGATGATGGCTCTCCACATCATTCTATTCCTTATAGCTCTGAGCAGTATTTGTTTTTTTTTTTTACTATAGCTCCTACTCCCTGTTCGGACACCCATTTACACAAGCCTTTAAGGAAATTTACTCGTCATTTCCCTACTGTCCTTTTGCTCTCAGTCAACTTTTTCATGCCTTCTTTTCCCGCGTATTTTTGGCCTCAGAATATTCCATTTTCTCCTTCTGATTCTAAACATACGCCTACCTTTTGTCTCCATTTTCCTTAAGACTTCCGCCTTCCTCACATGTTCTGCCCAGGATATTCCCATCCCCCTTTTTGTCGCCCACCTCTTTTGTATCAAGATTCTTCGTCATCTGTGAGACTCCAGCGTTTACTAGCGTATTGAAGCTTAGATATTAATGAGTAGTTAAGCACTCTTTTGTTTATTTCTAACAAAGTCCTTCTTTTTTTGTATCAGTTTTCTTAGCTTTTGGAAGGCACCTTTGACTAATCCATTGTGACTTTAGGTTTCGGTGGCATATTGTCCGTTATCTGTTAAAGCACTTCCAAGATATTTAAAATTCTGGACTTGTTTAATTTTGACATTTCAAATTCCTTGCTCCCATCTTGTTTTTTTTTTTCTTTCTGACAACCACACATTCTGTGTTCTCGCAATTGATAGAGAGTCCCTTTATCTTGCTTTCCTTTTTTTTTAGCATTTCTAGGCCCGTTTTTTTTTTCTTCTGTGTCTGACATCAACGCAATTTCATTTGCTTATCTGTTGCTATTAAGCTTGTGACCCTCAAGGAGACCTTATTATTATTTATTATCTATAGTTGAAGGTATACCATTACGCTCAAAATATATTTAGTTGAAGCCATAAAATTGTGTTCAAATTAATTAGATGTCGGCCAGAGAGGTTGATGTCGCCATTTAATCATTTATATTTACATATAACTTATGCGCAAATACCCCTTGAAAAGTTATGAATCTAATAATTCCTCCCCAAAGCTATTGGTTGAATTACATGATATAGTGGGTCCTTGGGTAGCAACCAGTCTACAGTTAAAGAAACAGCAGCCTGCTGCGGGAACATCTCCCAAATAAGTCACGAATCAAAACAAGTTGAATTAATCCGGCGATTATGCGCTATCTTGTCTTTGTATTGTTAATGTACCTATTCAATTCATTTTCCATCCTTATGTTTACAATGATGTTCAACCTGTACAAACTCAGTGAGCCACTCGAGGTAGTGTCTTGCATAGTAAGAGGCACAGTATATATAATGAAGATAACGGTTAACCCTAGTTACATGAACAGGTTAATATTTTAGTCATCGGGGAGCATCTATTAGCATAGAACTTACTGCTACCTCTAGCCATTTTGACTGTAAAATGATGCGACAATCTAATACTGTGCTTAAATTCATAAAGTCTTAGTACTATAGAGGAATGTTCATCAGAACAATTACCATGAAAGTATTTATAAAAAATTCACAGTGAAACTACATTACAACAGTGGGAAAGTGACTGAAAGCAAGATGCCAGGTCAGGACCAATAACATTGCTGATTCAAGAATCTTTAAATATATAGCAGGGAGTACAAAACCAAATGTGGCAGCAATATTCAAAGCAAGGGCAAAGAGAAGACTTATAAATATGTAAGATAGAAGATTCAAGAGCAAAACTGCTACTTGTACAACAGCATGGCTCCCCAACAGTGCTAATGATGTGTGTCCATATAAAACAAGATTAAATTTCTTTTAAAATAGCCAAAATCATTAAAGAGTTCAACTTACCACTGTTTTTTAAAATTAATGGCCACTTTGTCAGGAATTTATTAATTTCTGAAGAGGATGCTGAAGGGATCATCTCGGTTTTCTCCAAGAGAGAGATAGTAAAAGACTTCAGTGGTTCACAATGCTGCATTTTCTAGAATTTTTTTTTAATCATTTCACCCCAAGCAAGGCAATAAAGCCACTAAGATGCAAAGCATTACTGAGTGTTAGAGAATATGAGAAAAATATACTATTAACGAAAGGACAATACAATAAAAAAAAATATGAAAAGATAATGATTGATATTGCATTTAAATTTCTAAAGATTAAAATTAACTGGGAAACAAGAACCCAAAGAGAATTCCACAAATGAGAAGTGCAAGAGAAGAAACTATTAGCATAGAACTTACTGCTACCTCTAGCCATTTTGACTGTAAAATGATGCGACAATCTAATACTGTGCTTAAATTCATAAAGTCTTAGTACTATAGAGGAATGTTCATCAGAACAATTACCATGAAAGTATTTATAAAAAATGCACAGTGAAACTACATTACAACAGTGGGAAAGTGACTGAAAGCAAGATGCCAGGTCAGGACCAATAACATTGCTGATTCTTCGTTGTATTTTATCAAGAATCTCTGAATATATTGCAGGAATCCCAGACCAGATCACTAGAATATCAAAGCATGGACAAGTGGATGCTGACGAAGGAGATTGGACGCTTGAAATTTTAAATTTAGATTTTTTTTTTATATGTGTTTTGGATATATATTTTCTTCTAAAATTCTTCTTGAAGTATAAAAATTACTATATCTACTTTCCAGAGAAACAATATTTAAATGATACGATTATTTTAGATTGTAAAAATAAAAATTGGCAATAAATAAGCAATATTAAGTTCAAAAATTGAATATTCTTAACTGTATGAAACTACATAAGTATGATGCTTTGTAAAGCATGATGCTGCTTAAAACGTGACACTCCTTAAAACATGATGCAAATTAAAACATGATACTCATTAAAGTTTGATGCTCTTTAAATCATGATACTTCTTACAATCAGACGTAATTTAAAGTGTGACACTCCTTGATACATGATAATACTCATGTATGATGTCTCTTGAAGCATGATACTCCTTAAATCAGGATACTCCTTAAAGTATGATACTCCTTAAAGCACGGTGCTCATTAAACCTTCATACTTTTTACAGTCTGATGCAACATAATGCATGATAAAACTCAGGGTAAGACGCTCCATAAAGTATGATAATCCTTGCAGTCTGATGCTGCTTAAAACTTGATATCCTTAAAGCGTAATACTCCTTATAGTGTGATATTTCTTAAGGTATGATACTCCTGAAATTATGATACTCATAAAAGCATGATTCTCTTTAAAGCATGATGCACTTTAAAGCGAGATGCTACTTAAAGTATGATACTTTTAAAGTATGATACTCCGTAAAGCATGATACTCCTTACAGTCTGACACAACTTAAAGTATGATGCTCTTTAAAGCATGATATTCTTTAAAATTTAATGCTCCTGTAACCGATCGTGGATTTACGTATTGTTAAAGGAGGAACACGTGAGTAACTCCTGATAGAAGATAGTCCACAACAAGAATATGGCGGACTCAGAGACTCAATCGACCATAGAGAAATGTAAAGAAAACAAACAATAACGATATATATATATATATATATATATATATATATATATATATATGAGGTTGGTGCAAAAATGATGACGTAATAACGTCAAAAAACGACATTATTATGTCATTATTTTTGCACCAACCTAATATATATATATATATATATATATATATATATATATATATACAAGTATTTGTATTAAACAACAAAATTGACAATGGACAAAAAGACATCAGTATTTGTGTTTGTGTGTGAACGTAAAGAGTTTGTATTTTGGTGAATGTTCGTACGTAAATCTATGTGTGCGCGCACGCACGCGCGTGTGTGTGTGTGTTTCATGCCATTTTCCCACAAGTGGGCAAAACGAAGATCTCTGCGTGCGATCACATTTTTTTTTTTAAATATGCCCGCTGAAATGCAAAGTAAAAAAAAAAAGAACAAGGAACAATTCGCCCAGTATTTATATCAGGCTATCCCATAAGTTCTGTCCGAATTTTAACTTTTTGTTAAAATGAACGAAATTTAAAGAGTATTTTATAATGTCTAACGGAGCTGAACATTATTTTTATGTTTAGATGCATTTAAACTGATCAAATTTTATTTCAGAGAACAATAAAATTAAATTTCGTTTGATTAAAACCCTGCTAACATGGAAGTACCCAAGAATCATTTGAGGCACAAGAAAGGAAACTCAGCAGCCGAAGCGACTAGAAACATTCACTCAGTTTATGGAGAGGAATGTGTGAATGGAAAAACTTGCAGATGGTTTGCAAAATTCAGAGGTGGAGATTTAACCCTTGAAGATGAAGATCGAACCGGACGTCCAGTTGAGTTTGATGAAAAGCTTCTTGAAGCAGACCTTGAAGAAAATCCTACTTTATCAGTTGAGGAATTGTCAGTGATTCTCAGTTCAAACCATACAACTGTTCATTGTCATCTTCAACAACTTGGAAAAGTTCACAAACTTGGAAAATGGGTGCCTCATGAATTGTCTGAAAACAACCTCAAATCCCGAGTTGACATCTGCTCTTCTCTCCATTCTCGCCAATTGTTTCACCTTTTTTGGATAGACTTGTGACTGGCGACAAAAATGGATATTTTATCGAAATGTAAAGCGTCGTAGACAGTGACTTGGTAAAGGGGAAGGACCCCAGCCACAGCCGAGAAGGGAACTTCATGGGCAAAAGTTTCTTCTTTCAATCTGGTGGGATCGCCAAGGAATAATCTACTTTGAATTCTTACCACCTAATGCAATAATTAATGCTCAAATATACTGTCAGCAATTAGAGCGTTTGAACCAAGCTTTAAGGAAAAAAAGACCTGCTCTAATGAATCGAAAAGAGGTGATGTTTCATCAGAACAATGCGCGACCCCACACAGCAAGAATCACGTCACAAAAGATCGAAGAACTTGGTTGGGAGAAAATTCCTCATCCAACTTATTCTCCCGATCTTGCTCCTTCAGACTACCATTTGTTTCGTAGCTTACAGAATCATTTGGAAGAAACAGCTTTTGTAACACAGGAAGAGGTTAAAACTGACATTTGTGAGTTCTCCGAATGAAAGCCAAAATAATTTTACAGTAATGGAATTCGTAAACTTGTTTATAGATGGAAGGAAGCCATAGATAATCAGAGAAAATACATTGTTGAATAAATCTGTAATTAAATGTAACATTTGGTCACTTGTTTTCTTTATTCAAAATTCGCACAGAACTAATTGGATGACCTGATAGTTTAGGGAGAGCGACCCCTAGTGAATAAGTAGGAAATTAAGGAGGAGTTAACTCAGACACTCCTTAAAGCATGACTCTCCTTAAAGCATGCTACTCATAAAAGCATGATACTTTTTAAAGTATTATGAGTCTTGAAACATGATACTCCTGAAAGAACAAAGTTGTAATCATTTTAAACTGTTTTTCTGACACAGGGTAGTCTTCGGTTTGCACTTCTGGCTTTATCTTAAGGCAAAACGATGTAACCTCGTGAATCCTTGTAAGTAGATATCTTATTATTTCTCGAGGTGCCAATGAGTCATTTAGACTTGACTCCTGAATGAAATATTGTTGGAAATTTTCAAATTGCCAATTGATAATGTGCTCTGATTTCTAACGAAGCATCAATTGCAGATTCACATCGTTTAAGGACGGCCACCTGACAGCATTTGTTTCAATACCGAATGAAAAAAAAAAGTGAAAGGAAAAATTGTGTCTTAATGGCTTTATCCCCTTGTTTGGGGGAAGAAATTGATTTAAAATTAAGCATAAACCGAAGTGGCTTGCAAAAAAATCGAGTGCGCTAATGCGACACAAACATTACATTATTTTTCTTTCAATAAAAAAATAAACATAAAAATTGTATAAAACAAATAAAGTTCATATATATATATATATATATATATATATATATATATATACACACACACACACACACACACACACACACACACGCGCAGGGTGTCCATAAAGTTTGTGTGCACTTTAAAAAAATATAACTTCATTTATATTTGCGATAGAAATAATTTGTAAATAGGATTAGAAAGAAGGAAATCTATATTTTTTAAGTTTTTTTTTTAAATTTTATTTAAGTTTCCACATGTCCTCCATCATTAGCAATACCAAGGGTAATACAATTTTGCAGTTCACAGATAATATTTGCCAACTGATTTACAGTAATGCCTGAAACCAAATTAGATATTTTAGCTATACTTAAAACTAGGTACATTAAACTTTATAACATTTTTACAGATTATTTCTATCGCAAATACAAATAAAGTTATAAATATTTTAAGAGGCACACGAACTTTATGGACACCCTGTATATAATATAAGTAATGAAATGCGGAAAATATTACTTAGCACTACATATATATATATATATATATATATATATATATATATATATATATATATATATATATATATATTAATATTACTCAGTACTATATGTTTATATATATATATATATATATATATATGTTTATACACACATATATATATATATATATATATATATATATAATGCTGAGTAATATTTTCCACGTTTCATTACTTTTGCTCTATCATGCTAAATTCCCTTTTTTAAAAGAAAATTCTTTTTAAACAAACGCTTTTTTGATTTTTAATAATGAATACAAAACTGTCATTTATTCTTTCATATTTAAGGGATTTTTCTCTTTTCAAGCATAATTCACTTCTATTTTAACTATATCTTTTCATCCTTGTAGCCTAAGACGAGGAACGAACTAAAAAAAAAAAGAAGAAACAAATCAAAAGTGATGGTACGTGTCCTAACATCGAAATTGTTGATCCACTGTCAAATAGTATTGGGAACTCGCTGGGTCAAGCGAGTGGTCAATGATTCTGGCGCGTGGCCAGTTTGATGTCCGCCTGGCTCGGCTATAGATTTAAATGCATTGGCAAGAGGTTTGTTTTTCGTTCAATGTTTGCTTTGGCCAGAGGGCAAGTGGTCAGAATAAACTTGCAGGGAAGTGGCAGTGGGGAGATGTTCAGCGGTAATGTCGGCGTTATATGTTGGCTAGTATAGAAAGAGAAGGAGCGGGTGGGAGTCATGTGACCAGAATCCATTAAGTATGATTGGTGCAGAGAGGCGAGACGGGAGAGGGGATGGCGGGGAAGGAAGCGAAGAAGAAGAAATAGACAAAGACAATGAAGAGGGAAACAAAAACGATAAGAAGAGAGAAAGCATCAGCTGAAGCATGAACACAATTAATAGGAATAGCAATAGTGACACTGTTATAATAAAAGTGACCAGGGACTTAAGACTACGACGAAGAGGGAGGAGGAGGAGGAGGTGGTGCTGGTGGAGTAGTAGTAGGAGGATGGGGAAGGCAAAGGAGGAGAAAGAGGAACCAGTGGCTACGTTTAAAGATTATGAAGAAGAAGAAGAAGAAGAAGAAGAAGAAGATAAAAAGAGAATTGAATGATAAAAAAGGGGAAGACGGGGAAGAAGAAGAAAAAGAACTTAAAAGGGAGAGTAGAATGATGAAAAAGAAAAAAAATGACTATATTAAAAGAAGAAGAAGAAGGAGAAGAAGAAGGAGAAGAAGAAGTTAAAAAAAGAACAGTAGAGTGATGACGAAAAAGCAGGAAGACTATATTACAAGAAGAAGATGAAGAAAAAGAACTAAAAAAGGGGAGTAGAATGATGACGAAAAAGAAGAAAAAGAGGTAGAAAGAAAAAGAAGGACAGACAGAAGAAGTTTAAAAAGAAGAGTAGAAAGATGACGGAAAACAAAAAAAAATCTATATTGCAAGAAGAAGAAGAAAAAAGTCGAAGGAGGAAGAAGGAAGAGTAAATGATGAAAAGAGAGAGGGGCAAGAAGAGATTGCAAGGCGGAAGAGGAAAGAGTAGAATGATGAGAAATGAAGATAAAGTCATGATTAAGAAGAGAAATGATGAAAAAAGTGAAGGAGGAGGAGGAGGAGGAGACGGAACTGGAGGAATAGAAAGGAGTAGAAAGATGAAGAAAAGCAGAAAGACATAGTGGAGAAGAAGAAGTAGTAGTAGTAGAAGAAGAAGAAGGCAGCGACGGGAAGAAGAAGAAGAAGAAGGAGAAGAGGAAAGAGAAGGAGGCGGAACTAGAGGAATAGGATAAAAGAGAAAGGAGTAGCAAGATAAAGAAAAGAGGAAAGACACGGTGAAGAAGAAGAAGAAGAAGAAGAAGAAGAAGAAGAAGAAGAAGAAGAAGAAGCGAAGAAGGAGGAGGAGGAGGAGATGTAGACGGGACTGGAGAAATAGGACAAAAGAGAAATGAGTAGTAAGATGAAGAAAAGCAGATAGACATAGTGAAGAAGAAGAAGAAGAAGAAGAAGAAGAAGAAGAAGAAGAAGAAGAAAGTAAAGATAGGTAGTTACAATTAGTTGTAGAAATATTCATAGAAATGAAGTGTGGGAGGATGATGATCTTCATAACTTAATTCAATTAAAATATGACAGCACCATAACTGTCTTTGACGAAAGAACCTCTCGGGCCACCGACGGTCATTGCTAAGCCTGCCTGTACACCCCATCCAGTGGGGAGATGCATTGAAACAAATGCATGTGTGCATGCATGCCGATTCTCGAATCTCGAATCTACTTCCTCTTGCATCTATCATTCCTCACAGGGGCTTTTTGCATGAATTCAAAGAATTTAATTTCTATAACGGCGGTCTTTCGCCCCCTGTCTCCTAACCTTCTTCGTTGAAATTCATTTGGCAATCGAATTCACATCATTTGACGTAATGGCTTCTTCTACACCGGACTTCTTAATGACAGGGAAATATCAATTGGTTGCTACACGATTTGTAAATGGACGCCTTTTCTTCTTTTTAATACACTATATTAAAAAATCAGATTAAATAGGAAAATAAATTATACTTATCCTGTCAATAAGGGTTTAAGAATATTTTTGTTATTTATTTGAAAGATGTTTCTATAGTAAAAAAACATGCAATACATTTAAAT
The DNA here is from genome assembly GCA_963932145.1 of Acanthosepion lycidas. NCBI lineage: Eukaryota > Metazoa > Mollusca > Cephalopoda > Sepiida > Sepiidae > Acanthosepion > Acanthosepion lycidas. The sequence continues at coordinate 14,867,728 of OZ010600.1, read as the reverse complement.
ATTAAAAATAACGGCAAAACAGGCCTCTAATAAAACGACACCTAATATACAGAGTACGTCAAAAATGTCGACGAACATTTATAGATTTTGTATTGCAAAATTTACTTAGATTCACGTGATTAATTCAAATTGCCTGTGGTCTCTACAATCAAAAGTGATGCTCAAAATGGTGGCCTTTTGCTTTCAGACATTTATTAATACGGCGAGCTACTATTTGGACAACTTCGGCCAAAGTGCCCAGAGAGATTGCGGCATATACAATCACTTGCTGTCACTACATCCATGAGAGTAATGCTTATCTGTCGAGAAGATATTGTACTACAGGAAACACTGTCATTGCAATTCAAAAGAAAAAAAAATCAACTAAAGCAAAGTGTATCATTTTTATGGCGGACTCTCTCTCCCCATATATATATATATATATATATATATATATATAGTTAAACATATAGAGCCAGACAAACCTACCAAGGTTTCACTTAAGCGGATCGTCAGGGAAGGCTGGCTAAAAAGAACGGAATATTCCGTTCTTTTTTACCTTTTTTACCTTTTTAACTAGCCTTCCCTGACGATCCGCTTAGGTGAAACCTGGGTAGGTTTGTCTGGCTCTCTAGGTTTAACTAGGTCTGCTCTACTTACCATATTCAGCACTTTATTTAGTTATTTTGCCTACTCCTATCGGTTTTTTTTCCTTGGGCTTTGGACTTGCATGCTAGACGATTATTTTCGGCTAACGTATATGTTCTTGGTTCTTTCTTTTTTTTATACCTTTTTTCACCTTTGGTATTGGTTTGATTATTTGCAAATCAAGACACCGAAGGTTTTCCGAATTCTTATACTTATAAGATGACTACTACTACTACTACTACTACTACTACTAATAATAATAATAATATATATATATATATATATATATATATATATATATATATATATATATATATAATTATGAACCTAAAGAGCCAGGCACACCTACCGAGGTTTCACCTACGCAGATCGTCTGGATCAAACCACGTACGCCCTCCAAATTAAGGACAAACCACGTACGCCACCCCAATGTAATTGCAGGATTAAGTATATATTAAGTATATATAGAATCTACCCCAAATAATTTTAAAACCCGATACTATAACCGTCTTCGTAGTTTTAATAACGAAAGATTCAAACATAACACCGCCTTATCTACTTATGTATGGAAAATTAAACAAGGCTATAATAAAGACCCCATTTTGAAATGGGAAATATTAAAGAGACGCCATAAGTATAAACAGGTAATAAATTTTGTCCTCTATGTATAGAGGAAAAGTTAGCTATCGCTTTGTATACAGAAACCAACAAGCTGCTCAATCTAAAATCTGAAATCTTAAGTAAGTGTAGACATAGGAAACACTGGTTACTAGAATAGGTTTGGATTTCTTCTCTTTTTCTTTTCTTTTTTTTCTTTTTGTTATTAAAGCTCTCCCGTTGTTGAGTTACTGTTATTTTTCTTTTTTTTTTATTCACGTGATCATGGTTGTTTTAATGTTGTAGGCTATTTATATTCTGTTCTAATGTTATCTCTTTGGCCAGCGTACCCTGACGATCTGCGTAGGCGAAACCTAGGTAGGTTTGCCTGGCTCTTTAGGTTCATAGTTAGATTTGCTCTGCTTAGTGCATTGAGCACTTTACTTAGTTACTTTTGCTTTACTCGTGTTGGAGTTTTTTTCTTTAGACTCTGAGATTGAATTCTGGACGATTGTATTCGCCTCAATTTCATGTTGTTAGTTCTTTCTTTTTTATCCCTTATTTTTCTTTGGATATTGGTTTGTTCATTTACAAGCCAAAACACATAAGGTTTTTCCAGACGAGTATAACTATATATATATATATATATATATATATATATATATATATATATATATATAAGTGTAGAAGAACGAACAGTTGGATGACCTTTGTACATTTTTGTTTCAACGTCAAAAAAAGGAAAACCTTTTTCAGACGTCTCATCAGGTGGGTAATCACGGTGTTACTAAAAAAAATATTCAGAAATACAGTTTCAAAACATTCATTTATATAATAATAATATAATTATAATTTATAATTTAATATTTAATAATATATAATTTAATGATAATGCATTAGATTACCTTCCATCTCTACATGTAAATTCTAGAAGACATTTTATGAAAATTTCCAAAGAACGGAAGTGAGGGATAATTGTTTCGATAACTGTATTTCTGAATAAAATCTTTTAGTAGCACCGTGATTCCCTACCCTTTTTGACGGCAAAACATAAATGTACAATTTTGTAGTGGATATGTGCATGCTCTAATGTAACACTGCATAAGAAATATATATATATATATATATATATATATATATATATATATATACATTCATATATATATATATATATATATATATATATATATACATTCATATATATATATATATATACATATATATATATATATATATATATATATATTGAACAATAAACAAAAATTAAAAAATTAAAATCCTCAGACACACTGGGTTGTAGATTAATATTCTTTCGTTTTTATTATTATTATTCCATTTAGATTCCTCGACTAGTTTCGGCCGAAATGGCCATCATCGGGAGGAGAAATATTTCTGCTTGCTGCTAGCACTAAACTACAGAAATGAATGTCTTGATGGAGAAAATAAACTTTTGTCTGTAGTTTTCATTTGTTTTTTTTATTTTTTTATCTTTTTAACATGAATCTTTTAACATTCCTTGTGTTGGTCAAACAGTCTCTTTTAAGTTGTTATTTGAGATAAGAGCTGGATGCTGCTATGAATTCTCTGGCCAGTTTGACAGTTTTATTGGACTTGGTGAGGGGATGTGTCTCTGTTTAGTGTTTGTGTGTGTGTGTTATTTGGTTCTTAGGGAGTGAGTGAGTATCATATGTGTAAGCGTGTGTATTGCTGTGGGTATATTCATATATATATATATATAAACCACACAATCATGCAGTCGGAAACGAAGATAAAATTGATAAAATTACTGTAGAGCAGGTGAAAAATAACTTTTGAAATAATATGCACGCAGTCCGCCAAAAAAATGTAGGTGAACTTCAGGAAAGGAAACTTAATTAGAATTTATTTAGATTCACGTGATTAATACAAATTACCTTTTGGATATTACACTGACAAGAGATGTAGAAAAAGGGGGCCTTTAGTTTCCAGGCATTTATTACTACGAAAAACTACTGCTTGGGCAACGTTGGCCAAAGTATCTATTGTAGTTGCTGCACATGCATTTTCAATGTCTTCTCTAACGGTCGCCATTTTAGTCAGTTTTCTGCGGTGCTCCACATCCCTTAGGACATTGATGCAACATCCATGGAGGTAAAGTCACCTGTCGAGAAAATACTATAATACAGTGTGTTATCGTAATTTGATAAGATTACGAAAGACAAGGTTTTCCTTTCCTGAAATGTATATACATTTTTTGAGAGCGGATTCTGTGTTTATATACTAAAGTTTAATGACAATGCAATTCTAATAGTAAATATTAAAACATGTTTTAAAATTATTTCGCGCCAATCAAGGCAATGTAGCCATTAAGATGAAAGGGATTACTGAGGGTGCAAACAAAATATGCAAAAAAGAAAATATCATGAAACAGAGAGATCAATAAATGAACCAGAATTAAGAAGACAAAATATAATGATTGATATGGCATTTAATTTTTTGAAGAGTTTCCGTTGACTAGAAAGCAAAAGGTCGGAAGTGTGTTCTACAAGTGAGAAATGCGAGAGAAGAAAATGCTAGCATAGAACTTACGGTTACATCCAGTCATATTAACTTAATAAATTAATAGATGATGAGACCTAACTGCATATCCAGTACTGCGCTTATCAGGAGAAAAACCATGAAATTATTTATAGAAAAAGGTGGTGACTGAATTCGATATACCAGGTTAAGGATGATAACATTATAGATTCTTCTATCAAGAAAATTTAAATGTATATGTGACTTCACCGTGGTCCTGCTTCCGTGCTATTCTGTGACGATCTAATCCTTGGCTGGTTTGGAGGGAAATCTGGTTAGATTCGATATCAGCCTTGTCGTTCCCAGCTCGCCATCAATGTCTGGTTACTGAAGTAAATGCTTTGATCTCTAGCCTAACCTGCCCACGTTGTGATTTGATCTTAGGTAGACGAGATCAATCAGGCGTCGGGCCGTAGTGCAAGCCGAATCCGGGGCAAATGTGATACCGCACAAGTGTATGTAAAAGAAAATAAAGTAACAATTCAAAATATTCAAATGTGTTAAAAAAGAATAACAAGTATCTTTATATCTCTTTGCTGAATACAGGACTGCGTCTTTCTCCCAAACCGCTTCTTTTATAGATTCGTGACACTTTGCATTTCTTAGGCGAGTCTTAATATCTTAAGCTGTTTTTCAATAAACTGTTTTTTGGTATCTTCGAGCGATATTCGTAAAACTTGTTTTGGTGGTGTGAGTCGTAAGTCGTTCTTCAAAAAAAAAATGTTTTTGGTTAGAAGTCTAAGTCGGAATGCGTGGAAATCCTTCAGTCAGCTCCTGCGAGGCTGGTCTCCGAGCACACAGCTCAACTGCAAATCAACTCTGTCACTCCAACTGTCGGCAACTGTCTTCTCCAACTCTGGGGACGTTCGTTTAATGGACGCCAACCAAAACCTGGTGGGGGCCTGTCGTGTTTTGGGTTCCTCAATAATTCCAAATGCGCAATAAGGATATTCTTTGTTTTCTGACAGGAAAATTTATCACTTCCCATTTTTGAAAGTCAATTACTTTCTGTTTTAGAAAGGTTCTTAAGGGAATTGTCCTCTTAATTTCTTCCTTTCTCATATTGGTATCTCACACCAATCCCCTCAGAGGGCGTCAACAGGTTTCCCTTCTTTCTCGTGTTTACCTTCGCCCATCGCTCGCGCCACCATTCAGCCAATGAACGCTCGAGAGTGTGGGTGTGGCTAGACTGGCCTCAGTTTACAATTAACGCTCAAAGATAAAAATTATCTTCCATTTTCTTTTCTTTCTTTTCCATCGGCCAGAACCCCCACGAATCGTTCTGTGGACATTAAATCTTTATCTTAACTTGATGTCATCTGGGATTCATTAATGGGATTTTCGCCGAATTATTATCTGGGTGGTCAACTAAATCTCTTTGTCTTTCTCAACATCATCGCATTCTGTTGCCAACAGCCTGTCCAGGTAACAAACTTTTATCATGGCAAGTTCTGGACATACAACAGATGGTTCTCTTTCCAAAACCAAATGATATCCCCGAAAGATAGTTAGTGGCTTATTCTTTTTCTTTTTCTCTTTTTCCTTCCTTTTTCTTTGGGGTGGTATCACCTAATTCTTTCGCGTTAGCATGCTTGACACAATTTTCGATTATCTTCTAGCATTCTGCTTTGTAAGCCTTTTGACCAAATTGAAATTGATTGCTATCTTTTACCGACATCCTGCCTTTCCTCGCCGGTCATGGCATAAATTAATTCTGACAGATCCGTGATCTTACGAATTTTCTATCTTCTGCGAAAAAATACCTTTCTTCGCAAATGAAAATAAAATCTTTACTCATTTTTTGTTAAAAAAAAATAACATCGCTCAGTATGTCTTTCGTTATAGCTTCTCTAGCCTTAAGTATTTCTCATGTTAATTTCCATGCTTAATCAGTTAGCCAATTACCATAGCTAAATAGTGTCACATATAGCAGAAGAACCAAACCAGATATGATAAGCAATATTCAATGAATGGACGAATGGTAGACATAGAAAAAAGGCGTAAAATATATTCTGTCGAGAAAGTTTGTCTAGCGCGTCATAGTAAAACAACTTTCTTAACATCACACCTAGCGATTTATTCAACATAATCTTTCCAGTTTATGCCAGCGGAAGATGCCTGCCCGAAAAGACGCAATGAGGCACGCTCCTGAAGTTTAGTATCAGACATATTGATAGAAGCCAAAAATTTTTTATCTACGACGATTAAAACGTGACGTTTCGTTTCGAAGGCGTTAAAGTTAAACGCAGTTAACTATGCAGTTATATAGTAAACTAATGATTAATACATCTCTATACTAAATTATAGCATGTAAGAACTGTTTATACGCTCACCGAAGTTAAGCAACGTTGAGCCTGGTCAGTAACAAGATCAGGGACCGCCTGAGAATACCAGGTGCTGTAAACTTAAATGTGCGGGTGGTGTAATTGGTAATCGCTCGAAATTGTTTATTGTGGAGTCGAGTTCCAATTTCGGTGGTTTCGTTAAATTCACTCTAGCTCAAAATAACCTGCAAAGTGTTGATAAGCCGTAAAAAAGGAATCAATCAATCATAAATGTATATGATTTCGGCATTCGTTGGCCTGGCTGCCGTTGGAATTTATATGTATATTTTTTTTTACTTAGAACGATTTTTTTTAGGAAATACTTTTATTTTTCTTTCGGCTATTAATGGCAACGTCTACCCTTCCTTGCAATTAGTCTGAATTAGTGTGGAAAATTAGTATTTAAATTATGTCATTGTTACCTTTTAAAGTAACAAGCGCCATCTATTTCACAAGCGTTGTCTATTTTACAAGCGCCATCTATCTTACAAGCAATATTTTACAAACGCTATTTTACAAGCGCTATTTTACAAACGCGATCTACTTTTCAAGCGCTATTTATTTTGCAAGCACTATCTACTTTACAAGCGCTATCTAATAGACAAGGCCATTTACTTTACAAGAGCTATCTATTTTACAAGCGCTGTTTACTTTACAAGCTCTATTTTTACAAGCACTATTTTACAAGAGCTATCACCTTTAAAAGCGCTATTTATTTTACAAGCGCCATGTAATATACAACAGCTATTTTAAAAACGCTATCTAATTTACAAGCACTAATTTACAATAGCTCTCTATTTTACATAATCTATCTATTTTACAAGCGCTAGCTATCTTGCAAGTGCTATTTTACAAGCGCTATTTTACAAACGCTATTTTACAAGTGCTATTTTACAAGTGCTATTTTACAAGCGCTATTTTACAAGTGCTATTTTACAAGCGCTATTTTACAAGTGCTATTTTACAAGCGCTATTTTACAAGTGCTATTTTACAAGTGCTATTTTACAAGCGCTATTTTACAAGTGCTATTTTACAAGCGCTATTTTACAAGCGCTATGTAATGTACAATCGCTATTTTACAAGCGCTATCTACTTTACAAACGCTATCTATTTTACAAGCGCTATCTTTCTTACAAGCACTATTTTACAAACGCTATTTTACAAGTGCTATTTTACAAGTGCTATTTTACAAGCGCTATTTTACAAGTGCTATTTTACAAGTGCTATTTTACAAGCGCTATTTTACAAGTGCTATTTTACAAGCGCTATTTTACAAGCGCTATTTTACAAGTGCTATTTTACAAACGTTATTTTACAAGTGCTATCTACTTTAAAAATGTGGCCCTTGCTGAGAACGAAAAGTTTCACTCAGTCGGAGCCAATTTTAACCAACGAAAGTTTTTTTTCCAACCGACAGTTGAGATATTTCTGAACGGGTTTTTGCGCTAAATATGCAATTCGGATGAAACTGTCCATCTGGCGAAACTATTAAATCCCATGACTATAGTTCTTAGGTTAAATGTTTTGGTTTTGTAGCACATTGCGGTATTAAGCGAAACTATCCCAATCAAAGACTTTTCCATTTTTCAGTTTCCTTATCTCACATTTACATTTATAAAACAAACATTAGCAAGTCATTTCTATCGCAAAATAATTAGTAATACAGTTATATAAGTGTGGGTTTGTAAACAGTGACTATTACGGCTAATAATGCAAGACCCTTCGGTAAATCGAATCGAGTTCTCTCAGTCTCTGTGTGTTTATCTAAAAAGAAATACGCTTAAATTCAACTTCATCCCTGCTGTGCGCGATCGGCTTAGTGGTAGAATCCCCGACTGTCGCCAATTCAGTCAGGATTCGATCCTAGCTAGAGGCAACCGGACGTCTAGCCACACTGATGAGCTGTAATACAGCGAAACAGTCTGTCTGTGGATGACAATATATATATATATATATATATATAAGAGCATATATATATATATATATATATATATATATATATATATATATATATAAGAGCATGCAATTCTTTATTAAATAAAACTGTTTTGTAATATGAAACCTGCAATAACAAAAATAGCTAAACTTAGATAACTTTATGGCACTGGAAATTAAAATGATATCGAAAATTGTTGATCGGCTCTGGATATCAAGATACGGTACTAGCGTTATGTCGTCAAAATCGTTGTCCTTGCCAGATTATTTTTTAAAAAAATCGGTATCACCCCAAGCAAGACAGTAAAGCCACTAAGATGCAAGGGGTTACATACTGTGAAAGAATTAAGAATAGAAAAATTAATAATGAGCATGGAGTGAAAAGAGTAATCTGGAAGACAGTAGATAGCGATTGACATTGCATTTAAATTTTTGCAGATTAAAGTTGACTGGAAAGCATAGACCCGGAAGGGAGTTCCACAAGTGAAAAGTGCGAGAAAAGAAACTTTTAGCATAGAATTTACGGTTACATCTCGCCAACTCAACTGTAAATTGATGTGATCTCGAGCCTAGTCTAGTACTGCGTTTAAATTAAAATAAAGTCTAGGTACCACAGCGAAGAGCAATATTTATTCGGTCTAATACACATAAATGTGGCACAAGGCAGAAGTAGGGGTGGGGAAAGGACGGTCTTTTTCTGTCTTAACTATAACGTAGCTAGCCACAGACACTGTCCCAATCGTACCAACAATATTCTTTACATCAAAACAACACATTCATACGTACCTTTTTTACTACATTCACCATAATACCTCTTTGTCTCTATCAAAATACTAATTAGTCCCCATATTTACAATTCATTGTCTGTGGGGGGAGGGGAATAAAATAAACAATTCTAAAAACTAACCCCACTGAGTATTTACAGTATTAAAGCAAAAACTATTTACAAGAAACTAAAGAAAACAATATTAGTAATAAAACCCACACAATCACTAAATGTGGCAGAACTATCAGTTCACTGGCCGAAATCAATGCGGGACTATAATAGTATAAAACATTCATTCATCCTAAGCACTGACACGGACATACGAAAAATACTCACGCGAAACGAAAGGCGCCCCGCATCCACCATACCGAAGGGCTCATCCGAACAATTACCATGAAAATATTTATAGAAAAGACACAGTGAGGCAAGCTTAGCGCCAGATCAGGACCAAAAATATTGCTAATATTTCTTTGGATCTTATCAAGGTCTTCATGGTACAAAGCACAGGCTGTTTATTTATTTACTAGCATCTATACCCAGCTGGTCGATCAGGAAAAGCCTTCAATTAGAATGGAGCAAAAAGAGGATCATGTTTAGATGTAACAGAGTCTATTTTTTTCAATTAATTTAAAGTACTTTCATTAAAAACATTTTGAATTAATGCAGTTACTGATATAAAAGAAGTAGGCCTGTATTTATTCAATCGAATTTAGCCGAGGACATGAAGGGGTGAAACAGGCAATATGAAGACCTACTTCAGACCACAACTATTTTAGACTTTTTGAAATTCAATTTGTCAGTATACCACCAGGGATATAAAAGAGGATAAATTTATAAAGCAATTGTTAACTTTGATGACAATTGGTTGAAAGATCAACGAAAAATAAGAAAGAAACCAGTGAAAATCGCAATTTTTCGCAATTTTCGGGGGTTTTCACAACATGGTTGGTCTCAGTTATCAAGTTAAATGACTGTTAATTAACTTATTGTTGACCAAAATTGAGTAATGTTTATATTAGATTGCTTGAAAATTGAGGGAGTTTTAATTTAAACTTTGTGTTGAAATCGATTTGTGTTGAAATCGATTTTTCGTTTGTCGCGGTTTTTCGCTAAACGCAGTGGCGTAGAAATAAAAATGAGGTATCGTTGAGTTCGTCATGATGTAAGTCACCTACATATCGAGTTTGATGGATATCAGAGGAAAGAAAGTTCATCGATTTTTGATCGGTTTTATCGATTATTGTTTTTCTTTTTAAATTCTTGATTTTTTTACACTAAGAACCTATCTCTTACATTGTACAATGTATATGCCAAGTTTAGTCAAAATCGGTTGGACTGATCTCGAGCGAAAAGGTATCATACAGACCGATAAACAGACACACTGACATTCTCTGTTATATATATATATATATATATATATATATATATATACTAGCAGCATGGCCCGGCGTTGCCCGTGCTTGATTCAAAAATCGTACGACTCATACAGCAAGCGCTATCACTTGACTTAAAATATTTTTGCCCTCCCTTGACTTTAAAGGAGTGCCCTTTGCCGTGCTGATGTTGCTACATGCCTTAGTTCTTGCCTATCTCACACTGCAAATTTTTTCTCAGCTCTATACTAAACATTAAATCTATTACGAAAAAAGAACTAAACAAAATAAACACAAAACGATAAGCTTTAAAAAAAGGACTCGTAACTTGAAAAACCGAATGAAAAAAGAATGTTAACAACAAATAATTTTTCACACCCAAACCATTTCTGCAGAATCAGAATCAACGTTGAGTTTAAGCAAGCTAATGAGCCAATTGGAGTAAAGTGCCATGCGGATTTAAATTTTTTCCACTTGTGACGAATGCAGGTATCGATTTTTTTTTTGCTAGCATGCTAGTTAACATTCGTGTCAGTCAGCTATTGGCTCTCACGCTGGCCAATAGAATATTCCTGCCTATTCGTGGCAGCCAGCTATAGCTTCTCACTCTGGCCAGTAGAAAACTACATGAAAAGTGCCGTAGAAGCAAGAAAAAAATCGATTATTTCCACTATCGATGGGAAGTGGGAAATGCAAAGTCAGTCTTGGCCTTCCCGCTAACTTGGAGCATGTGCATGTAAATTTTGGTGCAAATCCGTCGAAAATTGTGGCCGTGCATTCGTCACACACACACACACACATACACACACACACACACACACACACACACACACATTTTATAGATAGAGACAAATTCTATCGCCCTTAACTCCGAAGGAGTATTTGGGGCGTCGAGCTGCTGATCTTTTCCTCAGTCTCCGCTAATTGTCGCGGTCATGTCCCAGTAACTATATCGCTTTCAGCATCCATTCTTCGATACTGTCATTCCGCTTTTTCTTCTATCTTCCCCTCTTGCTATGTCCAACTACGGTTCCTTGAAGAACTGTCTTTGCGAGGCCATCCGATCGTGTTACGTAGCCATACCATCTCAGCTTCCTTTGCTTCAGTTAATAACTCATGCCAATGTATAATAAAACCGTTTACATTTGGAGCAAGTTCTGCACGTCGATAACTCACGAGGAAATGCTGAAAAATTCTCAGCTCTAAGCAACCCCCGAAATTAGTATTTCATCAGAGTATTAATTACCAAATGCGTCGATCCGATTACTTTATAACTTGTATGCGCTCATTTCAACTCGTCTTATTAATAACTGCATAGTTTCTTTTTAAGTAAACCGACATCTGTCTTGTCAAAGAAATAGTCAAAACGTACTAGTAGTGATGTCTTTTGAAAATGGACAAAATTTGGCATCGTGGTGTTTAAAAGTACCTGTAGATAAGAGGTTCTGTCACCGAAGGACATTTATGCTGTCAGGGTGGGTACATTACGGGGTGACACCTCAGATTTATCAAATTTACAAAATTGGACAGCTGAATTTAGAAGGGGAAAAGAGCGTCCTTAAAATGACCCAAGGACAGGACGTCCTGCAAATGCTCCTTACGAGGAAAATGTTTATGTCTTTCACCACATGGTGACGAATGACAGACGATTGACTATAAATCAAATACCCCATGCTATTAGCGCATTCCGTGGCAGAATTGAGAATATTCTTAGCAATGGACTTGGCATGACGAAACTTTTTGCTCGGTGGGTGCCACGTCCTCTGACACCTGATTAAAAGCGCACCAGGCTGATCACTTCACGAAAAAATCTGACGTGACTTTGTTTGAGGCAGACACATGTTTTCTTGAATATATCCTATACCACGATGAGTGTTTCGCCAGAGATGCTGAGACAATCCATGCAGTGTAAACACGCCTCCTCCCTTGATCAAAAGAAGGCTAAATTCGTCTCATCTGCAGGGAAGCTGATGGACTTAGGTTGTTTTTTTTGGTAGGGGGAAAGAGCATTGTGTTAATTATCTTCAAAAAGGCCCACACCATCAATGGAGAGAACTATGACAAATTGCTGAGTGTATTACGAAATTCTATCAAGACAAAAACGCTCAGGACATCCATGCAGTGAAAACACGCCTCCTCCCCTGATCCAAAGAAGGCTGAAGTCGTCTCATCTGCAGGGAAGCTGATGCCTTAGTTTTTTTAGGGGGGGTGAAAAAGAGCATTGTATTAGTTATCTTCAAAAAGGGCCACACCATCGATGGAAAGTACTATACCAAATTGCTATTACGAAATTCTATCAAGACAAATATGCTCAGGAAAACTGATGAAAAGGGTCTTGTTTCACGAGGAAAATGTCCCATCACACAGGTCCTTGCTTTAAATGGCTGCTATGCGTAAATATGGCTTTGAACTGGTTGATCACTCTTTTCTCCTGATTTTAATACCATCTGTTCACCAATATCAAAAAGCAATTGGTTGAGAACCAGAAACGTAAGTGATGATGCCATATCTGCTGCCTTTTTTCAGAAACATGATAAACATCCAGATCTCAGTTTACCTGCAAAGAAACAATTCAGTTTTTAAAAAGATGAATTAAATTTAATACAGGTAAGATTACACAGCTTCAGCATCATTCCTTCATAATCAGCCTTCGAACTTTTCAGATGACACTCGTACCTTGAATGAATCAATTCAGTTATTAATAAGAAGCGTTGAAATTAATTGATGCAAGATATCACAGTCCGAGCATCACCCCTTCATAGTCAGCATATGAACTTTTCTATCCACCCTCGTATCTGGAAAGAAACAATGCTGCTATTAAGAATTGTTGAAATTAATGCACGCAAGATATCACAGCTCTAGGATCACCCCTTCATTGTTAACCTATGAACTTTTCAGCCCACTTTCGGACCTGGAAAGAAACAATTCAGTTATTAATAAAAAGCGTTGAAATTAATTTATGCAAGATGTCACAGCTCTAGCATTCCTCTTTTGATCATCAACCTATGAACTTTACAGCCAACACTCGTACCTGGAAAGAACCAATACAGTTATTAAGAAATAGAGTTGAAATAAAAGCATGCAAGATGTCACAGCTCTAGCATTACTTCCTCATAGTCAGCCAATGAACATTTCAGCACATTCTCGTAATAACCGTATATTGTTGGCAAAAAAATCCCCTGTCCCTTCATTAACTTGGCAATCACGGCTCTCCACAGATTCCTTTCTTTTTATTACCTGTGGATTGGTAGGCCTTCTTGGGAAAATATTTGAGACATTTTTTGTTGCTGTCTACACGGCTCTGAATTCAGAGATTTTTTTCTTTTCGTTTAGTTGGCACCTCCGGATACAGGTTCCACATTGTCTAAATATTTAATGCATAAGTCAAGGAGAACAGATGGAGGTTTTTCCTTTCCCAAGGCCATTAGTACAAACGTCAACGCAGGAGACTAGTTGCTGGAAATCCGTGAGCATCTTGCATATGCTATATCCCTCAGGGAAGTGTGTGAACGTTACTCTCCTCAAATACTTACACTTCGCAACTTTTAATAATTCTTGACTCTTTTGTTTTCTTCCCAGTTTTATTTATTATCCATATACACAGGCTCGTTAAGTAGTTTACACAAGATTCCTCTTCTATCTTCACTTGGCCAGGTTAGTATATGTCTATATTTTTGAGAAGAGGTGTTGTAATTATTTACATTATTTACATTGTTCAGACTGTTGTCCTTATCTTCATCATCATATTCAGGAGGTTTCGACCCTTGTATGCTCCGGTCATTAAAATTTCGAACTGAAACCTTTATTTCGCCCATCGAGGTTTTGCTAGTTCCAAGTGTCATGCCTCTTATGAATGTCCTTAATGACAAATGACCCAATGGATAAAATCGTTGGTTAGATCGAGTGACTTGACCCAAAAATAGCGAAAGGGTTCAGTTCGACATTCCAACTACCTGAAGAAGTCCGGGGCGAACAACTGCCGAAACGTTCTAATAAATATGGCAACAAAGATGAGGACAATAGTCCGAATAATGTAAATAATGTACATAATACGTCATCTCAGAAATATAGAAATATAGTGAAGGGCCGAAATGTTGTAATAAATAAGGCGACAAAGATGAGGACAATAGTCCGAATAATGTAAATAGTGTAAATAATACTTTATTTCAGAAATATAGACTGATACTGAAGGGCCGAAACGTTGTAATAAATATGGCAACAAAGATGAGGACAATCGTCCGAATAATGTAAATAATGTACATAATACCTGATCTCAGAAATATAGACAGATACTGAACGGCCGAAACGCTGTAATAAATATGGCGACAAAGATGAGGACAATAGTCCGAATAATGTAAATAGTGTACATAATACCTGATCTCAGAAATATAGACAGATACTTTTATTTGTTTTTAAAAATCGACAAAAAATTACATAGAGTCGATTGTGATGCGTCGGCGGTGTTAAGTCGGCACCGTTGAGTGACTATTTTGAGTCGTCCTACATACTTTCCCTTATGTAATAGCTTGGTAAACAATAATGCATCCTAAAATGATTATTTCGATGTAAAATTATCGGATTTAAAATTCATTTGCGTCTCAAAAATATTCAATTTTTAATCTTTTATTAAGGTTTTTGATAATCTGTTTTTCATAACCTCGGTGTAGACATGTATTTTATTATTTATTTATTTACCAAATGTGTCCTTTTTTAGTCGCGGACCAATAAACACGTCCAAAAGTTAACGTTCAAAAACCAGATACAGACGTGTTTATACGTCGATCTTGATTCTTTTTATGATTGAGATTGAAACTTGTCCAACTGTCAGTACATACGTCTGGTAGAGATGTTAGCCACCGCTAGGGTACTTCAAGGTACCTGTTTCTTAGTTGCTATATTAAAAACAAATAAGAAAAAACCCTGTGAAAAAGAAGCGTTTTTCCCAAAATAATTGGCAGGGAAGGGGATAATCGATGTCATCCCCTGTTATCTCGTCTAGGCTATTAATCAATCGCTAAACTATTAAAGAAGCCCGGTGAAGGACGTGACAAAAACGCGAATTGACGCTCTTATAAATTAAAACGATTTAGTGGAAAACACCCAGAGCCAAAGACGACATAGTTACGCCGGTAAGAAAGACACCTTGCCTGTACCAATCAATAATGCAGTTAGATCTTTACAGACTATCACATTACCACAGCCAGTTCCGTTAACTAGCTCTTATGTCGATTGTTTTATATCTGCGATTTTCGCTTATCGTCAATATTCGGGCCCAAGTAAAGCGCGAAAGACCATCCATCGAATTATAAAAAGACAGTCTGTATATTTAGATGAGCTATTGTAATGATTTACATTTGAATTATTCGAACTGTTCTCCTCACCTTTACTGAAGATCCCATGAAGAAGGCCGGAGCGTACAACGGCCGAAACGTCGTGAATATGGCCATAAAGATGAAGGCAACAGTCCGAACAATGTAAATAGTGTAAATAGTTAGAATACGCCATCTCGGAAATATAGGCATACCCTGAAGAAGACCGGGCAATACAACGGCCGAAACGTCGTGAATATGGCAATAAAGCTGATGACAATGGTCCGAAAAATGTAGTTTAAATAGTTATACTAGCTCATCTAGCAAGTATAGACAGATCCTGAGGAAGGTCAGGGCGTACAACGGCCAAACGTTGTGAATATGGCAATAAAGATGAAGGAAACCGTCCGTATAATACAAATAGTGCAAATAGTTACAACAACTCACCTGAGAGATATAGACATATCTTGAAGAAGGGTGGAGCGTACAATGGCCGAAACCCCGTGATTATGTCAATAAAGTTGAGGACACCAGTCCGAATAATTTAAATAATGTAAAATGCATGTCATCTAATATTTACATTATTCGGACTATTGTCCTCATCTTTGCCGCCATATTTATTACAACGTTTCGGCCGGTGTACGCTTTGGCCTTCTTCAGGTGGTTGGAATGTCGAACTGAACCCTTTATTTCGCTCAATGAGGTAGACTCTTCTAGTTCTACGTGCCATGTTTTAATGGATGTCAGTTATCTCCTCAAGCACACATGGCACAGTGGATAAAGGCGTTAGTTAGATCCAGTCACAGGACCCAAAGTGTGTGAGTTCAATACCCGGTTGGAGAACTTGGAGAGGGGAATTAGCAAGAGATAATTGACAACAGATATCCATTAAAACATAGCTTGAGGATCTAGAACAGTCTACACCAGTGAGCGAAATAACGGGTTCATTTCGACATTCCAACCACCTGAAGAAGGTCGGAGCGTACAAGGGCCGAAACGTTGTAATAAATATGGCAACAAAGATGAGGACAATAGTCCGAATAATGTAAATAATGTACATAATACCTCATCTCAGAAATATAGACAGATACTGAAAGGCCGAAACGTTGTAATAAATATGGTGACAAAGATGAGGACAATAGTCCGAATAATGTAAATAATGTACATAATACCTCATCTCAGGAATATAGACAGATACTGAAAGGCCGAAACGTTGTAATAAAAATGGCGACAAGATGAGGACAATAGTCCGAATAATGTAAATAGTGTACATAATACCTCATCTCAGGAATAATAATAAATCTATATATCAGTTTATACCTCATTGAGGATAAATATTATTCTCGAATGTTTGCACGGGAGTTACGAAAAAGAAACCCGTGAAAGTATTAGAAATGAAACAGGATTTAAAAGATTTCAAATACTCGGAAAATAAAAAAATAAAATACTCCTATATAAATAGCGTAAGCACGGTTATAAATTCGACATTTGTAAATAACGTAATAAATCCGTAAAATGCCTGCAACCGATTTCACAGCGTATTGATATCATTACGCAGGTTTCAATTCTTAATCGATAAAAAAATAAATATTTTTCTATTATATAATAACTATGCTCGTCTTCACGCTCTTCGTTCGTTTGCTTGACCGTTAAACCCTGCGAATACCTCTTAAATAATGGAATGTTCCGTTTTGATCGCGTGACAAGATGAAAGATATATCAAAAGCGCTACTTGGTTTCAACGAGAAAAAATATGATAGAAAGAAGCGTAGATAGAAACGCTTAATCTCTGAAAAACCACGCATATAGAACCGCTTAACATCAGTATGATGGAAAAGTTGTCAATTTCAAATACAGTAGAAATCCTCATATCCGGGATCCCTCATATCCGGAATCCCTCATGTCCGGAATCCCGTATATCCGGACATGTTTTTGATGTGTATATTTGAACTATTTGAGTGATATATAACTGATTTGAAATTTCTGTTTTTTTTCAGGAAATTTACTTTGGAAATTTGCTTGTACTTATTTCATCCAAATGGCTTCTATTGGTGCAAAAGATTATGGGAATAGGAGGAAAAGATGTCAACGAGACACATATGTAACAACTTAACGACGAAATTTGCAAGGTGTTTCACTGGGCCCAAAAGAACATCTAACATTGTTATCAGAATGGATACTAGCTCGATATAAAAACAGTAGAAACCCTCATATCCGGAAATCCTCATATCCGGAGTGCCTCATATCCAAAGTGCCTCATATCCGGAATCCCGCATATCAGGAGATGACTTGGATGTGTATATTTGAACTAAATGTAACTGTTTTTCAGGAAATCCACTTTGGATATTTGTTTATACTTATTTTATTCTAAATTCTTGTATTGGTTCAAAAGATGATGGGAAAAAGAGGAAAAGAACAACTTTGGAGTTATCGCAAAAAGTGGAAATTTTAAACAGACCAGACACTGGTGAAAGTTTTTTGTAAGTAATGGCGGAGTTCAACATAGGAAAGTCAACGTTGTATGATATAAAATCTTCCAAAGAAACTATTCTCAAGCGTTCATACTGTCACAATAAACAAGAAAATTAATGTGACGTGACCCCGGCCTCTCTGCCTCCGTCGTGCTATCCTGTGACGACCAATGTGACTAGGTATGGGTCTCGGCACCAAATCTGACGTGATCCTGCTGTCACGGCACCAAATGTGACGTTCTAACCCTTGGCTGATTCGGATGGGAATCTGGTTAGATTCGGTATCAGCTTTGTCGTTCCCAGCTCGCCTCCAACGTCTGGTTACCGAAGTAACTGTTTTGACTTCTAGTCTAACCTACCCACGTTGTGATTTGATCTTAGGAAGACGAAATCAATCAGTCGCCGGGCCGCAATGCAAGTCCGAGCAAAGGTAACACCGCACAAGTATATCTAAAAGAAAATAAAGTAACAACTCGAAAAGTTAAAATGTGTTAAAAAAAGAATAACAAATATTTTTATATCTGGTTGCTGAATACAGGACTGCGTCTTTCTCCCAAACCGCTTGTATGAATACGTGACACTTTGCGTTTTTTAGGCGAGTCTTAATATCTTATGTTGTTTTTTAATAACTGTTTTTTGGTGTCTTCATGCGATATTTGTAAAACTTGTTTTGGTGGTGTGAGTCTAAGTCGTTATTCAAAAATAAATTATTCTTGGTTAGAAGTAGAAGTCGGGATGCGTGGATCTTCAGTCAGCTTCCTGCGAGGCTGGTCTGCGAGCTCCCAGCTCAACCCTGTCTGCGTCTCATCGGAACTGCAACTAACTCTGCAAATCTGCTTATATGGACGCCGACCAAAACCGGATGCGGGCTTGTCGAGGTTTGAGTTCCTAGATAATTCTAAATCCACAATAAGTATTTTCTTTGTTTTCGGACAGGAAAATTTTCACTTTCCATTTTTGGAAGTCCATTACTTTTTGCTTTAGAGAGGTTCTTATGGGTATCGTCCTCCCCAATTCTTCCTTTCTTATATTGGTATCTCACACCGATCCCCTCAGAGGGCGTCAACAGGTTTCCCTTCTCTCTCATAGTGCTATCTCACACCAATCTCCCCAGAGGCGTCAACAGGCCTCCCCTCCTTTCTCATAGTTTACCTTCGCCTACAGCTCACGCCACCATTCAGCCAATGAACGCCCAGCAGCGTGGGTGTGGCTAGACTGGCCTCAGTTTAAAAATTTCGCTCAAAGGAAAAAAAAAATATCTTCCTTTTTTTTTTTTCTTCTTTTTCTTTTTTCACCGGACACGTACGACTCGTAGTGTGGTCCTTAATCGCTATCATAACCGAATGTCGTCTGGAATTCGTCAACGAGATTTTCGTCAAATAATCATCGGGGTTGATCATGTGAATCTCTTTGTCTCCTTAATGTCTACGTGCTTCCGTCGCCACAATCCGTCCAGGCAACAAACTCTTATCATGGCTAAGTCTGAACATAAAACAGGTGTTTTTTTTTTTTCAAAACCAAATGATATCTCCGAAGGATAGTTAATGGTTTATTCATTCCCTTCATTTTCTTTGGGGGTGGTCTAGCTGACCTTTTTCTCGATCAGTATGTGACCTGATTACAATTATCTCCCAGCTTCTGTTTCGTAGGCCACTTGACCAATTTGACATTTTCATTATTACGATGGGCAGATGGCTATCTTTTATTCGCTGCCTCGTAGCATGAATTAATTCGACAGATCCAAGATCTTACGAATTTCCTATCATCTGCGGAAAAAATACTTTCCTTTGCAAATGAAAATAAAATCTTTACCACTTTTATTTGTTAAAAAAAAATAACATCGCTCAGTATGTCTTTTCGTGATAGCTTCTTATCGCCTTAATTATTTCAGCTTCTTCTCGCCTTAATTATTTCTCGCTTTTGATTTTCACGCGACCGCTAAATAGTGTCACATTAAGAACATGATTGTGATGAAACCCGGACTGAAATTGAAAAAGCTATTGAAAAGGTTGTCAGTTTTATGGAACGAATGCCAGCATTCAGTTTTGACGATTACAATGACGCACGCAGTGTTAAAAGTGTCCTTCGTTTAAAAAAAATTCAAGAACAGAAGCAAAATGAAATGAGGAAAAAGTTGAGAATGACATTAGAAGAGAAAGAATTATCATTCAACAGCGATTAAAAAATCCTCCTCACATTATTTGTTTTGCGTACATGGCTTACTTAATTTAATGAATTTTTACATAATTTCTTTTTCCTTAAAATCAATTCCGTTATATTTCACTCAGAACTAGCTTAATTTGTTTACTATACTGTTTAAAGATTGTAAATAAACGTTAAAACTGATTACAGTTCTTTTATTTTAATCTAAATATAACCTCTCATATCCGGATTTTGTAATCTATTCCTCATATCCGGAAGGCCTTCTTTGTTCGGTTGTCAGGGATTCTACTGTATTTATATTTCTATCCTGCTTACTTCATATTTTTGGTTGTTATTGCAATATTTTATTAAAGCTGTTAATCGTAAATATTTAACGACGCGGAATAATCTACGGATATTTTAGTGTCGTAGAACTTAGCATGTTCTTATTAAACTATTAACTTAAGAATTAAGATTTATCGGGAATTTCAAATAGTAAAACTGTGAAAATTTTACGTGTTAAAACGAGTTTTAATAATTGTCGACCAACTTATACACACTTCTACGCCGTAATGTACTATCGCCGTAAAGACTTCCGA
>OZ010600.1:14824528-14842028 GCA_963932145.1 Acanthosepion lycidas | reverse complement strand
ATAACAGAGACAATTAGCAATAGTTTCCTTTTAGCCCACCCTCAAATAATGAACCACGCTGAAAATAAAACACGGAATCCCTGTCACGACAAAAGCAGCGTCAAAAAAACAACGTCGAAAAAATATTTTATTTTTTTAAGCGTTTCACCCCAAGCAAGGCGGGAAGTCACTTGCACGCAAGGGGTTACAGAGAGTTGGAGCGAGAGCAAATAGGAGTGATAGAGGAAAGGATGAAGAGAAGGATAGCGGATAAATCAGGGCATCTGGAGACGTCGATTGACATTACATTGAATAGTTGGAGATTATAGCTATCAGGGAAACAGGAAAAGGGGAGAGAGTTCCACACGTGAGAGGTGTAACAATAAAATTAAAAAGATCACATAAAAAAGAGATACCTACCTATGGAACGATAAAAAAAATGATCTCTGGTCGGAAAAAAAAAAGAAAAGAAAAAAGACGAAATGCTAAACAGATCGGAGAGAACACGGCCTTCGTATGGTGCTTTTAATGATATTTCGAACAACGTGAATATGAAGAACATTTTAAAGAAAATCAGTGTATTAAAACTGAATATGTATGTGACAGTTCTCGCACCGCAGAACATATTGTGCATGCAATAACATGGCCCACGGTGCACGATACTTCACGAGAATTGCTAATTATTCTATCTCCTGTGATGACCTCTCAACACCAAACAAACGGAACCGTAATTATTTTGAAAATGGAAACTATTCAAGCAACAATGACAAGAATATTGTAAAAAAAGAAAAAAAAAAAAGAAAGATCAAAATAAAATACATCGTGCTGCATTGTAGAAATTTCCTATCACGTCATTCTTTTTTTATGCAAATCACTCCAAGCAAGGCAGGAGTGCCACTAGCACGCAAGGGATTACAGAGAGGTAGAGCAAGAGTAAAGAGGAGTGTTTGGGGAAAGGATGAAGAGAAGGACGGCGATCAGGATCAAGGCATCAGAAGATGTCGTCTGACATTATAGTTGAATATTTCATGATTATAACCATCAGGGAAGCAAGTAAGAGGAAAAAAGTTCCACGGTCGGGAAGTGCGAGATAAGAAGCTGTTACATTTAATTTTTCGACAGTGAAAGGGTGGGACCCAGATGCCAAACTAGTAGCATGCTTAATTTCTTGCAATTTGGGGACCATGAAAGTAGCTCCTCAGAGCAGTTGCTATGGAAATATTAGGTTGGTGCAAAAATAATGACGTAAAATGTCGTTTTTTGACGTATTTTTTAACGTCAAAAAACGACATTATTACCTCATTATTTGAGCACCAACCTAATATTTGTAGAAAAGACAGAGGGAAGCCACAGCATGTCTGCGAGAAAGTGACTGTAGACGAGATGCCAGATAAAATCAACAAGTAAATTAATCAGGCGTCACTGGTTAAAAAGACAAAGATTTTCTTTTCTGATCCTTTCCTTTCCCCTTTCTCCAAGATGTAGCAGGAATTTACGTTTCGGCAAGGGAACGTTACTTTCCTCGGTCAGCTGACCACAGACATTTTCCAATTTCCAACGTATGCCGTTCGTACGTGCCTTCCAAAACCCAACCTAGTAAATCTTTTCTTTGGTCGTTCCAACTCAGCGCAAGGCTGACGAGCTCAATTATAGTAACTGTTATACTGTGGCGAACGAAATTTTTTTTCTTCCACCTAATTCGAATCTTCGTCGCCACTTGTTATGGTCCGGATTCCTTGTACCACAGTGATAGTCCATGGTATAACCAATAATGAAGAACTGGGACACAGGCATGGAATAACACAGATATATTAGAAGCAGGAATATATACAGAGAAGTAGAAGTGTTGGTATGAAAAATCAGGTTTAGTAGAGAGAACAATGTAGTCTCGACCAGTATCCCTATACCAATGTCTTGCAGTAATTGTCTGAACGCGACTCTGTTTCGGACTGCCTCTGACTCGACTCTTGACTCGACTTGAACTACAGGCCCCCTTGCCTACTCCTGAGGTGCAGTATTTATTAAGTATGGAATAGTCCATTATTGTTATTATTATGGGTAAGATCCCATAATAGTAACCATGCCGACGCTTCAACATTGAAGTGAGTAGAAACTTTTATTTGGTCGTTCCAATTCTACGCTAGGTCGACTTGACGTCGGCCTTCATAACAATGCTTCTCCTTACTCCAACTTCTGCACCAAGAATAACAAAACTGTCATGCCTAACAGACATCGAGAACTTAGTTTACGTATACCACTATAAAAGAGAATAAACGGTCAATGTTAAAAACCGAAGTTTTTTTCTGTTTTTAATTAATTGTTTACATATGAAGATGTACTCACCTAAAATACCAGCAATACACAATTTTTTGGCTTCCATCACTATGAATGCTCAAGAAAGCAATTTAATTCCCATTAATAACTTTCATATTTTTATTCTTTCTACTTTCAAATTAATAATAACCGTAACATTATTAGAGGTTTCATTCGATAATTTTGTATATTTTAACCATAAGATTTCGGCCGTTCTAATCCCCTCTTTTTTCTGCTGCTTGACATATTCGCTACTATTCTTTAAAGTACGGGTTCCTATTTTCATATAGAAAATTTTTTTTTCATCAACCACCTGCATATTAAACATTAAAAAGCATACCATTATTCTTTGGTGAAAGTTTGTTACTGGTTCATAAACTGGTTTTATGATGTCGCTAAAAAATATCAAAGGGAGGTAACAAAGAATGCTGACTTCTAAGGCGGCTGCTGCTGCTAATGTATTAAAGAACAAACGGAAACACCCTTGACCATTGAAAACTATATATATATATATATATATATATATATATATATATATATATTAGTTTTATGTTCAAGTTCATTTTTTATGGTTAAGGATAGCAATTCAATTATTGACAAAAAATAAAATGATTTTTGTTCATAATTATCAAATTAAAAAGAATATACACTGCTAGCAACTAATAAAAATTCAGCGAATATTTTTTGTTGATCTTGGTCTTCAATTATCTGTAATAACACGAAAAATGTTATTTCGTCTGAAGAAGTATTTAAATATTAATGACCTTTCTTAAATCTATAGAATATACCAAAATAATCGTTGTGGGGATATTTATAGCTTATCTAGGAATACAATCCAGTTATTTGCAGTTAGCCTCCTTTATTTTTTATACAGTTTCTTTGCATATCTCCTTTGAATATTTTTTTACGAGTAGCATGTGTTGAAATTCTTTTTATGTGCTATATACTTTCAGAACGTAGGCGATCATGGCTCTCCACCTTTCTCTATCCCTTGCAGCTCTCAACAAGTTCCTTTCCCCTGCTTCCTCCCCCAGACGACATTCTGTCATCCACTTGCTTAAATCCGCTAGGTATGTCACGCGCTGATTTCCATTTTCTCTCTTTTCAGCTATTCGACCCGTGAGTATCAGATTCTCCAGGTCCTCCTCCCTCATTATGCATCCCAGAAACTTCAGCTGCCTCTTCCTGGTATTATGTATAAGCCTCCTCCTTGTTTTCATCCTTTCTATGATCTCATCGTTGCTCATACACTCGCTCCATAATATCCTTAGCATCCTTCTATAGAACCACGTCTCTGTCGCCTCGAGTGTCTTCTTCATCTTCAAGGACATCGTCCCACATTCACTGCCATAAAGAAGGACAGATGGCAAGTAACAGCTTAGTATTCTTTACTTTGTTGTTTTCTTTGTCTCACAATACTCTGCCCAGCTTTTGGAATGCGTCCTTGGCCATCCCAATACGCCTACGGATCTCAATGTCGCACTTACAGTCCTCTGTCAAGACGCTTCCCAGATATTTAAAAGTTAGGAATGGATCT
Organism: Acanthosepion lycidas; assembly: GCA_963932145.1. Taxonomy (NCBI): domain Eukaryota; kingdom Metazoa; phylum Mollusca; class Cephalopoda; order Sepiida; family Sepiidae; genus Acanthosepion; species Acanthosepion lycidas. The sequence goes on along the minus strand of OZ010600.1, from coordinate 14,838,199 downwards.
CCCATCAGTAGTAAAAAAAAGCGATAACATTTACTTGGCTTAAGAAACTTCCAAAGAAATCCTTCGCTCTCACAATACTCTGCTCAGCTTTTGGAATGTGTCTACAGATCTCAGTGTCGCACTTACTGTCCTCTGTCAGAACGTTTCACAGATATTTAAACTTCCGCGACTGCTTGATTCTAGTGTTCCCGACCTGCAAATCGCATTTTGGGCTCATCTTTTTACTGATGAGCATGCATTCTGTTTTCTTGTAGTTTATGCTTAGTCCCTTCTTCCCCCTTTCCATCGCTAACTTCTGTAAGAGATTTTGTTATTTCTTTTCTGTGTCCGCTGTCAGTACTGTGTCATCTGCGCATCTTTAAAACGCAATTATTTTGAAATAGCTTTTTAATATTCAAAATTCTTTTATAGACCACTAAAATTTCTAAACGTCCACCATTTTCGTGTAAGTAGCTCAGCACTCATCCAACAGTAGAAATCGACCCCTAGTAAGTAATTTTGCCCAGATTGGGAAACTCTGATCTAACGTAAGTCGTAGAAGCGGAGTTATTGGTCCGAGCCAAAAAATAATTAGTGTGTTTCATTCAATATATATCTCAATTAAATTTTATTCACTGTCATTTGCAGTGACTTGTTTCCACTTATCATACCGCTCTCTGATGCCTGTTCACTAAAATTCCCCAAGTTTGGACGTGAAAAAAAATTTCGACAAACACTTGAATCTGGTTTTCATTGAAGAATGTTTTCTTCCCATCGAAGCGTTTTACAGTGAGCGAAAAAAATAATTACAGATTTGTACAAGGTTAACTTTAAATGATGGGTTGGGCAGAGCAGACCAACCGAGTTCCATAATAGTTCTTTTATTATCCTTGCTGCATGTGACCTTGCGTTGTCATGGAAGAGAAAAATATTCTTATTAACGAGATTATCACGCTTTTAAACCTTTATGGATACGTTGCAGTTGCTGGATCTATAAATATGCATTTAGCGTTTCACAGCGTTTTGAATGAATAATATTCCGAAGAACTCACCAGACACTCGATTTTACATTTCTTCTGTGAAAGTCAGCTTTCGGGACTGATTTAAAAAAATATTATTGTCAATCAACTGTCTTTTGAATTAAATATTAGGTTGGTGCAAAATAATGACGTAATAATGTTGTTTTTTGACGTATTTTTAACGTCAAAAAACGACATTATTACGTCATAATTTTTGCACCAACCTAATACTATTTTCATCACATATTATGACATATTAACGGAACTGTGGGGATGATATATACGTCCTTCTGTTGGTTCCCCAAAACGGAAATTGCTTGTGATTCAAGCTAATACAAAGAAAGTGAAAATAAATAATGCGAGGCAAACGGTACCAAGTTTTAATAATAAAAAAAATTACAGTAGTCACCTGCAGAGGACCGAATCTAATAAGTATAATTCTTCATCTCGGAATTTCAGACCGAATTGATAATCGTAATTTCGTCCCATTACTGAAGAAAGCTTAAGAAATTATCTCCTTTAGCGGAATCCTTTCTACCACGATATTTTGGTCGCCGTGGTCGATGGTAGCTGAGATTTAGAGCTTACAGGTCGCCTTCGTAGGAACTGACTGTGCATTCACTAAGCCTTGAGTCGACATCTGAAAGTTTGCAGCGCCTGGGAAAACGATTTAACCTCAGCTCAGCGTGTCAGTTAATGGAGAAGTCGGATGAAATCAAGACTCCTGGGATAATCTCGAAATTGTGTTACGTGATCCTTGTGCATCATAATTCATGTAGCAGTAATACACAATTCATTTCGCTTCTTTCTCTCTCTCTCTCTTTCTCCCTCTCTCTCTTTCTCTCTCTCTCTTTCTTTCTTTCTTTCTGTCTTTGTTTATCTAACTACCTCAGTCTGTTCATATAAGGATTTTACAAACGTAGCTTAGGTCTGACACAAGGCCGAAAGTATGGAGCGCCCAGTGAGGATCGAAGTCACTATTTAGTCTTAATTGTTCTGGCGTGACCAGTTTGCTAGCCATTACACTGTCTCTAGGTGGCCAAAGTAATTTTCCAGGCGTAGCTTAGATGTAGCACAAGGCCGAAAGTAAGGGGCACCCAGTGAGGATCTAACTAACTACTCAGTTGTAAATGTTCTAGCGAGAAAAGCTTGCTAACCATTCCACCACATCGAGGTGCTCCCTTAGTCTGTTCATATGTATCTATATATCAGATTTTCCATATCTATCTATCTATCTATCTATCTATCTATCTATCTATATATATATATATATATATATATGTATCGTACTGTTTATCTATCTATCTATGTTCATTTTCTATCTATTTCAGTTTGTTCATTTTCTCTTTATCTATCTATTAGTTTAGTGCAAAAATAATGACGTAATAATGTCGTTTTTTGACGTTAAAACATACGTCAAAAACGACATTATTACGTCATTATTTTTTGCACCAACCTAATTCTGTCTATCTATCTATCTATGATAAGCAAAATGATACGCCATTATAGCCAAATAGTTGAAAGCATTTGATTTGAGACTTAAAAGCACCAAGTATTGCTGCCGTATATGGACAGGAGTTTCTCAGTCTTCATCCTTCAGTCTCGATAGATTTCCAAAGCGCCGCCCCGTCCTTGTGGATGATGAATTATTTTCCACCCTACAATCCCTTTCCCACAGACTAAAGGCCACAAGCCTTTGGCTGTTCTATCACTATTGCCATCGATAATGTTCAGGCGAACTATATGTCTTAGTTCTACTAGTCATGACCTTCTCGGATAAGACTCACCGTCCCACGCACATTGTAGCGAACCAACGTCATTTCCTTACGTATTCCGCTGGTGAGATGTAAGTACCACTTAATCAGCTCCTTCTTGAAAAAGGCTGCTTTGTGGAATCTACTGCCAAGAGTTTCATTCCACGATCGCTACAATCATAATCTATTCATGTCGAGGTTTATCATATCCCCATAAACAATGACTTTTATGCTCTAAAAGTGATTCTTGTACAGATTGAACATTATTGTAAAAAAAAAATAAATAAATAAATAAAAATGCCACTTCCGGGCGATAGCCTAGTTATTATGTTGGTTAACTAAGTGCTGCGGTCAGGTAGTTGTGAGTTCATCATAAGTTCAATCCCAGGATCAAGTAGTAAAACAATACAATATTACAGAGAAACATATCCAGTCAGTAATCCAATATATTTGTCGAACTGACTCCCCTTGCATGCAAATGCAGTCCGCTTGGTGGCGTGTTTAATCAGCTGAATAAAGGATTTTTTATTGGGATATCATAGGTTGAAGACGTGTCCGGTTTTTGCTCAGGAGAGACTTACTTTGCAAACTGATTACTTTATTCCACTCAGCCACGTGGCCCATACTACAACTAATCATATGAGTGTTTTTTTTCCTGCTATATGTATAAATATAAATAAAAATCTTTTCTTCTTTACTGAGCCACGTTGTTCTTTACCAAAATATACGCAAACCTTTTTATGCTATCATTTAAATTTTTGCCATGAGGTTGAATCCATATATGTAAATATTCTATCACGCTAAATAATACACACCTGACAATGTCCAGAGTGTATCTGGTCGAAACGACAATAAAATCTATAATAATGAATATGTGATCGATAGTTCGAATAATTGCTTTATAGCAAAGTTTACCCAGTACAAACTTGAGAGCCACTCGAGTAGAGATGTTACTGTTAAAATTGTTATGGTGAACGAGGACAGGGTAACATGAAAGAAAGACGGGGTGGTATGAAGTGTCTTATAGGAGAATAGATAACGATTGTTTCTTAACGTAAAGCCGTTATTTTGTAGTTGTCAAGAAACTATCCACGCGGGAGTCCGTTCTCTGAACGTGGCGATTCTTAGGATAAAACCGAGCCGAATTTTCTCCTTACATTTAGAATATGGTGGCGGGCGTGATAGTGATTCTACTCCCTGATAGTAATATGCCGGGCCCTAGCTGTAAATATAGGACCTGTATACTTACTATGTAAATGGTATTAAAGTAACGTCAAGCTTGCAACACTGTTGTGTAAATGAGGAACTGCAGCATGGAGAATAAGCCCCCCCCCACTAATATACGGTGTCATCGATTTTGAACTCTGTCAAATCTGGAAAGTCAGAACTGAACATTTCCAGCCGAAATATGTCAGTTTCATTTATGACCTAATCTGACTCTTGTAAAAATAACGCATTTCAGTAGTCAATAACTTTCTGGAACGAGAGAATATACCGATTATTTTATAGCATATTAACCACAATGGGTTATTTAATGCCAGCAATTTTTTTAAATTCCTGGTTGTACTGATAAATCATCAGTTACCTCCCCTTAAGATCTGCATAAAAAGCACCCGGTAATATGCATCAGTAGATGAGTAGACAGAGTGAAGTGCAATAAAGCTTTGGTATAAGTTAATTTATTGGTTCTGTTTTTACTGCAATTTCTAATTAAAAACTATATCACTTGGTTGTTACAAATTAGTACATAATTTTAAAAGATTTAAAAGTTTGTAAATTATTCTAATTAAAATTAGAAAATAATGAAAATTCTAATAAAATTTTAATATTCATAGAACATCTTTTTTCATAAGACAATACAGGAGTAATATATTTTATTCATAAACACAATTAAATGTTAGACATTTTCATAACGGTCGTCTTCGAGTATAGAATCCAGAGGTTGGCAGTGAATATTTCGGAGACAGTGGGAAAGCGTAGTTCAGGTTCGCAGTGGATATCTTAGCAGAGCGTAGTTCTTCCTTCTGTCCTCTTCGCCTGTCAAGTTAGCACTGGTCCTTCCGGTAGGGTAAACAAAGATGGCCGCCTTTATACACGACGAATACAATGTTCTGCGGCTTCTGATTGGTTAAGCTTCTATTGGTAGACTATAAAGGAAGTTGAGTCATTTGGATTGTCTCACTAGTTATATATAATATACACAAAAAACCGTAACATTAAAAACATTTCTAATTAAGTAATGTCATAGATTTATAACATTTTTTTTTTAATTTTAAAATTCAGAGCAGATTTTTGTAACTGGGTGTCCCTGTATGACAAAAAAAATTATTTAGATTCTCCGAGGACGTGTCCTCATAACTAATATAAACGTTAAGCCCCACAAGATGTAATTTCTTGTAATATAAAATTAAATGAGTCAGAGATGTACTGATAAATCATCAGTTACCTCCCCTTAAGATTTAGGAGGTATAAAAAGCACCTTGATTTATCCGTCAGTAGACGAGTAATCAGAGTAAAGTGCAATAAAGCTTTGGTATAAGTTTATTCACTGGTTCTGTTTTTACTAGAATTTATTGCACTTTCACTGAAACTTTATATGCGGCCAGAACGATTTACATCCAACTCAGAAAGTGAAGCAGCAGATAAACGCTGGATACATTGGCTCAAAACTTTTACAACTTTGTTGAAACTCTTCTCCTTGAGAACCTGAATTGGCTTATTAACTGATGTAATGGAATAGCTTGCTACCCGCACGAGTGGCGGCACTATAGGCGGTAACGGCCTATAAGTATCTGTTATTCAGATCTTGGTTGCTGTCGAACTCTCTGCCTTTGGGCACCAAAGGAACCCGTACGAAACTACGCCGAAGGGCAGATTTTCGTTCGGGGAGGTAGACAGACAAACAAGCAGAATTAACCCCGGACAATTTCAAATGTCTCATCTTTGTTCAAGGGCTAGTTTCTACAAAAGATAGCGAAATACGCAGAAGAATGCTGGCAAAATTACAAAATGAACCGGGTCTAACATTACAGCAATTATCGGAAGATTGCCAGAGATGTTTAAGTATAAAGAAAGACGCAAAGGACATTGAAGATTCAGCTGTTTCTCATATACGTAATTTAAACAAAAGTCTACGTTCTTCACCCTCCCCGGAAAGAAAGCTAAAATTTTACGACAATGAAAAAAGATTCTCACCCTCCCCGGAAAGAAAAAGAAAATTTTATAATAAGAGGAAAAGTACAACATATGGACAAATTATGACAAATATCAGAACAAATATAAGTCCCCTCTATCAGCATGTTATCAATGTGGAGGACTACATTGGAACAAGGATTGCCGCTTAAGATATAAAAACTGTCTTGGATATGGAAAAAAAGGCCACAAGGCAACCCAATGTAGAAATAGAAAAGATACTAATATAATAAGAGCTACAAGAATGAATAACGATGACAACACTAACGGAATGAAATATGTGGAACTGGAAATTTTAAATAAAAAGATTAAATTACAACTGGATTCGGGTTCCGACCTCATGATAATCAACTTACAGACATGGAAAAAACTCAACAGACCTACCATGATACACACACAAAAAATTGCCAAGTCGGTCACAAGCAATCGAATAAAATTTGAGGGAGAAATAATCGTGAATGTTAAATTTTACGGCAAAACAAAAAAACTTAAGATATACGTTATACGTCATGAAAGATACTGAAAATCTAGTAGGTATCGACTGGATGCAGAAGTTCAACCTTTGGGACCTACCTATCAACTCTTTTTGCAAAAAGGTAGAGGTTGAACCATCAGATACTATAAAATTGAAGGCGGAATTATATAACCAATTTCCTGAGGTATTTTCAAGCAGGTTGGGACGATGCAAAAAATTTAAGGCCAAAATAGAATTAAGAAAAAACATACAACCAATTTTTAAAAAGAAGTGAAATGTACCGTTCGCTACTATAGAAAAAATAGACAAAGAATTGGAGAGACTTAAACAAACTGGGATTCTATCAAAAACAGAGTTTAGTGAGTGGGCTGCGCCGGTGGTTTATGTAAAAAAGAAGTCAGGAGAAATCCGCGTATGCGCAGATTTTTCGACGGGATTCAACAAGGCAGTAAAAGACCACCATTACCCACTACCGAGGCCAGAAGAAATATTTACAAAGCTCAACGGCGGTAAGATATTTTCAAAAATAGATCTAAGTAAAGCTTATCTACAAATCTCAGTACAAGAAGAGAGTACGAAAATCCTTTGCATTAATACGCACAAAGGGTTGTACAAATTCAACAGACTACCATTCGGAGTAAAAGTTGCACCTGTAATTTTTGCGCAAACGATGGACACAATGCTCACTGGCCAGAATTTCGCGATCGCTTATCTGGATGATATTCTAATTAAGAGCGACAATGTTGAAGAGCACACATCACACATAAAGGAAATTTTCAAAAGACTTCAGGTCTTTGGGTTCAACGTAAAAGGAGAAATGTGTGATTTTTTCCTAAATGAAATTAAATATTTAGATCAGATAATAAATGAAAATGGCAGGAAGACACAGAAATGAGAAGGTCAAACAGGAAGAGAAAATTTGTCGAACCCCTGATTATCAACCATAAGAGACAAAAATACTAACTGCCCGCAAAAAGGGATCTAAGGAGGGGGTGCCTTGGGGGTCCTCCCTTTTTCATATGTGGACTCGACCAGAGTGTTACTTGGACTGCTGTCGTTAAATACCCAGAGTCAGTCAGAATATATATAGAGAGAGTGAACAGAGATTGTGATTGAGTTGGAGGTAGAGTAATAGTGTGAGGTAACCGCTTGTAGAAGTCAGTTACAAGCACGTAGACTCTAAGGAAGTCCCTACTTCGAGACTGTGTGTGTGTGTATATATATATATATATATATATATATATATATATATATATATATTATTGCCACTAACTGCCTTTCTGGATTTACTAACAGTATTACCAATTGTATTATTGTGTAAATACATTTATTTGTTATATTTCATTCCTACGTTTGTGATTCATTGGAGACCGAATTTCATTTCGGAATCCACAACAAAAGCCTACGCCATAGTGGAGGCGTTAAGAAAATGGAGACACTATTTAATCGGACGTCACTTCAGATTAGTTACAAACCAAAAATCTGTTTCGTTTATGTTCAACCCAAAGGCTACCAGTAAAATAAAAAATGTAAAAATAGCAAGGTGGAAAATTGAACTATCTTGTTTCTCATTTGATATTACTTAACGACCCGGCAAGGAGAATCTGACAGCAGACGCCCTGCCAATAATATGCAGTATAACTACAAGCACAAAAGAACTCCAAACACTAAACGAGGAACTGCGCCACGAGGGCATAACACGGAGGGTTCATATGGCAAGGAGTAGGAATTTACTTTATTCAGTGGAGGACATTAGAAAAGTTACAAATTACTGCCGAAGGTGTGCTGAGATAAAATCTAAATTCTACAGACTTACGTCTGGGGTCAGAATAAAAGCAACACAGCAATTTGAAAGGCTCAATCTGGACTTTAAAGGCCCGTTATCATCCAACTAAAACCGATACATGCTAACTATTGTAGACGAATATTCACGGTTTCTTTGTGCTTTTCCCTGTCCAGATATAACTACAGCAACAATTATACAATGCCTTTGTTCTCTATTTGCCGTCTTTGGAGTACCCGCATACATATATTCAGACCGATAAGCTTCCTTCATGTCCGAGTAGCATAAGCAATTCTTAGATTAACGTAGAATGGCTGTAAGTCGAACAACACTGTACAATCTCCAGGGTAAAGATTAATGCCAGTGATAAAACGGCGTAATTTGGAAAACAATTCAATTGGCTGTTTCAACACCTAAATGCTCAATATATAATTGGGAAAAATCTCCTTCAGGTAGCCATGTATATGATCAGATCGCTATTATGTAGGGCCACCAATGCCACCCCAACACGAAAGGTTTTCTCCTATTCCAACGACGGAGTTTGGCTGGGACATCGCCTCTCACTCGGCTCTCTGAACAAGGCACGGTTCTACTGAGACACCACATTTGCTATACCAAACATAACACCTCCTCTGGTAGACTAGGTGGGTCTAATAGAAGTAAACCCCCAAAATATTTACTCGTGCGACACCCGGATGGAGGGCAAACTACCGTCTCTCTTAGATATCTGGCTCCTGCTAGAGATGAACCAGATCTTAAAACCACCCTAGTGAGGAGATCTGATCTCTTTGACACTGAAAACCAATTGGGAGATCACTGTCCAGGAATTACTCCCAACACATTACCCCGGGATGATGACACAGCTTCCGTTGCGCGTTCATAAGACATTTCAGAGGGAATAACAACCGAGACCCTGACAACTCAAGACGATCCTGATAAGCGATCAATGCCCCCAAAACGGGTACATCCAGAAACAGATCCGGAAGATCCACATTCAGACTCAGAGCGGCCTCGTCCATCAAGAAGGACGAGATACTTTCATTCCTGAACTAACAGGTGAGCTCAAAATGAGAGATCGTCCTGACTGAATAGTCCAAAACAAGAACTACCCAGGCGTTCACAGAGAATCTGCAAAGATCCTGGACACTTAAAAGATTTTTTCCTTTATGAATAAAATACCTAGGGAAGAATGTACTGATAAATCATCAGTTACTTCCACTTAACATCTAGGAGATATAAAAAGCACACTGTTTCAACCGTCAGTAGATGAGTAGTCAGAGTAAAGTGGAATAAAGCTTTGGTATAAGTTTATTCACTGGTTCTGTTTTTGCAACACTGGTCATATTTTTTCCTTCAAAAATGCATTGCTGGTTTTGGTTTGGTTTGGTTTGGTTTGTTTTACGGCATATCAACCTCAGTGGTTTATTTAATGCGGACTTTTATTGCTGCTAATATTTATTTTCTTCAAAACTTTATTGCTGGTATTAAAACGTATTTTCCACTTTCATAGTATTTTGACTATTTGGCCCTATTTGGGAGTGTAACAGGTGCTACCCCACCGGGTCAAGGTGGCCCTAGGAACACCACCAATTAATAGGTGGTTCTACGCCCCTCAAAGCCTCGTGATAAAGACCTTAATTTTGGATGTAATTTATCGTCTTACACAGGAGTTTAGCGTCATACCCAGGACGGTATTTTTTCCGGTATCTTTAGAAAGAGTTTGCATATTTGAATTCTATTTGAGTTCTGGAATAAACTTGAAACTTAATAGACGTCCATAATCTTCAGCTGCAGGAAATAAAAACAATCAACAACAAGCTATATAAATAGGAGTGTATGATACAAGTAATTTATCTCTGAGTGAATATTTATTAGCCCCTCCCCCAGCCACGAGAGTAGATATGGGACAAGGCCGATTTTAACGTGGGTCATCCGAGCCCGTAGACCCGGCCAAAAATTCCCTGTAGAACACGCATAAACGGGTTTGGATTTGTCTACTTCCCCGGACGAGACTCTGCCCTTCGTCATAGCCTTGTCCGGGTTCCTCTCTACCCGAAGGCAGAGAGTTCGACAGCAGAGCTGGAACAGATTCTAGCTTGTCAATCTCTCAAAGTCTATCTCAGTTTGTGTGCATGCAGGTAATTACCTATTTAGCTAATTATCTAAACGTGGCCGATTAGTTAGAACACTCGCTTTCCGACCGTGGTACTGGGTTTGAAGCTTACCTTGGTGGATCTGTCATAGCGATTCCATCTTGATGTTATTGATCTGGGTATATGATCCCTGAGTGCGCCACCTTTTGAAAGAACCTCTGGTCTAACCAGACTCAGTCAAAAGACTTGGCACAAATCTTTTGAGTGAAACTGTTAAGATCATGGGTTCTCAATCATGGATACTCTCCCAACCATTAGTGTTTCGGGGAGAGAGAAACATCTTTTAGTTTTCTTGTTTTTTTTTTTTTTTTGTTTATTGAAATACAGTACCCTGATATTGAACTTTTTTTTTTATTGAAGTCTCCTTCAGTTTATTTATTTAATTATTAGTCGTGAATTTAAAAAAAAAAACTGGATATTCATTCAAGTTTAAAAATCCATCAAAATTTTCTATTGCTATTAGATTTGTAAAACTCCTCTGTAAAAAAAATTCCCTGTACATGTATACCTATGTACTAATATAGAAAAGAATGAATATGTTCATATTCTTTGAAATGTCTTTCTTGAGGCGGACAATCTTTGAATATGTAAGAAGGACATTCTAATTTTTGGTGAAAACAGTGCATAGGTCAAAAAAGGTTGACAATCACTGGATTGGACGGGACTGGAAGCCGTCGAAAATTGTGCAAGGACGATGAAGCAAGTCATTGTGACTGAGGGTTTGATCGTACTGGTGTATTTTGGCATGTCCCAATACGATATCATTTGTCGTGCCCACTTACGGTGTTTTTAGTCTTGTCCCAACACGATGTCTTTTGTCTTGCTCACTTACGGTGTCTTTTGACTTGTCCACTTACGGTGTCTTTTGTCTTGTCCACGTACGCTGGCTTTTGTCTTGCCCACTTACGGTGTCTTTTGGTTTGTCCACTTACGGTGTATTTTGCCTTGTCCACGTACGCTGGCTTTTGTCTTGCCCCCTTACGGTGTCTTTTGGTTTGTCCACTTACGGTGTATTTTGCCTTGTCCACGTACGCTGGCTTTTGTCTTGCCCACTTACGGTGTCTTTTGGTTTGTCCACTTACGGTGTATTTTGCCTTGTCTACGTACGCTGGCTTTTGTCTTGCCCACTTACGGTGTCTTTCGGTTTGTCCACTTACGGTGTATTTTGCCTTGTCCACGTACGCTGGCTTTTGTCTTGCCCACTTACGGTGTCTTTTGGTTTGTCCACTTACGGTGTATTTTGCCTTGTCCACGTACGCTGGCTTTTGTCTTGCCCACTTACGGTGTCTTTTGGTTTGTCCACTTACGGTGTCTTTTGGTTTGTCCACTTACGGTGTCTTTGGCTTGTCTACATATGTTGTCCGGTTTTTTCGGCACTGCTCATAGTTAAGCTAAAATCAGTGGCAAATATTTATTTATTGATTTGTTTAACGGCACATCAACATCTAGTTTATGATTTAATGCCAAAATTGTACTTTATTGGGAAATAAAGAAATAATATGTTATTCTGCTTTCACAATTGAATACATGGCAGTTGATGCTATTCTTTTCTGCATATTCATCTTTGTGTGAACTACAGGCAGTGACATGTGTGTTTTATGTTGTGTTTTTGTTAAGTTATAGGATACAGTTTGATTTCTTTAAGAAATTGTAGGACATTATATGGATTAATGTCATGAAAGAGATCTTATATGTTGGTCGATATATTGTAGGTAATTTTACTATAAATAGGTAATATTTTATATAAAAATGTATTGCTGGTATTTTTACTTTTAAAAAGTATTTTTATATTTTCATATGGTTTATTGTTGTTTTGGGGTTAACTATTTGCCAACAGCGGGAACCCTAATAGGTACTATCAGCCCGGATCAAGGTGGACCTGGGACCACCAGCAATTAAAATGTGGTTAGAAGCTGCTCAAAATTTGCAATAAGATGCTTCGCTGCCGGATGTGGTTTATCGTCATACCCAAAAATACAGTGACAAAAAAAAATTTACGTATTTAAACAACGGGTCGTCGTTTGTTAATAAGGGTGGCAGGAAATTAAATAAATTTCAAGAAGGCGATATTTTCACGCGTTTAAGTGTAACAAACGTGAGAAAAGAAAAGTGTCCTGCTTTTATAATGGTTTATCAGCGCCCTCGAACACGAGACGCCGCAAGAGATTTCCACAGGCGAAAAGTCTGAGAGAAGAAACTATTAAGATAGAACTTACGGTTACATCTAGCAATTTCAAATGTAAAATGATGAGACCTCGCTGCTAATATAATCTTCTATGCATCGTGTCCCCTCAGAACGTAAGCAATCATAGCTTTCCACAATTTTCTTTTTTTGCAGCAATATGGAAATTCTTAGACGCTCTTAAAAGAGAACAGGACTTGCAAGAAATTCATATTGCAAAATTTAGAGCAGGTTGCCAAAATATCAAGAGCGCCAAAAAATACCGCGACGTAAATGGCAAACGAATACTGATCAGTAGTTGACTATTTGCGTGCAGTATCATATATCAGGTCATCCCATAAGTTCTGTCCGAATTTTAACTTTTTGTTAAAATGAACGAAATTTAAAGAGTATTTTATAAAGTCTAATGGAGCTGAATATTATTTTTATGTTTAGATGCATTGAAACTGATCAAATTTTATTTCAGAGAACAATAAAATTAAATTTTGTTTGATTAAAACCCTGCTAACATGGAAGTACCCAAGAATCATTTGAGGCACATGATGCTTTATGAGTTCAAGAAAGGAAACTCAGCAGCCGAAGCGGCTAGAAACATTCACACAGTTAATGGAAAGGAATGTGTGAATGAAAGAACTTGCAGAAGATGGTTTGCAAAATTCAGAGTTGGAGATTTAACTCTTAAAGATGAAGATCGAACCGTTAACTTTGATGAAAAGCTTCTTAATGCAGACCTTGAAGAAAATCCTACTTTATCAGTTGAGGAATTGGCAGTGGTTCTCAGTTCAAACCATGCAACTGTTCATCGTCATCTTCAACAACTTGGAAAAGTTCCTAAACTTGGAAATTAGGTGCCTCATGATTTTGTCTGAAAACAATCTCAAATCCCGAGTTGACATCTGCTCTTCTCTCCATTCTCGCCAACTTGTTTCACCTTTTTTGGATAGACTTGTGACTGGTGACGAAAAATGGATCTTTTATCGAAATGTTAAGCGTCGTAGACAGTGTCTTGGTAAAGGCGAAGAACCCCAGCCACAGCCGAGAAGGGAACTTCATGGGCAAAAGGTTCTTCTTTCAATCTGGTGGGAACGCCAAGGAATAATCCACTTTGAATTCTTACCACCTAATGCAACAATT
>OZ010600.1:14764528-14819528 GCA_963932145.1 Acanthosepion lycidas | reverse complement strand
TTAACCTAGGAAGGGTGAAGTAGTTATCGATTCATGTTTTTTTTTTTTTTTTTTTTTTCGGAGATGTAAACGCAATAGATAAGACTGGAATTCTAACTCAGTTAACCAACCAGACTTTCAGCTCCGATAGTTGTAACGCTACCTGAAATTGAAAATTATTATTATTATTATCATTATTATTATTATTATTATTATTATTATTATTATTATTATTTGATCTTCTCTCAGAGGAAGTGGATCAAAAATTCATTTCTCCCTCGGGTTATTTCCATAATGACAATGATGATTTTTGAAGCGAAGAAAAGAAGAGTGTGGCCGGAGATAAGAACGCTGGCCGAATGGCTGCCTATCCATCCGTCCGTCCATTTCCGTATCTGGTCGACCGAATGAGAAATTCCTTTGATGGCCCATCGGCTTCCACTCTTTAGACACTAATCCATTCCCCCACACACTTTTTTTATGAGATGTCCTCGATGTCGGAGAGACCTTCATTGCAATTCGTTTTCTGTGCCTTTTGAAGATCGCCTCTCTTATTTAATTATAAATGTCTGTCGTTGAGTGTTTGGGACATGGAGTCTACCGGGTGATGTGACGTGTAGGAACGGCGCTACGAAATGGCTTGCAAGTGAGTAGGCAGTCTGTTCCGCACTTTCGTTGATAATGTTTGCGCAAATACTAGACCTGTTGTCTGGGTATCTTCTTTTATATGCTGTATTCCTCCTCGGGCACGTAGGCGCTCGTGGCTTTCCACAATTTTCTGTCTTTTGTGACTCTTAGCAATGTTTGCATTATTGTTATCTGTCCTAAACCTTCTGCTGTCTTCCAATTAAACAAGTTCGTTAGGTAGGTTATACTGTTTTTTTTTTGTCCCTTTGTGTGTCAAATTTTCTAAGCCCTCTTTCCAAATTATGCGATCTAGAAATGTCATTTGTCTAATGTATCCTTTTTATCTCATTCGTTTTAATCATTTCACCCCAAGCAAGGCCATAAAGTTACTAAGACGCAAGGGCATTACTGGGAAGGAAAGATTTTATTGAGCAGAAAGGAGAATAAAAGAACAGATATCAGGAAAGCAAATCATTGCGATTGACGTTGCATTTAATTTTGACAAGTTATCTTCTTCTATATGACGTGACATTTTAGGACGTAGGCGATCATGTCTCTCCATAATGTCCCGTTTTTAGTAAATATTGAAGTTTATTTTAGTTTTTTTTATTATTATTTAAGAATGGATTTCGAGAAAACAGATGATTGCAGTTGGCGTTTCATTTAAGTTTTTGCAGATTGTAGGCACTTCCCCATTGTTCACATGTTCAGTCTATGATATTCCCAGCATCTTTCTGAAGAACCACATTTCTGCACCTCCAAGTTTCTTCTTCATCTGCGATGAGATTGTCCAGCATTCACAGAGGTGAATCTGCTATGAAACTAAAGAAAACTAAGATCCAGGGTCCCTAATCCAAGAAGGGGCCCCTAATCCCAGAGTTGCCCCTGAAACAACTTACTTTTAATGAGTGAATTTTTTTTAACAAAACTTGTAAGTAATTGTTATTAAAATAAAGCCATTTTAGCGATAGAATCATAAGCTAATGCGTTCAAATAGCTAATGTTGGCCTTAGACTAAGCTCTAAACCAGTGTTACTCAAAGTGGTGGTCCGCGGACCGGTGCCGACACGCAAACCATCAGCTAGCGAACGCGGTCAGAGTCCGGGTCATGCTAAGAAATCGTTTGTAAGGATTAAGGTTATATATCATTTTTGGTTTTGTGTTAACTGTTTATTTTTTATTACGTTTTTTTGTGATGTCAACGAACCCTCGTTGCCACATTTTTAATGTCAACGCATACTCGTGGTGACTTTTGTAATGTCAACGAATGCTTTTTGTCACTTTCGTCCTTGTAGTAGAGACTTTGTAATCGCAGATACAACTATAGTAACGCCGTTGAACAATACTAGTGTCAGACGCCTTCGAATAACACTGGCACTACTAGTACTTGTTCGATAATACTCGCTCGAATTATAACCACCGAATAGAGAAATACTATATTGAATGGTATAGAGATTGAGGATAGTGTAGGAAGAGTGATCTGTTTACTAAGAGAGAATAGTATAATTATTTACCCGTGGCACAAGACCGATTTCAAAGTGAGGTATCCGAGCCCGTAGGGTGGGGCAAATATTCCCTCTAGACCACGTAAAAAACGGAGTCAGCTTCCCGAGAAGAGACTCTGCCCTTCGGTAGAGCCCCGTCTGGGAGATACCCTCTGACATAAGCCATATAAGGATAACCTACACATGGTAAAACGATTGTCTAAGCATAGCTGAGATGTGACACAAGGCCGAAAGTATGGCGCACCTAGTTAGGATTGAACTCACTTCTCAGT
Organism: Acanthosepion lycidas; assembly: GCA_963932145.1. Classification (NCBI taxonomy): domain Eukaryota; kingdom Metazoa; phylum Mollusca; class Cephalopoda; order Sepiida; family Sepiidae; genus Acanthosepion; species Acanthosepion lycidas. Next base: position 14,817,145 of record OZ010600.1, on the reverse strand, counting down.
TGTAATTGTTCTAGCGAGACAAGCTTGCTAAACATTACACTGCCTCAATGTGCACATAGAGGATAGTGTAGCGATTTTCCAAGCGTAGGTTGGATGTGGCACAAGGCCGAATGTAAGGGGCACCCAGTGAGGATCAAACTCACTACTCATTCGCAACTGTTCTAGCGAGACAAGCTTGCTAACCATTACACCACCTTGAGGTACCCTCATATAGGATAGTATAGAAATTAGACAACATGCTAATTCTCATATATACATTTTCTTTACCATCGCGAGATCTACTTATTCAAAATCGGATCGACTGAGTTTGCTCTCTGGTGATCTGGGTTCAAAGTTCGGTGTCCCTATCGACACTTTATTCCTATATAACACTTTTTATATATTTTACTATTGAATTATTTTTGTAAAATAAATGGAAGTCCAAAAGTCGTCAACATTTATTATATTCATATATATATATATATATATATATATATATATATATATATATATATATATATATATATATATATAGAGAGAGAGAGAGAGAGAGAGAGAGATAGATAGATAGATAGATAGATAGATAGATAGATAAAAAGAAAGAACAGTAAGATATATAATCTGGTGTTTTTATAGATATTTTTATTTTTACAAAATAGTGCCCAATGTAAATTTACAGATCATTAATATTATAAATTAATTGATTTAAAATATGTTTTTTTTCGCTACACAGTTCTAACCATGTTTCAAAAATGGAAGCTAAAAGCTCCGAATTTAATTTTATAATTAAATTAAAGACATTCGTTCTATTTCATCCTCAAGGAGAATTAAAATAAAATAAAATTCAATTTCGTCCTCAAGCGAATTAAAATAAAATAAAATTCGCTTGAGGATGAAATGGAACTAATGTCTTTAATTTAATTAAAAAATTAAATTCGAAGCTTTAGCTTCCATTTTTGAAACATGGTTAGAACTGTGTAGCGAAAAACATATTTTAAATCAATTAATTTATAATATATGTATCTATCTATCTATCTATCTATCTATCTATCTATATATATATATATATGTATATATATATCGTTTCCGGTATAATTTAATATTACCACGAAATATTACCGGTATCTAACACATTGAGAAAAAGAAAAGCCGGTCCGCCATATCAAATAGTTTGAGAAGCACCTCTTTAAACCCCACTTTATATGACCTGAACGTTTTCTCGGGGGCTTGCAGCGTCCAAACCTCGTGCCGTTATGCAATGGTTGAGGTCGCTCGAATCTTTTCATATTTATGTTGACTTTTGGATTTTCGAATCTATTGTTAATGTTTGCGAAGGGGCGCCCGTATATGTTCAAGTTTCAGGTCCTCAAAAATGCAGGTCCCCGCCACTGAGTATTCATTTTGTGTAGTAAATATATTTATAGATAAACATTCCTCAGGCAAGTCATACAAGAATATCGCGCGCATATCCTCGGGAATGCTGCTTCGGAAATGACATTAGGAACATTATTGTCTAGTTAATAGTATCAGATCCATTTCCATTTATAGTGAATACTTTTTCTGCGAGACTGAAATAAAGGAAGCTATTTCAATATTAAAACGTAGAAATCTTTTCTATATTGAAAGATGAAAAATATCTGAAAATCCATTTTCCTTTTGTCCCCCCCCGCTTCTCTCTGTATGGTCAGTTACAGCATTTTCTCTCTTCTTTCTATGTCTCCACCTCTCTCTCTCTCTCTCTCTCTCTCACACTACAGTCAATTACAGTATTTTTTCTCTTCCCTTCCTATCTACAGTCAATTATAGCCTTTTCTTTTCTCTATCTCTCTCACTTTTTTCTCCACGGTCAGTTATAGACTTTTCCTCTCTACAGTCAGTTATAGCATTTTCATTCTCTTCGTCTCACCCAGTTTCCCTCTACGTTCAGCTATAACTTTTTCTCTTATTTCTCTCTCTCTCTCCCTCTCTCTGTACGATCAGTTATATCCTTTCCTCCCCTTTCTCTCTCTCTCTGTTCCTCTCTACTGTCAGTTATAAGCGTTTTCCTCTTTTTTTCTCTGTCTCACTCTCTCTCGGTCAGTTACTCTTTTTTATCTCCTCTCTCTCTCTCTCTCTCTCTCTGATCATGATTTTTCTTTCTACTCTCGACCCCCTCTCTCTTTTTCTATCTACTGTCATAACATTTTCCCCTCTTTCTCGCTTATTGTACGATTAGCAACAGCCTTCTCTCTTTCTCTCTCTATGGTTAGTTACGTTTTTTCTCTTGTCTCTCTGCTTTTCTCTCCATCTCTCTAACCCCTCTCTGTGCTCGCTTACAGCCATTTTTTCTCTTTATTCTCATTATCCAAGGCAGTTATATTTTTCTTCTCTCTCTCTATCTCTATCTCTCTCTTTCTCCTCAGTCGTTTATTGCTTATTTTTCTCTTTTCCGTCCCTCTCTCTCTCCTCGTTTAGGTCTATCTTTCTATTTTTGCTCGTCATCTGTCTCTTTTTTTGTATCCCCACGATTAAGTATAGCTTTCTTCACTTTTGCCTCGCATTCACCCACTCACTCACTCACTCACTCACTCACTCTCTATATGGTCATATATATCATTTTCTCTTCTCTCCCACTCTCTCTACAGTAACTTACAGCTTTTTCTCTTTTTTCTATATGAGCAGATATGTTTTTCTTTTTTTCTATGATCATGATATTTTTTAGGCCTACTCACTTACTCACTCTCACCCCTCTCTCTCATTGTCTCTCTCTTTTTTTCTCTAAGTTCAGACTGAACGTTTTACCTTCTCCCTCTTCGGTCACTCTCTGATTTTTTTTCTCTTTTGTTTATCTCTCTAATGTTAGTGTATTTTTCTGTTAAATAATACTGTCAGGGCGTTTCTCTATTTTCTCTCTCTCTCTCTCTCTCTTTTCTCTATAGTCACTTATCTTTATCTCTCTCTTTTTTGTCTATTTACGTTTAGTTATAACCTTTTCCTCTCCTTCCGCTCTCTACGGTCATTTATAGCCTTTCTTTTTCTCTTTTTCCATTCTACGGTCAGTTATTGCTTTTTCTTCTTCTTTCTTTGTCTTTTTCTTTTTACGCTCAGTTATAGCCATCTCCTTGTTACCCCCCACTCTCTCGCTGTTTCTCCCCCTCTCTCGCTGTTTCTCCCCCTCTCTCGCTGTTTCTCTCCCCTCCCTCGCTGTTTCTCCCCCCTCCCTCGCTGTTTCTCCCCCTCTCGCTGTTTCTCTCCCCTCTCGCGCTGTTTCTCCCCCTCCCTCGCTGTTACCCCCTCTCTCGCTGTTCCTCTCTCCCCTCCCTCGCTGTTTCTCCCCCCCTCCCTCTCTCGCTGTTTCTCTCTACGGTCAATTATAGCTTTTTACTCTTCATTTTCTCTCTTTCTCTTTACGGTCAATTATAGCCTTTTGCTTTTTTCCCTCTCTCTTGTTTCCTCTCTACAGCCAGTTATAATTTTTCCCCTTCTTTCTTTCTCTCTCTCTATCTATAGTCAGTTATTAGCCTTTTCCTCTTTCTTTTTCTATCTAACTCTCTTTTTCTCTCTACAGTAAGTCATAGTATTTTCCTTTGTCTTTCTCTCTCTCTTTTTTTTTCTCCACGGTCAGTTATAGTCTTTTCGTCTCTCTTCTTCTCTACCGATATTTATATCCTTTTCCTCTTCCCTCGCTCTCAGCGACCAATTAAAGCATTTTCTCTTCTTTTTTCCTCTTTCTTTTCTTCTATCCCTTCAGACACACGCACACAAACACACACACACACACATATACACACACGCATATATATATATATATATATATATATATATATATATATATATATATATATATATATAGGAAAAGACAATATTTATAAGGAATTTTTTAAAAAGCAAAAGCTTAAATAAAAACAACCGGTTTCGTCCCAGGACTTATCAAGTTTATTCAAAGGATTCGAGAATAAAACAGCATTTACCCCCGAGGATTTTGAATCCGTCTCCCAGGAATAATCAACTGACTAACAGTTCTGGTTCTGCTATTGCTGAACATTTAATAAATAGAAGGAAATGTGTGGAAAATTTTAGTGGCGACCGATTTATAATTTTATCTCGGTCCCACTCCACATTTCACCTCAAGGTTCTAGAGTCCTTGTATATCAGATCTCGTGAGCCTTCCCTTTGTAAACAGAGGGAATGCTTGCTGGGTCTGAATATTATTGGACTCTAGTTTCTTGAAATTCATATTTTTCCCCATTCGATTCCATTCGTTAATTAAAAATTAATTTATATGCTTTTTTAATTTCCCACAATAAATAAACTTGATAAGTCCTGGGACGAAACCGGTTGTTTTTAATTTAGCTTTTGCTTCTATAAAAATGGCTTATAAATATTGTCTTTTCCTATCTATTATTAAATTCTGAACCACGAAAAACTTATTTAAATATATATATATATATATATATATATATATATATATATATATATATAGTCCGTGTGTAAGTAATGCAAGTAGATCCTAATAATATAGAATATTAAAACTGATCCACAAAGAGAGTTCAATATATAAATTATAGAGCATATAAATGAATTGCATAAAAATGAAACTCAATTGCACCCCATTTGGCTAAGCATTTCGCTTCCCAACCCAGGATAATCTCTTTGGGGCTTGGCAATGCTAAAACCTTTCTTAAAAAAACATTTCCTAACAAGCGTTTTAGCATTGCCAAGTCTCAAGAAGATTATCCCGAGGGCGGGGAGGGCAAAACGACCATCAAAATGGAGTACAGTTGAGTTTCATTTTTATATCATATATATATATATATATATATATATATATATATATATATATATATAGCCGAGAAAAATAACAGCAATCGTGGCCTGACGATTGCGTTTAGCATGAACAAACTGTCGCCTGTAAGTGTTGACTACTATGTTGACTTTTCTATTTAGACGCCATCGATTTCTGATATTTAGCGCTTAATCACATAAATATAGCACACCTTAAGAGTATATTTCTTCATAAATATATATATATATATATATATATATAATAATAATAATAATAATAATAATAATAATAATAATAATAATAATTTTTATTACCGGTGGAAACTATGGTAGCATAAGTGGTTAGTATAACTTGTCTTTAATATATATATATATATATATATATATATATATATATATATATATATATATATATATATATATATATATATAACATATATATATATATATATATATATATATATATATATATATATATAATCTAAATAAATTATATTTTCTCTATAAATTATATTTGCTCTACTCTGTATTGAACACCCTTTTAAGTTTTGTTTATTGAAATTTAATCCGTATACACCAATCCTATATATATATATATATATATATATATATATATATATATATATATATATATATCACCAATTTCTAGAAATATTTCCGTTTCTTTGCGAAGGGAGTGTTACTTAGCGAAATTCCAAAATCAATTCTATCCATGTTCGCATATTAAATTAACTGTAAAAGTTCTCAACCTTATGAGGAGAAAATATCCAAATGCATTGTGAACGAATGAAATCTAAATTCAAAAGTTCATAACATTAATTTTAAAATATTCCCGTCGCAAACAAACGATATAGAAAACGTTTAAAATTCTCGAATAACATTCTAGTAAACTATTTTGGAGAAACTCACACTTGAAAGTTTGGATGTTTTCTATTATGCTAATATGTATGCACTCACTGTATTCATGTATGAATCTTCAGCTGGTTTCCCTCCCTACACCATCTATAACCTTAATTCACAGATTTGTTTTACCTGTGTTATCTAATTTTTAACCTGTATTATCCATTATATATATATATATCAGCTCATCCCATAAGTTCTGTCCGAATTTTAACTTTTGTGAAAATGAACTAAATTTAAAAAGTATTTTATAAAGTCTAATGGAGCTGAAAATTATTTTTATGTTTAGATGCATTGAAACTGATCAAATTTTATTTCAGAGAACAATAAAATTAAATTTGGTTTGATTAAAACCCTGCTAACATTGAAGTACCCAAGAATCATTTCAGGCACTTAATGTTTTATGAGTTCAAAAAAGGAAACTCAGGAGCTGAAGTGGCTAGAAACATTCACTCAGTTTATGGAGAGGAATGTGTGAATGAAAAAACTTGCAGAAGATGGTTCGCAAAATTCAGAGTTGGAGATTTCACCCTTGAAGATGAAGATCGAACCGGACGTCCAGTTGAGTTTGATGAAAAGCTTCTTGAAGCAGACTTTGAAGAAAATCCTGCTTTATCAGTTGAGGAATTGGCAGTTGTTTTCAGTTCAAACCATACAATTGTTCAGTGTCATATTCAACAATTTGGAAAAGTTCCTAAACTTGGAAAATGGGTGCCTCATGAATTGTCTGAAAACAACTTCAAATCCCTAGTTTTTATCTGCTCTTCTCTCCATTCTCGCCAACTTGTTTCACCTTTTTTGGCGACAAAAATGGATCTTTTATCGAAATGTTAAACCTCGTAGACAGTGGCTTGGTAAAGGGGAAGGATCCCAGTCACAGCCGAGAAGGGAACTTCATGGGCAAAAGATTCTTCTTTCAAACTAGTGGGATCGCCAAGGAATAATCCACTTTGAATTCTTACCACCTCATGCAACAATTAATGCTCAAATATACTGTCAGCAATTAGAGCGTTTGAACCAAGCTTTGAGGAAAAAAAAAAGACCTGCTCTAGTGAATCGAAAAGATGTGATGTTTCATCAGGACAATGCGCGACCCCACACAGCAAGAATCACGTCACAAAAGATCGAAAGACTTGGTTGGGAGAAAATTCCTCATACACCTTATTCTCCCAAACTTGCTCCTTCAGACTACCATTTGTTTCTTAGCTTACAGAATCATTTGGAAGAAACAGCTTTTGTAACAACGGAAGATGTTAAAACTGACATTTGTGAGTTCTTCGAATAAAAGCCCAAAGAATTTTACAGTAATGAAATTAGTAAGCTTGTTAATAGATGGAAGGAAGTCAAAGATAATCAGGGAAAATACATTATTGATTGAATCTGTAATTAAATGTAACATTTTGTCACTTGTTTTCTTTATTCAAAATTCGGATAGAACTTATGAGATGACCTGATATATATATATATATATATATATATATATATATATATATATATATATATATATATATATGCATGATTATGTGTAAGTATACATATGTATTTATGTATATGTTATTGTTTATATATTTGTATATGTGCATGAGAATATATATTTTGTATGTGGGCTTGTATGTGTGTATTTGTATTTGTATATGTATGTATTGTATGTATATATGTGTAGAAGTATATGCATTTTGTTTATGTCTCTCTGTAGACTTGATAGAGTTCACTCTTATATGCCTATTTATATTTATATGTTTAGGGGTGTGTTAGGATATATATATATATATATATATATATATATATATATATATATATATATATATATGTATATATATATATATATATATAAGCTATATAAACAAAATTACACACACACACATATATATATATACATATTATGTCAATTTATTTTATTTCAATCTTATGAAATTCACGGATTAATTACTTAATTAGAAATACGCATGAACGCGCTCCGTTATACTTAATTCATATATATATATATATATATATATATATATATATATATATATATATATATATATATATATATATATAATAATATTATTATTACACAATTTGTATGGATAATTACAAAGAGATCTTACTGTAAGAACAGAGAAAATAATAATGATGATGAAACATGAGACTTTAGAAACCCATAGTAATATTTTATTTAATTCCTTCAATTAATCTTTGGGATACCAAACAGCCCTATCAGAACATTACTGGAATCTCATTGATGGAGGCTTCACCACGCAAATTAAATGGGAGATGATCTGTAAAGCTCGATCTCCTTACAACTTCAGGGACAGATGCAATCTTTCCATCAAAGAAAAGATTATTATAATTAAATATGAAAACACTGATGAGTTACTGAACCAACACAATGAGCTTTTCTTCCCCTGTAGGTATATGTATGTGTATATATATATGTATTATATTCTTTTTATATATTTGTATATATGCATAAGAATATATATTTTGTATACGTGGGCTTGTGTGTGTATTTGCATATATTTGTATTTGTTTATATATATATATATATATATATATATATATATATATATATATATATATATATATATATATATAAATTGTATGAATATATATGTATATGTACTGTGTGTATGTATTTCTGTAAACTTGATAGTGTGACCTCTTATGTGTCTATTTAAACATTAGGTGGTGTGTTAGAATATATATTAAGCATATTTGTAGCTATGTACATGTGATCATCTAAAAAGGTGTTATACTACTCATTTCTTAAAACTCTCCACACTATACGTAGTTACCTCCCCTTCACGGTCTGACTCATCACTCCTCATTCCACGTATAAGAAATTTAACTTTTGATGAACGCAACAATTTTTATCTTTCAAAATAATAAACGCTACATTATTTTTCCTGTAATAAACAATACCGTGATGATGACATTGTGCTATGTCGAAAGTACTTATAAATAAACGAAATATGTATCAACACAGAAATTCTATCTCGTCCTTCAACAATGACACCAAAAAGTTTAACCGTGAATATGAAGGATCCTATTGAAAATAAGTAGACAGACATTTCTACATTATTCAACGAAACATGTCTCAATGAAAACAGGCTGCCGAAGTTTATATATATATATATATATATATATATATATATATATATATATATGTATTAAATAGAAGAGAAGAGAGGTGCCGTAAACGTTTTTGGTTGTAATGTGGATTTATTTAGAAAAAAATATTATGCTTTGTTTTATGTAAAACAAAGCATAATATTTTTTTCTAAATAAATCCACATTACAAGCAAAAACGTTTACAGCACCTCTCTTCTCTTCTTTTTAATATACATACTTTCCTCTCGTTGGAACCACTACAACCTCTTTTATATATATATATATATATATATATATATATATATATATATATATATATATATATATATATATACTATTTTCCTAAGGTAACACGCATATCAATAAAATATTAAAAAAATACAGAAAACGGTTGAATTTCTAATTGCTCTTATTTAAAATATATAATCCATAGATTAATCCTAAAATGAAATAGCGTAAATAATAATTATATTATTAAAATATTCAGCAACAATAACAACATTTACTCACTTTCGTTTATTGGACATTCATTTACATCACTTAGCATCTTCCATAATTTACTTTGATTTTCACTTAACCAGAGGCATATTTGAGAATGAGTAAGTATACATGAACTGAAATGAATCGATATATAGATAGAACATAAGAAAAGAACTTTCATGTATTACAAAACTCAAATGAATAGATAGATAGAAAAAAATTCACATGAATCGTTATATTTATAGACAGACAGACAGATAGATAGATACATAGATAGATAGATATACAGAATGAGTTAGATTGAAAAAGTCAAAATGGATATATATATATATATATATATATATATATATATATATATATATATATATAGATAGATAGATAGATAGATAGATAGATTGATAGATATCAGCAGACTTGGACAGACGGATGGCTTGATAGATATATAAAAAGTTAGATTGGACTAAGATAGTTCGATAATATACAGAATGGCATATATATATATATATATATATATATATATATATATATATATATATATATATATATTTAAGTTATAAGGAACTTGGTAAACCGAATTGGTAAATCCAAAGAGGATGAAATCCTGAGAGCTCAATGTTAGGACAGAGCTAATATGTAATGAAAAACAAATCACTTTAATGTACTATTACGATAATTTATTTCACCTAAATCCTTTTTTAAGGATTCAGGATCATCAGGTAAATCTTCCAACAACGAAATGAGAAAAAAAATGTGATCCTTAAAAAAGGATTTAGGTGAAATAAATTATCGTAATGGTACATTAAAGTGATTTGTTTTTCATTACATTTATATATATATATATATATATATATATATATATATATATATATAGATAGATAGATAGATAGATAGATAGATAGATAGATGGATAGATATGAAAGGTGATAGATAGATACTTATTAAAGGTGATAGATAGATAGATAGATATGAAACGTGATAGATACATATGAAAGGTGATAGATAGATAGATAGATAGATATTGAATATGTTCTTCGCTTTTTTTTCTATTTTCACTCATCTTATCAACTTCCCTAAATCATTTCCATTCTTTTCCATGTTGTTCTCAAACAGCGCTACGGTGCGAGCAAAGATGGCCTATACAGATTAAAAAAACCTCATGTTTGTAAAAAGTGACAGTCGAATGAATATCAGAGAAGAATCTAGTCAATAGACAACCTAAGATGCAAAGAAAGAAGAAAAAAATAACCCAATGTTTTATTTACCTTTGGATATGGTCATTCAATTACGCCAATTGATCACTATGGTTTTGCTCGGTGGCACTTTAATTCTAGAGAATGATTGTTGTTTTAGATTCCGTTTAGGTTGATAAACTCTTTTGAATCAAGCAACGGTTCATATTCCCGTAATTAATATGTATTTATGCCAAGCAATTATTTTGAGCAAATTTTTGTGTGTGTGTGTATTTGAAGCTAAATGAGAAAATGTTTACAAGCAGAAAATTGTTTACAACCAGACAGATGTGTATTTCAAGGTCATATATAACTGGTACAACTTACAATACAAGTTTGAGTGAAATAATTTCAGTTTTTAGTTATAAACTTTTTGTTTCTTCAAAAAACAAAGTACAATTACAATTTACTCAGTAAAATATTAACCATTATTTGCAATGGATTACTATTATTTACTAGACAGTTCTTCGATATATTTCGAGTAAAATTTCGCACATTTTGATGTAAAAATATTTACTTCCATCTAATTTCCTTTCGAGAAAATCCTCCTCTCCAAAGAATATTCAGGCGATCGAAAAATTTAGTAATACAAGGTTTGGTACAAGGTCAATTGAAAACGGTTTTTGGTGTAGAATAGATCAGTTGCGTTTATCAAATCAATATATATATAACTATAGATAGATAGATGGGTAGATATATAGACAGATATATGCTTAGATATGAAAAGACAGATAGATAGAAAGAAAAGAAAGAAAGAAGGAAAGAAAGAAAGAAGGAAAGAAAGAAAGAAGGGTAAAAGAGAGAACTGGGATGTATCGCAAAACTCAAATGAATCGATATTTTTATAGATAGATAGATAGAAAAGAAAGAAATAGAAAAGAGAAAGAAAGAAGGAAAGAAAGAAAGAAGGAAAAGAGAGAACTGGTATATGTCACAAAACTCAAAGGAATCATATATATTTATTTATAGACAGATAGATGGAAAAGAAAGAAAGAAATCGAAAAAAGAAAGAAAAATTGAAAGAAAAAAAAAGAGAATTGGGATATATCACAAAACTTAAATGAATCGATATATTTATAGATAGATAGATAGATAGATAGATAGAAAACAAAGAAAGAAAGAAATAGAAAAAGAAAGAAAAGTTAAACCCTTTTTTATGCACCTTATGCTAATATGGAAGTGAACAACTTTTTTTTTATTGACGCCCGCAGGAAAGTTATCAACGAAAATATTTATGGACACTTTGCAGCCACTGAAATGGTTAAATATCCATTATGGCAGGTGAGTTTTAGAACCGGGATATCGCACTCAATTTGAATGTTGGGGTTTGACAAGATAAATAACAACAAAATATTTACCAGTACTTTAGCAATTTTGAGGAAACGTGTTAGTAGATAAAGTTTAGGATCAAAACCGTAATGTTGGAAATTCATTATGGCGATCAGCGAAAGACTTATAACTCATCCTTATAACATTTATGAATCACCATAAATTATACATGGACAAGATTCATGACAAGCATATTTGTACTAAATTATCGTTGCCATCTGATAAGACATTCATTTACTTCAAACGGAAATTATACTGAAAAATTTAGCTATATTATGATACAATACATTATACAGTACAGTAGTTTTAGTAGGATTTTAAATAGAAAATCCAATTTTAGAATGTTTTGTCTTATAATATACGTTCAACAGTATCATGGTGATATATACACTTTTATTTATCTTTTGTTTTCATTAATCTCTATTTATAAAAGGCAGGATGTGTGTGTGTATGCACGGCCGCAATTTTCGACGGAATTGCACCAAAATTTACATGCACATGCTCCAAGTTAGTGGCAAGGCCAAGACCGACATTGCATTTCCCAACTCCCATCGATAGTGGAAATAATCGATTTTTTCATGCTTCTACGGCAGTTTTCATGTAGTTTGCTGCCATTTTCTACTGGACAGAGTGAGGACCTATAGCTGACTGCCACGAATAGGCAGGAAGATTCTATTGGCCAGCGTAAGAGCCAACAGCTAACTGACACGAATGTTAACTAGCATGCTAGCATGCAAAAAAAAATCGATATCTGCATTCGTCACAAGTGGGAAAAATTTAAATCTGCATGGCAGTTTACTCCAATTGGCTCATTCGCTTGATTAAACTCAACGTTGATTCTGATTCCTCAGAACTGGGTTGGGTGTGAAAAAGTATTTGTTGCTAACATTCTTTTTTCATTCGGTTTTTCCAGTTACGAGGGTTTTTTTTTAAAGCTTATCGTTTTGGGTTCATTTTGTTGAGTTCTTTTTTCGTAACAGATTTAATGTATAGACCTTCGAAAAAATTCGCAGTGTGAGATAGGCAAGAAGTAAGGCATGTAGAAACATCAGCACGGCAAAGGGCACTCCTTTAAAGGCAAGGAAGGGCAAAAATATTTTAAGTCAAGTGATAGCGATTGCTGTATGAGTCGTACGATTTTAGAATCAAGCACGGGCAACGCCGGGCCATGCTGCTAGTTATGATCTAAAAATGATCTAACATATTTTATTAATTAAGTATCCATTTTTATAATTTTCTACAATTTGTGTTACAGTTTTTACTTAAAGAATAAAGTAGAATTTGCATATTTTGCTTCTGGTGATTCGTATATAGATTTCAGGTTTGAATATATTTTCCATTCAATGGATCTAATAGACATATATCGATTTTATTTGGATTTATTCTTGAAATAGTAACATCTTGCAGTCAGACTGTAAGCAAAAACCAGCGGAAATTAGGTATTTCTGAATAGTTTTTTCAGACGTTTTTTCAAAACCGAATGTTAAAAAATTGAATGAATCTAATTTTTGGTGTTAGCATTTATAAGATCAAACTCCAGCTTTTACCCTGAGTGCAATGATGATTAAAAGTGAAAAAGCAATCTGCGGTAATTTCATTTCGGATTTAGAACTGCAACGGAATTCTAAAAGCTGTAAATATTGATGAATCTATAAATGCACGACATTACATTTCTTCAAATTAGTTGTTGAGATCCTTCAAAGTCCGAAGCGTCTTGCGTTTAAGATTTTCTTATGTAAATCATTATTTATCGTCTGTTATGATCTATTTATGTATCTAAAAGGAGGATAAATCAATAATTAAAATGTCTTCTCCGAAACGGAAATCTTTTCTGACTCTAAGATGTCTCAAACATTGCGCAAAATGGCGGTGTTAGGACCTTTTATTTTAAAATAATAAATAGTTATATAAATATGAAGATCAGAAAATCGAATTTGTTGATTAACTGATTTTGTTTGTGACGACGTATTGACACGTTATGCGTTATTTAAAACTGAAAAGAAATTTTGGATTTGAAGAATAATTCGAAAATACGAGTGAATAAAGTATGAACAAACTTTTGGAAGTAAGAAAGATTTTTCCACAAATCCGTTCTATTACTTAATCCGATTCCTCATTGCCAGTGGTGGAACATGCTGAAGTAAAAAAAAATGGATATATTGAAGCAGAAAGAGAGGGAAGAAAAAAGAATGAATTAAAGAGAGAGAGAGAGAGAGAGGGAGACAGGGGAAAAAGAATGAATGAAGAAAGCAAAGAAAAAAGCAATGAATGAAGAGAGTGAAGTAAAAAGAATGAATAAAGAGAGGAAAGAAAAAAGAATGAATGAAGACAGGAAAGAACAAAGAATGAACGAGGAGAAAAGAAAAAAAAATAAATGAAGAGAGGAAAGAAACAAGAATGAATGTAGAGAGGAAAGAAAAACGAGTGACTGAAGAGTGGGAAGAAAAAGAATGAATGAAGAGAAGAAAGAAAAATGAATGAATGAACAGAGGAAAGAAAAAAGAATGAATGAACAGAGGAAAGAAAAAAGAATGAATGAACAGAGGAAAGAAAAAAGAATGAATGAAAAGAGGAAAGAAAAAAGAATGAATGAAAAAAGGAAAGAAAAAAGAATGAATGAAAAAAGGAAGAAAAAGTATGAATGAAAAGAGGAAAGAAAAAAGAATGAATGAAGAGAAGAAAGAAAAAAGAATGAATGAAAAGAGGAAAGAAAAAAGAATGAATGAAGAGAAGAAAGAAAAAAGAATGAATGAAGAGATTAAAGAAAAAAGAATGAATGAAAAGAAGAAAGAAAAAAGAATGAATGAATAGATGAAAGAAAATGAATGACTGAAGTGTGGAAAGAAAATGATTGGATGAAGAGAGGAAAGAAAAAAGAATGAATGAAAAGAGGAAAGATAAAAGAATGAATGAAAAGCAAAAGAAAAAAGAATGAATGAAAAGAGGAAAGAAAAAAGAATGAATGAAGAGAGGAAAGAAAAAAGAATGAAGGAAAAGAGGAAAGAAAAAAGAATGAATGAAGAGAGGAAAGAAAAAAATGAATGAAGAGAGGAAAGAAAAAAGAATGACTGAAGTGTGGAAAGAAAATGATTGGATGAAGAGAGGAAAGAAAAAAGAATGAATGAAAAGAGGAAAGAAAAAAGAATGAATGAAAAGAGGAAAGATAAAAGAATGAATGAAGAGAGGAAAGAAATAAGAATGAATGAAAAGAGGAAAGAAAAAAGAATGAATGAAGAGATGAATGAAAAAAGAATGAATGAAAAGATGAATGAAAAAAGAATGAATGAAAAGATGAAAGAAAATGAATGACTGAAGAGAGGAAAGAAATAAGAATGAATGAAAAGAGGAAAGAAAAAAGAATGAATGAAAAGAGGAAAGAAAAAAGAATGAATGGAGAGAGGAAAGAAAAAAGAATGAATGAAAAGAGGAAAGAAATAAGAATGAATGAAGCTAGGAATGAAAAAAGAATGAATGAAAAGAGGAATGACAAAAGAATGAATGAAGAGATGAATGAAAAAATAATGAATGGATAGATGAAAGAAAATGAATGACTGAAGAGAGGAAAGAAAAAAGAATGAATGAAAAGAGGAAAGAAAAAAGAATGAATGAAGGGAGGAGAGTGAGTGTTTCAAGAATTATAAATTTTAAACAAAAGAATATGGAAACATTTAAGCGTAAGAAAGAACACATTATAAGACGAATGATAAAAAGGAAGAAACGAATTAAAATATATAATAAAAAAAAAAAACTTAGATGAAAAACGTGACTACCGTTAGAATGGAGAGATCAGGTGATAAACTGTGCTTTCTTTAAAGATTTAGTTTTTTCATTAATTTTTGCCATGGAAACACTAACACTACTGTTAGGTCTTTTGTCACGTTCCCGCCATTATTCATAGCCACATTGACTTCAGAATTCAAATACCCCGGACATTATTTATAGCCAATTTGTCTTCTTCAGAATTCATATACCTCGGACATCATTTATAGCCATTTCGAGATTTTCGGAATTTATATAAATTAGAAATTTTTTTTATAGCTACAGTGTCTTCTTTAGAAATATATACCTCGGCCATTTTTATAACCAATTTGTTTTTTTTAGAATTCATATACTTCGTACATTAATTATCGCCACATTTTCTCCTTCAGAAGTTATATACCTCTGACAAGTTCATGTACCTCGTCATTTTTGATGCAACTTTGTCTGTTCATATACTTTCGACCTTTGTCTTCTTCAGAATTCATACGCCTCTGGAAATTTTTAATAGCTACATTGTCTTCTTTAGAAATATATACATCGGACATTTTTATAGTCAATTTTTCTCTTCTGAATTCATATACCGCTGACACATTTTTCATAGCCACTTGTCTTCAGAATCCATATACCACGGATAGTTTTATAGCCACTTTGACTTCTTTAGAATTCATATAAATTAGACATTCTTAATAGCCACATTGTCTACAATAGAATTCATATAATTCGGATATTTTATAGCCACATATTTTTATCGAGAAGTCATATACATAGCGCATTTTTACACCCGTTTTTTTATTCTTCATAATCCATATACCACAGACTTTTTTTTATAGCCACTTTGTTTTAGCCAGAATTCATATACCTAGCGTATTTTATAACCACTTATTATTTTTCAGAATTAATATACCTCGGATATTTTCATAGCTACATTTTTATTATCGATATATTCATATTCATGGCGCATTTTTATAGCCACTTTTTATTCTTCAGAATTCATATACAACGTATATTTTTATAGCCACTTTTTTAAAAAATTCTTATATCTGACATATTGTTTTATATCCACTTTGTCTTCTTCAGAATAAAGAAGATTCGGGCATATTTTTATAGCCACTTTGTCTTCTTTAGGCTGAGTTCATAATAGGAAAGCCAACATTGTATCATATAAAATCTTCCAAAGAAACTATTCTATCACTATCACAATGAACAAATAAATAAAAAAAATCATGATTGTTATGAAACCAGAATTGAAATTGACGATGCTATTAAAAAGTTTGTCAGTTTTATGGAAAGAAAACCAGCATTCGGCTATGACGATTGCAATAATACACGAAGAGATAAAAAGTGTCTTTCGTTTAAAAATTGCACGAACGAAATGCGGAAAAATTTGAGAATGACATTAAAAGAGAAAGAATCATCATGCAACAGCGATTAAAAAATCCTTGTTACATTATTTGTTTTGCATACGTGACATTGCATACGTGACTTAACTTATTGAATTTTCATTAACATTACATAATTTATTTCTTTTTCCTTAAAATCAATTCCGTTATATTTCACTCACCATTAGCTGATTTTGTTTACTATAAAACATTGAAAATAAACGTTTAAGCAGATTTCCGTTCTTTTATTTTAATCTAAATATATCCGTTAGACACTTTTATAGCCACTTTCTTCAGAATACATATATCTAGAACAGTTTTTCGTCGCCAGGTTGCCTTCATCAGATTTTATATATCACGGATATATTTTTCATAGCAACGTTGTCTTCTTCAGAATACATATACGGCCGACATTTGATATAGCCAATTTGTCTTTTTCAGAATACAAATACGGCTGATATTTGATATAGCAACTTTGTCTTCTGCAGGATACATATACGGCTGACATTTCATATAGGCACTTTGTTTTCTTTACAATACATATACGGCTGACGGTTGATATAGCCACTTTGTCTTCTTCAGAATACATAAACGGCCGACATTTGATATAGCCACTTTTTCTTCTTCAGAATACATATAAGGCTGACGTTTGATGTAGCCACTTTGTCTTCTTCAGAATACATATACGGCCAACATTTGATATAGACACTTTGTCTTCTTCAGAATACATATACGGCCAACATTTGATATAGACACTTTGTCTTCTTCAGAATACATATACGGGCGACGTTTGATATAGCCACTTTGTCTTCTTCAGAATGCGTGTACTTCAGACGTTTTTATAGCCACTATTTTCTTCAGAATACATATACTTAGAAAACTTTTTCCTCGCCAGTTTCTTCTTCTTCAGAATGTGTACACCGCGGACATTTTATTCATAGCAACTTTGTCTTCATTTTTTTCTTTCTCGAAAACAAATACATATAATGGACATGAGCTGAGTGTAGTTTTTTTATCGGCGCGGGAAATGCTTTGTGGTGTCTAGTTCAAATTGCAGACGTATAAATACTGTTCGAAAAGTCTGAATCTATCTCTTCTGTAGGGGTACGTATAAATACTGTTCGAAAAGTCTGAATCTATCTCTTCTGTAGGGGTACGTATAAATACTGTTCGAAAAGTCTGAATCTATCTCTTCTGTAGGGGTACGTATAAATACTGTTCGAAAAGTCTGAATCTATCTCTTCTGTAGGGGTACGTATAAATACTGTTCGAAAAGTCTGAATCTATCTCTTCTGTAGGGGTACGTATAAATACTGTTCGAAAAGTCTGAATCTATCTCTTCTGTAGGGGTACGTATAAATACTGTTCGAAAAGTCTGAATCTATCTCTTCTGTAGGGGTACGTATAAATACTGTTCGAAAAGTCTGAATCTATCTCTTCTGTAGGGGTACGTATAAATACTGTTCGAAAAGTCTGAATCTATCTCTTCTGTAGGGGTACGTATAAATACTGTTCGAAAAGTCTGAATCTATCTCTTCTGTAGGGGTTAACAGCTGTGCAGTCTGGTTCCTCTAGCTTCAGCTCTTAGAAACCGACAACACTGAGTTTAAATCAACTGAAATGCTGAAATTTAATTTTCTTGGGAGCATTAATAATTTCATTTACAAAAATGTTAAGCATTGTCTAGTCTGGTCAATACCTATATGAGTGACCGTTTGATGACAATATGACACTGCCTAAGAATGAGGATTTGGAATCGTTTTTTTTAGCGGCATATCAACTTCTTATGGGTCATTTAATGTCGAAATTTAATTTTCTTGCGAGCTCTGAAGTATTTACATAATTTTATTGTAAATAGGTATTGTTGGTTACTTTTGTTATAAATATGTATTGTTGATAAATTTTTTATTGTATTTTTGCAATAAATGAGTCCTTTTTATACTTTCATAGATTCTTGTTTTTGCTTGAGGATTTACTATTTGCTTATAGGTGGGGACATCACACGTGCTACCACCCCGGGTCAGGGTGGATCTGGGAACAGTCGCAATTGATTGCCCCTCAAAAGCTTCAGTCTCCCTTTGCTGCCGGATAAAGCTTAGCGCCATGCCTTACGACTGGAAATTGGGGGATGATACGCTAAAGTAATTTAATTTGATTTATGATACCCACCTATCCTCAAGGTATTTTGCTCATACAGAGACTATCTTTTTTAATTCTAACCCGAGGATGCCAAAGGGAGCCTACGTTCTCCGACGAGTCTCGTCGTTAAAGAATCTTTCACTTTGTTCCATCATCTTCAGTAAGGAGAATACTTGAGATCCAGGAAGGTGTAGTGCCATTAGGTCTCTTTAGAAAAGACAGCAATAAGTATGTATCGAAGAGTAAAAAGAGAGATAAAGTACAAAATAATAACATTGAAGAATTCTGGAGTACAGATTTCTTGTAACGTTAAAGTTATACCGAATTATTTTTGTTTCAATATAAGCTGAACCCGACGGTCCCAAGAGAACAATAATGGCTTCTGTTCATCCGTAATCTTTTTTTTTTTTTTTATTCTTGCTGCCTCTCTACCAAATTCCGCCATTTTTAACTTGTGTAGGAGAGATAGATTCCCGTCTGGAATGGAACGGACTTGTTGTCTTCTCACGCAAGTATCAAATCTAATTTGACGGTCTTATTTTCGTTTTCCCCTCGCGAGATCTCGCTGGTATTGCATAGATGTAATTATTGACCGCTTTCGCTTCGTATTTTTTTCTCGTTTGTTTAACGATTCATCCTTTTGCTTTCTTTTGAACTTAAATTGGTAAAGGAGATGGCAGCGAAAGAAAACGGTCTCTTCAATAAAGTCGTCAAGCACCTCTGTCTAAATTGCCTTTCCAAGTGATGCCAATATAAAAAGGCGAATGTTTAAACAACCCAGGATCAGTAAAAGTTCAATAAACTTAGGAATAAATATGCTAAATAAATGTCTTAACACGTCACGAATAGACAAACAGATAGGAACACAATGTGAGGCGGGAAGGAGCGCTTATATTAAAATAAAATAACGCGTTAAAACGTAATATTTTAAAAACGATAAAACTGACATGCCACAAAGCACAAAAGGCATACATACGATCACAACATTATCAACAAAATATCTTTGATAAAAACATGGGATAACGATGTATCAATGTTGGTATTTGTGGGTTGTCTGACAACACGTTTTAAATTAAGTTTTTGAACTTTTCACAAATACAGATGTGCAAAAATATAACTATCCCAAAGATTTGTTTAGCAGTTTGAAAAATAAAAAGAAACAAAGAAAAATTAATCAAAAAACATTTTAAATCCTAGTTCTAATTTTATAAAAAAAGATCATCAATACGTAAATTCATTGGACTAAGTTAATGTTGATGTTGATGCGTCTACGCCTGCGTACGAACAAGAGACGCGGGAAAAACTAAAATTTTAAATTTAAATCAATCTTCTTTCTTTCTTTGTCCTACCTTCCTGTCTTTTTTCTTTCTTTCTACATTTCATTTGCAATTCACCAACTCACATTTACTTTTCATCCTTAGCTTCCTTTCACACTCACGCCACTTCAACTTCCCCCTTCTCTTTCTTTCTTTCTTTCTTTCTTCCTTTCTTTCTTTCTTTCTTTCTTTCTTTCTTTCTTTCTTTCTTTCTTTCTTTTGTTCACGTTTCCACAACCTGAAATTTTGTTTCTTTGCTTGTATCTTTTTTTCTTTCTTTCTTTCTTACTTTCGTTCACATTTCCAATTTTCAATTTTCTGTCTTTCTTTCTTTTCTACATTCTTTCTTTCTGTCTTTTTCCGACTTCCTTGTCTTTTTTTCCATTCTTTCTTCTTTTCGTTTACATCTCACCACCTCAAATTTACTTTCCTTCTATCCTTTCTTTCACACTAACACCACCTCGTCTTTTCTTTTCTTCCTGCTTTTTCTTTCTTTCTTTCTTTCTTTCTTTCTTTCTTTCTTTTACTGCTTTTTACTTGTAGCCATTCGTCGTTCCTTCAACATATTTTTTCTTTCACTTCCTTCTTCTTACTTTCGTTTACCGACATTTAAGCGTTTGTCGTTTATCCTTTTTTTGATCCCTAATTATTCTTTCTGCCTTTCCTTCACTTCTGCCTTTCCACCGCCCCCTCGTTCCTTCCTTTCTTCCTTCTCTCCTTCCCTCCTTCCTTCCTTCCTTCCTTCCTTACTTCCTTCCCTCTTTCCTTATCTCCTTCCTTCCTTCTTCCTTCATTCCTTCGTCCGACCCTTCCTTCCTTCCTTCCATCACTACTGCCTTCCCTCCTCTCTTCCTTCCTTCACTGCTGCCTTCCCTCCTTCCTTCCTCCTTCTTCCTTCCTTCCTTCTTTCCTCCTTTCCTTCCTTCATCCCGTCCTTCCTTCCTTCCTTCCTTCCTTCTTCCTTCATTCCTTCGTTCGTTCCTTCCTTCCATCACTGCTGCCTTCCCTCCTTCCTTCCTTCCATCACTGCTGCCTTCCCTCCTTCCTTCCTCCTTCTTCCTTCCTTCCTCCTTCTTCCTTCCTTCTTTCTTTCCTTCCTTTCTTCGCTCCTTCCTTCCTTTTTCTTTCCCTCCTTCTTTCCTTCGCCTTTTCCCTCCTTCCTTCCTTCCTTTTTTGATATTGATCCTTGTAACCATCCACTGTTTCTTCACAAATATTTCCCCATTTTCTTTCTTTCTTTCTTTCTTTCTTTCTTTCTTTCTTACAACAACCTTTCTACTTTTACCGTTCGTTCTTCTTCAGTATTCAATGTTTGTCCAGTTCTTTTGTCATTTCTTTCTTTTCTGGTTTTCTTGTTTTTATTTTATTTTATTTTTTTTTTACTTTTTCAAAAGGCGGGAATCTCTTTAAAACTTTAAGACGAAAAATCAAGTCATTGTCTAAATTACGCCGCATTAGCACCTCCTGATACTAATGGCGCCAACAATGACCCCCGACTCTTTTTGATTAAAACATTCCCGTAGGCTTCGCGTAGATTTACGGCTGGTAAACCAAAAACTACTTTTTCTCGTTGTTTTTAATTAATTGAGATTTGCCTGAAGACAGAAGCTTTTAAAATCCCGTCCCAACGAACAAATGAATAGAGCTCACAACAATGACGACGACGACAGGAAGGCAATTTCATGTGATTGGTAATGGTTTTAAGTTGATGAATTCTCAGGCAGAGGATTTATTTTTTAAGGCGTTAACTTTTGCGAATTCTAATTCACAGAATTTTCTTTAAATGCTACTTCAGAATCATTCGATATTTGCTTTGGTAAGATGAGTATGACGCAAATCCAGCTGGGGAAAAAAAAAGGAAAAAAAAATCTAAGATAATATGGCGCCTTTACTCGAATATTTTTCCTCTATATGTCGTATCCTTTCAGAACGCGGTTAATCATAGCTCTCCACACCTTCCTTTCTTTTGTAGCTCTTTGTAAGGTTTCTCTTTTTTCCTGCCTAATCTATTTTCTGTCAACCATTTACACAAGCAGGTTAGAAGGATAAGTGACTGGATCTTTTCTCTGTCCCTTCTTTTCAATGACTCCTGTTCGTGCCAAATTCTCCAAGCCTTCTTTCTTCATTATGTCGCCTAGAAATTTCAACTAACCATATCCTAACCCTAACCCTATTTTCTAACACTAACCCTAACACTGATTCATGTATAGTTGATAATTTTGTTTCTATTTTCTTACAACTTCCTCACCGCTCACATGCTCCATCCATGTTATTCTTGGCGTTCTTTTATAGCGCTACGTCTCTCATACCTCAAGTATTCTCTTCATCTGACCACCCAGGATATGACTATAAACTACATCCGTCAGCAAGGCCTCTGACCATGAGGCTTTGGGCAGAGTGGAACGACATCTCAATTGCTATTGTTCCCAGGTTCACCCTGACACGGGGTGGTAGCACCTGTTAGGGTCCCGGCTATGGGAAAATAGTTACCCACACACTGGGCGAAAACACTATGACAGTATAGTAGATTTTATAGTACATATACCATCAATATATTTTTGAAGGAAAAAATCATTACCAGCTGTCGACAAAAACTTCTTTACAAAAATTCGTCAAGGAAACCTGATCTGCAAAATGATTTCTTAAAAAGAATATATATTCTATACATACGAATCTATCCTAAATATATTGTAGGATTAAATAACCCATGAAATTGATATACTGTAAAACAAAATATGCCACAGCCAAAAATACGTTAATGAATCATGATTTACAAACTGATTTCTTACAAAGATTATATATTCTATTCATACGAATTTATCCTAAATATATTGTAGCATTAAATAAACCATTGGGTTGATGTACCGTAAAACAAAATATGCCACAACCAAAAATACGTCAATGAAACACGATTTACAAACTTATTTCTTACAAAAATACGTATTCTATTCATACGAACTTATCCTAAATATATTGTTACATTAAATAACACATTAGGTTGATATACCGTAAAGCAGCATATGGCACAACCAAAAATACGTCAATGAAACATGATTTACAAACTGATTTCTTGAAAAGAATATATATTCTATTCATACGAACCTATCTTAAACATATTGTAGCAATCAATAACCCATTAGGTTGATATATCGTAAAACAAAAACATAAATCAAACCAGACCAATCTTTATTTGAAATAATATAGCCCAGCATCCATTGCTGTATATCAGGACCGATGTTACAGAGATTTTCAGCAATCTTTTCGTTGTTTCTTGCAACGTTTCCTTGTTTTATTAATGGCTGTTTAGGTTTTGGAAAATGTCTTTGGACAATTCCAATACGCCCTTCTCTTAAAACCTCTCCGAGATATTTAAAGGTCTTTGCGTGTTTGATTTTGAAATCCTCAATCCGTTGTTCGTATCTTGGGCATTTTTTTCTTGCCGAAAACCACATATTCTGTCTTCTTAAAATCAATGCTCACTTGCACCCCCCGTTTCCTATAATAGAGTCCCTGTAGTTTTCTGCTTGTGTCTGCCAACTTAGTATTAAAAAAGTGATATCTATCTGTTTCAAATTTAGAACCATATAGAATTATATTATTTTTCTAAGCGTAGCTTAGATGTGGTACAAGGCCGAAAGTATGCGCACCCAGTGAGGACTAAGTTCACTATTCAGTCGGAGTTGAACTAGCGATACAAGCTTTTTAACCATGTCGAAGTGCCCGATCATTATGCAATTATAGATTTTTCTAAACGTCGTAAATTTCAGCAGGTCAAAATTGTAATGAGATTAGACTTCAGTTTAAGGGATCATTCCCTGATTTTGAAACAACGGTTTTCGTAGGATCACCGAAGTTAAGCATCGTCAAACCTAGATGGGTGGCCGTTTGGAAATACCAGGGACTGTACGCTTGGATGTGCGGTTGGTGTAACGGACGATGTCTCGGAATTGTTCAGCGAAGAGCCGAGTTCTAATAGTTTCTTTATATTCATTTACATGCAAATACCATTGGGAAAAAGGTACGTATACACCTGTTCTCCCTGTAACGATATAAGCTGTCAGCTAAATATGTTGCTAAGGACCTACACGCATCACAGACATCTCTTTGACAATAATCTGTCTTGGCAAAGAAGGTCAAGTTAATAAAGTGAACTTCCCAATGACCATGTCAACCGATCTTGACAAAGGAGGTGAATGAGCGAACTTATACTGAGATCTTGATGAATGACTTTTTTTTTAGATGAACCTGACAAGACAAAGAACAATGTTTTCTATAAGACAGTGGTTTGTTTGTTTGTTGATTTAGCGGCACATCAACTCCTTATGGGTCATTTAATGCCGAAATTTTATTTTCTTGTGAGCATTTGTAATTTTTTTTCTAAAAATGTCCATACTTTCTTCGTGATAAGAGAGAGGTCACTAACCGAAAAAAGAAAAACCCAGAGAAACCTAGAGAGGGACAAAAGACGGCCTCATTACCATGCAAAAGGAAGACACACCCATTAGACAGTCCACATCTCCTGACCTCTTTCTTGCTAATCTAAGGCTAGAAACAGAATAAAATTTACCTACTGCTACAAACAGCACTGAGACTCAACGCTACGCCCTCAGACTTGTATCAGTCAGTCAGTTATGTTCCATGCGTGATACACGCTTAGCCGATCATGTATCGAAAGATACATGACTGACGAGGCAGATTTCCTTTCCTGCAGTAGGTTGCCATTTCTTTATGCGGTAGATCAGTTGCCATCCAAGGAAATAGAACCCAGTCTGTTCTGCTATTTAAATAGAAATATAAGATTCATACCTTTCCCAAGGTATTAGCACATAAGTGAATGTAAGGGATTCGACTGGAATTCGAACTCGGGGCTCCGATTCCTCAATGCGAGCAGCTATCCATTACTCCACCGTGACTCCACCGTGCCAGACTTGTATCATTAAACCCTTATTATTTAAAAAAAATAAAATAAAATAAAATAAAATAAATCTTAAAAAACTAAAAATATCATCTGGCTTTAAATAACCTGCAAGGGTTGATAAACCAGAAAAAAACGAATCCATCAAACATATGTACTGTTTAAACATTTATTAGTTTGGTGCAAAAATAATGACGTAATAATGTCGTTTTTTTACGTTAAAAATACGTCATAAAACGACATTATTACGTCATTATTTTTGCACCAACCTAATACAAATTAATTCTAAGGGTTAAAAACGAGTCGAAAATGGTTTCGAAGCTGCTTGACGCCAGTCATTTACACGCGTAGAGGCCAGGTATAACATCTGTTTAAATGTCTGGTTCGTTAGGTGACCGGGTATGTAGGTGGAAGAAAAAGAATCTGTCAATAAAAAAAAAAAAAAAAACTCGATATATTCTCTGTTTTTTTTTTTTTTAACTTTTTTATTTACTTGTTATAAAGTTTTTTCCTGTTTCCCATCTACAAAGAATGGTTTAGGGTTATTCACTAGTTGTATACAAGTACGCATTAGTTTTCTCTTACTGTTCTTCAAATGTACACCCTTGTGCAAATTAATTGAATCAACCACTTTAGTTTCCTTTCTTTCACCATACAGTCAGTTTTAGACCCACTGGAGTGACAGGGTGTAACCGATTTCTATTTTTTTCAGTAGAATAGGTTAATTACAGTGGTGTGCAGTAATATGAATCTATTTTCGGCGTGTATGATGAAATTTGTTTGGCCTTAAAAAATATTGCATGATCTGCGATTGCATTCGATTTTCTCACACCCAGACAATATTGTCTCGACTGTCGATTAGTTGTCTTAAGGCCATTGTCTGCGATGGACATTACTCCAAGGAGCGTACGAAAATTGTAACGCCGCACGAACACAATAGCAAGCTTTACCAGTGAGCAAATCAGTGTACTATAGACATGCCCGGAAAATCTCCTGATTTAAATCTAACCGAGAATCGGTGGTCAATCTGCAAGGAAAGACTCCGTGGAATGGACATACGAAGTACTAATATGTGCACTGGGTCATGTTTCATTGGAACAAAAAGTAAATAATAACGGAATTATTCGTTTTGTTTCAATTAATTTGCACAAAGGTGTACTTCGCAACTCCTACTACAACTTTAGGGGGAGGGAGATATGGTGATATCAGTCGTGATTTTCAGTCAAATCACCACGTGACTTTGTCTCAATACGTTGTAAAGGTTATCTTTAAAATTTCCAAATGTACTTAATAACTAGCGGTTGAAAACCGATCATTCTAGCAATAGCCTTATCTAGATGATTTGAGTGAAAATTACAAATGATGCAACAAAAGGCATCGAAGCTGTTTGAGGCCAGACCCTTACACTCGTGGCTGCCAGGTATAACATCTGTTTAAATGTACAGCTCGTTTAGCGACCAGGTCAATAAGCCGTAGAAAACGGATAATTCTAGCAACAGCCTTATGTAGAGGATTTGAGTGCTATGAGAATTTATTGATTACTAAATGTTTTATAACACTGGTCAACCAAAAAAAAAATTGATATGGTGTCGAGACAAATGACCTTACTTTTCTTGGTTAGCTACCATTTTTGTGGTGCAAAAATGCCTTATTTTTGGAAAAGAAAGCATTTTGTTTACATTTGTTTTCTGTATGATATTGACCAATGGTAATGTTTCTCAAAATAAAATCGTAGAAACCTCTCAATTTGTATTTTAACCAACAAATTGAGTCCGCTTATTGAGAAATACTATTTTTGCTATAACAATCAGACCCTAAGTTTTAAAAATAACACGATTGAATATACCAATAAACTAAACAGAAGAAATAAAACCTTCGCGAACATAAGAACTAAGGTAAAATTTTTCTCTTTCTTGATTGTCTGTCATGTTCAATGTTATTTAAGTCCCTTTTGATATTCCAGCAGTATCATGTGTACAATGAAATAGGTGCATTCAATTGGGATGTCTTTAGTTGGAGTTTCTTTCCAACTGTAAAAACAAAATTCTCTTAATGTGCTTCGTTTCATTCCGTAGTGATGGGATAAAAGTGATGGAATAAATTTATGAATATCAAACAGAAGATTTTAGAGTTTCATTTTTTTGATGTCACCTCAATTATCAGGTTTCCTAAAGTCTATTACTGATAAAGTTTACCAGTTAATTTGAATTTTGTCGATAAACTGGAAAACTTCGGTATTTCTATTTTAAAATTGTTGACTCAAAAACATTTTTTTTCTTATTAAAATAGTTTATTTCATGTGGCTGTCATAATTTGCTCGGCCTACCTGAAAATTAATGGCTTTCTACGAACTTTATTAACTAAATGTTGCGATCAGCCAAGATCGTAAATTTACCTTTTTTTTTTCCAAAAAATGAGCAATTTCAGTACAGCAAAAATGGTAGCTAATCATGAAAAACTAAGATCATTTTGAAAATTAGTACCATCAAATTAGCTGAAAAACGTGTTTTGTTTCTTGGCATCAAAAATCGTGTTGGCCAGTGTAATTGACGTTGAATCGTAGTTGCCTGTTCAAGAACAAGAAGAGCTATATAAAGGGAGGTAACTTTCACTATTCAACATGCGTCAAGGAACTGATATTTTTTTTATGAAGAATTAATTCTTATGTAAATTTAGGAAGAGAAATTCTTTCAAATATTTGTTTTAGTTTTTAAACATAATTTTTGTTAAAATAGCGGTTTAGGTTATTTCCTTGAATATTTTTATTTTCTAGTACAGCCATATATAATTAGAAAAACGGGGATATAAATGATACTTATAGATATCCGAGAAGATTGTGTTTCTGTTTTTTTTTAATAGTTTGAAGAATTTCTATCCTTTATTGCAGTCCTTACCTGTTCTGTGTTTGTGAAAGAATCCTTATTGAAAAACACTTATGTTTTCTGCATAGGGAAAGACAAAACCTTTTTCTTCTGTGCCTTTTTCTGCTATGATCAAATAAAATGAAAACGGATAATTCTAGCATTAGACTTATGTAGACGATTTCAGTTCCATGAAGATTTATTGATTACTAAATGTTTTATAATTGCTGCAGAATCGTAGATGACTGTTCCTAAATATAGACTTTATGTTACCTTGGATTATATTTTCATAGCTATTCGATCTTTTTTTTCTATTACAAATATTTTAGAGTCAATCGGATAACAATAGAATAAATTATTGGCGTTGTTTTTGCGACTACGTTCTCATTATAAAGAACTTTAGTAACCTTCTTAAAAGTTTATTTGTTCATCGATAATATTATTTAAAATGCCGTTATTAATGGGTGTATATTTTATATTGATGAGTTACTTTGTTGAAAGTTTTTTTAGAGGAGCAAAGTAACTTGTTTCAAATTTTGAATACGTTTTATTTTTATTATCGATATTTTATATCGATGTGAATATACATTTTTTTTATTCAAGAAAGTGTTGCCTGTAACAAGAAGAGGCATATAAAGGGAGGTAATAAAATTGTGACTATTCGATAGACGTCTAGGAAACGGACATTTTTATGAATATTTAATTCTTATGTGAATTTAAGAAGACATATAAAGACATATTTCTGGAGAGTTTGATATGAAAGTGATCGATATTCTCGACTGGCACCTACGCTCAGGTCTGTCTATCTATCTATCTATCTATCTATCTATCTATCTATCGTCATACGTAACTATATCAACCTGTGCATATCTAAATTTCTTCCTAGGTTTCTTTCCCACTCTGTTCCTATCTATCTATCTATCTATCTATCTATCTATCTATCTATCTATCTATCTATCTATCGTCATACGTAACTATATCAACCTGTGCATATCTAAATTTCTTCCTAGGTTTCTCTCCCACTCTGTTCCTATCTATCTATCTATCTATCTATCTATATATCTATCAAAATTTATTACTATCTATACTAATCTATTAATATATGTCTATGACATTTAACAAGCATCAGGAATCATTTACCAACTAGATGTTTGTATTTCTTATAATAATAATAAACATTGAATCTTAAGGTAGACGTGATGTAACTTTGGAATATATAAGTTTTTAATAGCTATTTCATCATCTATATAATCGAGACGCAGCTTCCACAGACAGAGCAGACACACTATTGTAAATCTGTCTATATTTCAGAGATGACGTATTATGTACACTATTTACAGTGCTCTGACTATCATCCTCATCTTTGTTGCCATATTTATCACAACGTTTAGGCCGTTGTATGCGCCGGCATTTCTTCTGGTGGTTGGAATTGCAATATGAGCTCTGGTAAAAAAAAAAAAATTAATGATAACACGAAAAATTGCAATATGAGCCCTGGTAAAAAAAAAAATAAGGCTGGAGACATTGGGTTTATAATACCCATAAACTCATACACAGGTGGGCACTTGGCACAGTGGATAAAGGCATGGTTAGATCCAGTGACAGGACCCAAAGAGTGTGAGTTCAATACCTGGTTAAGGCAGTGGAGAACTTTCAGAGGGGAATTAACAGGAGATAACTAATAACTGACATCCATTAGACATGGCACGTGGAACTAGAACAGTCCACCCCAGCGAGTGAAATAAACGGTTCAGTTCGACATTCCAACCACCTGAAGAAGGCTGGAGCGTAAAACTTCCGAAACGTTGTGATAAATATGGCAACAAAGTTGAGGATGATAGTCCGAGCAATGTAACTAGTGTACATCTCACGTTAGATCTAATTTCTTCTCACTTTGAAGAAATAAAATTGATTTCCTCTATTCATTCTATTTAGAGATATTTTAAGCTGAATTTAAAACAAAAAAAATTAAATTTACAAAATGTTTGTGTTAATTTAAACTCAATAAAAATTAAAAAAATAAAATAAAATCACTCATTTTTTTTTCAGTTATTTTAAAATTCGTATTTTTAAATTTTCCCCCCTCATATATATATATATATATATATATATATATATATATATATATATATATATATATATATAAATGACAATAGGAAAACTGTAGTTATTGCTGATGCGTTTCGTCCAATGTGGACTTTCTCAAAGCAAAAAGCGAAATGAATTTAATTAAAGAAAGTAACTAAAAAAAAACAAAAAACAGAATGTTCTTAGCAACTGGAGGAATGTAGAGAACGCTATTTTCATATTGTTAATTAAAAATAACATCAGTTATTGTCACGTGTGGAGAATATTGTCATTATAGCTGTGTTGACGGATTCAATTTTGATTTTATGATATTGTTATGTACATTTGTTTGGGAGAGCAGTAATTTTCTTAAGAAAGGTGAAATAGGGAAAACGGCTGGGCGTAGATTAATATTTGGGTAATATTCTATGTCGGCACTCTCTAGAATTTTTCTTCTGAGTGAGTTATTTTCTTTTTTTTATGATTGCAGCATTTTTAAAATCAAAATTATTGTTAAATTCATTTTTATGTGTGACTAGTGCATTAGCTAAGTTGTTTTTTGTGAGGTCTCTTTTGTGCTCATAAATGCATTTTTTCAAACTTCTACTTGTTTCTCCATTATATTGGGAGGAACACTTTTGGCAATTTATTTTATAAATGACTGCTTCAGAAATATTATTGCTATTAATGTTTGAAGATCTTAGTATATCCATAATGGTTTTGGAAGTGTTTGTGACTATTTCAAGATTATTTAGATGGGATAGGTTATTCTGGATAGTGGACGTGACAGAGTTGGTCAGTAGTATTATGTATCTGTTTTCATGTGATTTATTATTGCGGATTATGTTATTAGTTTTGTTTCGTTTGTATATTTTGTATGCCTTTATTCTTGCGTTGTGGATGAAATGATATGGGTATTGTAGGTTTTTGAATGTGTCTTCTATGCATGTTTCTTCTTTAAGTAAATATTGGAGACTACAGATTCTTAATGCTTTTAGATAGAAACCTATAATAATTCCAGATTTAATTTTTGAAGAGTGGTTTGAGTAGAAACTAATCAGAACATTTTTGTTCGTAGCCTTTCTGTAAACGTCAAAATTGAGTTCATTATTATTTCTATGTAATATGATGTCTAGGAACGGAAGAATGTAGTTGGTTTCGGTTTCGAAAGTGAAGTTTATTGTAGGTTCAATGTTGTTAAGTTTGGTGTTTTTTGGAATTATTAATAACGAGTCGTCTATGTATCTGAAATATGAAGAGTTTGTAGGGAGAATATTTTTGAAAGAGTCACTTTCTAGAAATTCTAAAAATAGACAAGCAAGAACCCCGCTGAGAGGAGATCCCACTGGTAAACC
Organism: Acanthosepion lycidas; assembly: GCA_963932145.1. Classification (NCBI taxonomy): domain Eukaryota; kingdom Metazoa; phylum Mollusca; class Cephalopoda; order Sepiida; family Sepiidae; genus Acanthosepion; species Acanthosepion lycidas. The sequence continues at coordinate 14,785,580 of OZ010600.1, read as the reverse complement.
TAATTTCTGTCTGTAATGTTGGTTATTAAAAGTAAAGAAACATTGCTTTGTAATTAGTTGGCATATTTTAATGATTTTATGGGTAGATAGAGGTGATTTAATTTTTGCATTTGTTAGTTTTTTTAGTAGATTTATCATTTCTCTATGGCGACGTTTGTATAGAGAGATTTTATATCTAAACTAGCCATATATTTGTTTTTAATGTCTATGTTTTTTAATTTGTTCAAGAGGTCGCCTGAATTTTTTATGTGTGATGGACTAATAGTGCCGAGAAGTGGAGTTAAAATTCTGCTTAGTTTGCGGGCTATTTTATGTGGAGCGCTGCCTATCCCTGATATAATAGGTCTCATTGGTATGTTCGATTTATACGTATTTGGTAATAACATCCAAAAACATCCATATTATATAGATTACCAAAAACGCATAAACCGACGTGACGTGATTTCCCACTACTCGATTGGCACCTAGGTCCCTCCCATTTTACTGTTGAAATAGCTAAATGCAACCGCTACTTTTACTCCAACAGTTGCTTTTCTCGCACTTCCCGCATGTGGAACTCATTTCTGTTTTCTTGTTTTCCTGATAACTGCAATCTTCAAACATTTAAATATAGCGTCAATCGCCATCTTTCATCTTCTTGAATCTCGTTCGTATTTTGTCCTTTCTTGAAACCTCCCTGTTCTCCGTCTTTTAGCATCCAGCTACCACTTTCTTATCAAAGTTGGATTTTATTCAGCTTCGTACAGATTTTCGGGAAATGTCAGACTCTAATTAGTCAATATACGCAATATACGCAAGTGCGCGTTGCAATCCACTCACGTACAAATATTTTTTCCAGCGCATGACCAAGTCAAATTTTCCCGTCAATTTTCTGCGAGCCTGTCGTGTGATTTCATTAATTATAACTAGCAGACACGATCTCTCTCTCTCTCTCTCTCTCTCTCTCTCTTCTGTTCCCTTTTCCTGCGAAGATGTGATCTTAAGGATTTCCGTCTCGACCATGGGCGGTCAGACGTTAAAAGCATATTCACGAATGCACGTACGTACGAAATTTTCCAGACTACATTACAAATATCCAGAACATTTCCAACAAGCAACAAGAACTTTTCTCTTTGAAATACTTTTCTAAAGCTACTGTTTATTCAACATTTCTCAGCTTTATAATTCATTCAACTTTTATGAGCTCAGATAAATCATTAAATCAGTCAAAGAGACATAACATCAACACCTCTACGAATGTACATACAAAAATAAATATAAATGTTGTCATCAAACCATTTTTATTCCTTTTTGCTGTTCCATATTTTGTAATATTTTACGTTAAATATAAATCTTGTGTCAATGTTAATAATGACACTATTCTCCACACGTGACAAATACTGACGTTATTTCCAGTTAACAATATGAAAATTGCGTTCCTCTACATTCCAGTTGCTAGGAACATTCTGTTTTTGTTTTTATTAGTTAACTTGTTCAATTAATTTCATTTCGTATTTTGCTTTGATAAAGTCCACATTGGACGAAACGCGTCAGCAATTAGTAGTTTTCCTATTGTCATTTTTATTCACAAATAAATGCTGTTGCTATAAAACTGTTTTTATTCCTTTTTGCTGTTTCATAATTTGTAATATTTTACGTTAAATATAAATCGTATGGTCATGTTAATAAACAGACATCTACAAATGGTTTATTCTTATTCATATACGACATGAGTCCTATCATTGGATCTAACTAACCCACTTTAATTTTTACTCCACTTAAACCCCTGCACATTATTGGCTTTTTCGCTTTGTTGGCGGTAAAGTGATTAAGGAAAAAAGTATATGGACTAACTTTTAAATTATTAGATTGATTTTTTTTTTTAAAATAAGAAAATAAAAACATTCAAATAAGCAGTGGAATTTTATACATCGATGAGTCTTATATCCGAGGGAAAAATGTATATGGCCTTGTGTGGAATGTTTACTAAGGTCTCTGAAATGATCACCGTAAAGGTTGATTGACACAAGCGACATTCGACCGGACTACAGCCCAGCATGTGAGGAACGATGAGGTTTTGGAAAGGATGCAAACAAGGGGGATATTTAGGAAGAGGGCGGTACGTGCGAAGCTGAGATGCGAAGACGTATTGAGATGGCCAAAGACGCATTCCAAAAGCTGGGAGACAGAAGAATTTCTTTGGTAACAAAGAAAAAAAAAATACTGAACTGCTACTTGGCATCTGTCCTTTTTTACGGTAGCGAATGTTGTACGGTCTCCTCAAAGATGAAGAAAAGACTCGAAGCAATGAAGGTATGGTTCTACAGAAGGATGTTAAGGATAGACTGGACTGAATGTGTGAGTAAACATGAGGTTTTGGAAAGGATGCAAACAAGAAGGAACCTTACACTTAACATCAGGAAGAGGTAGCTGACATTTCTGGGATACGTAATGAGAAAGGAGGGCTTGGTTAATCTGATACTCACAGGGCGGATAGAAGGAAAGCGGGACAAGAAAAAGCAACGTGTGACATACCTAACGGGCCTAAGCAAGTGGATGATAGAATAGGGTTTGAGATAAATAGCAAAAGGACAAAACAATTAGAGAACCACAAGGAATAGGGCGAAGGGGAGAGCCATGATCGCCTACGTCCTGAAGGGACACGGCACATAAAAAGAAAAGAACGTCAAAAGAAAAACCAGAGAGAAAAACAAGGACAGGATAAACATTTGAGAGAGAGGTGGCGCACAGCTAAGAAAGAATGAAAGAAAAGTACTGATTAAGAATGAAAACAGCGGACATTTTGCCCGTTTGCATTTAGAGAAGGTTAATCCGAGCGTTTTGAATTTAAGTAAATTCGTGAATGCCTTCCCGCCAAATCGCACCCGCCAATTTATTTAATGAGATGCACTTCTCAAACGCACTCTCCGATATAACTCAGCTAAATATGCACACTGCTTGACGCCTTTCAATGTTTGGCACTGGTAAAATGAGATTAGTAGACTGGGATTAGGCCGGATTAAATTGATCAGTGGAACTGCGTGGCGAGGTAAATGACGTTGGAATAGCTTCGGACATTGGCAATTATCGAAGAGCGAGGAAAGAAATGGCTTCGAAATTAGACTGATATTTTGAAAACGGATGAATCTGGAAGGTGACAGATTTTATATCTAAAAAAAAACCCCAAAAAAACAGGGCCTTTCACTTACAGATTTGTGTGCGTTAGTTTATATTTAGTAAGTGAAAAATGGTAAACTCCTGTCCATATATATATATCAACGATACTCCATTTTTTACCAGATCTGGTTCTTGTAAATATTGAGGATACTGCCACCGAAGAGGACATATATTACATAGCAGTTCAGGAAATCTTATATTTCTTTCTCAAAAAACTTACATTAGCTGCATTTGGGCGTCAGATCAACAGAGCAACGCTTTGTAGTAAGAAGCTGCTTGAACTTATTTCTCACAAAAGGGCGGTCCTCTGCAATGTAGAACTGGTGGGATTAATGGATATAGTTCATCTAAACACTTTCCAATGAAATAGTGATGGAGGAGTGAGAGGCTTGCGACTTTTCGACTGTGAGAAAGGGGTTGTAGAGTGGAAAATAATATGTCACCCACAAAGAAAATTGATTCATTGCTTGATTGATTCTTTTTCTTCGGCTTATCAATCCTTTGCGGGTTAATCTAATGCCAGAAAATATTTTTAGATTATAAGAATGTTTTTAGATAAGAACTGCCTTTCCCGAAGCTATTTGTGCGTTAGAGAAGATAATGAAGCCAACAGGAATTAGAACTCGACTCTTCGATTAACAACTCCGAGCCATTATACCTTACACCTCCGGTACATTCAAGTTTACGACACTTAGTATTTCCAAGCGGTCAACCATCTAGGAAAAGTGAAGAATGGGCACGTCTTGATCATATATGGCAACAGTTCCCCATATTTGGCTTGATCTGGCTCTTGTAAAGACAGAAGACACTGACATCAATGAGGACATATATTACATAGCAATTCAGCAAATCTTATATTTTTTTCACACAAAATTTATATTGGCTATACTTGGGCAGCAATGTTATTCATCATGAGGGTCGTCTTCGAGTATAGAATCCAGAGGTTAACAGTGAATATTTCGAAGACAGTAGGAAAGCGTTGTTCAGGTTAGCAGTGGATATTTTGGTAAAAATAGCAGAGCATAGTTCGTCCTTCTGTTTCTCTTCGCCTGACAAGCTGGGCTGGACATTCGGGTAGAGTAGACAAAATGGCCGCCTTTATACACGGCAGATTGAATGTTCTACGTCTTTTGATTGGTTAACCTTCTATTGGTGGACTATAAAGTGAGTTAAGTCATTTGAGCTAACTCACTAGTTATATATATATATATATATATATATATATATATATATATATATATATATATATATGTATATGTGTGTGTGTGTGTGTGTGTGTGTGTGTATATATATACACAAAAAACCGTAACAAGTAATACTTCGTTTATACAAGTTTGGTTGGGCCCCTCGAGATAGTTTAATGGTTAACAATGTTACCTAGCTAGAACATTTACGACTGAGTAGTGAGTTCGGATTTCACTGGGTACCCTCTATTTTCAGCCTTGTCCCACATCTGAGCTATGCTTGGGAAATCTCAATAATTAATTTATACAAGTTCGGTAAGGAAACTCGAGTGGATTTAATGGTTAGCAAGCTTGTCTCGCTAGAACAATTACGACTGAGTAGTGAGTTCGACCCTCACTGGGTACCTCCTATTTTCGGTCTTGTCCCACATCTGAGCTACGCTTGGAAAATCACTATACAAGTTAGGTTAACGAAATCAGTGAAATTTCTTTAAGAGCTTTTTCGGCTTTGGGCTGTTTTCTAGTTTTTAGATGAAAAATAGAATATACATAATAAAAAAAAAAATTGTTTAAGTAATTTCGACTTCATGAATTTAGAGGAATGAAGTATGACAAATTTGGAAAAGTTTTCGTCTGACACGTTCCGTACTTTAAGACTTCTTCAGTAAGAAGTAAGGTTCATTAGGACAGCTTCTTACCAAGAATTGCAATATTGTGGAACTGCTTCTCGACCACTATAATCTTCACCTCTTCAAGACTAGGGGGATATCGATCTAGGTAACCAATAGATTTCTAACCTATTTCGAACTGAACCCTTTATTTAATCTACGGGTTTAGACTGTACTCGTTGGAGTTTTTTTTTTTTTTTTTTTTTAATTCTGTCTCTCCCTGCCTGTCAATACCTAAGAAATAATGGAATATTCCGTTTTGATTGCAAGGGGAAAAACCCTACTTGGTTTCAGTAAGAAAATAAAAGAAAGAAAGAGGGGAAGATAGAAATGTATAGCGTCGCCTATCAATACCTAAGAAATAATGAACTATTCCAATTTGATAAGCAGAACGTATCAGAGACGCTACTTGGTTTCACTGAGAAAATGACTAAAAGAAAGAAAGCTATAAAGTAATAAAGAAAGGAATATAGAAGAGCTTAATGATGTTTAAATGAGATGAAAAATGTCAAATTCAATTTTTTTCCTTTGTAGCCACTTCCTAAAATAACGCCCAGCATTCATATTTATGGCGATGTTCAAAGGGGTAGCTTAGATGTGGCTTAAGGCCGAAATATCGGACTCCCAGTGAGGATCGAACTCTCTACTCATTCTAATTTTTTAGCGAGACAAGCTTGCGGACACTTACATTAAGTCGAGCCGCCCCAGCTTTCATATTTATGATTGTCATTACAATACTTTGTTAAAGTGGTTAAACTAAAATCTTTAATGATGCGATAGGAGATTTTCTAGGGATAATTTCTCATCGTCGAAGTCGCCACTAGCTTATTAATCCATCAACTGAAGAATTAAGATTCATCAGAATATTAAAATAGGAAAAACGTAAACCTTTAGTGGGTATGAAATATTTTCCAGTATAAAATATCGATCGAAACTAATAAAGGAAGAATAGCGTTTTCTGAAGTGAATTTTTTACTTACTAGTGTTCGCCTAGTAAAATGCCTAAGAGCCACTCAAGTTAGAACACGACTCAGCGGTATTGTATTAGCGTAAAAAAAGAAGCAAGATGTGAACTTAATGAGGCTATATAGGTTTTATAAATATAAAGGTTATCCCTAGTCTTGAAGAGTTCATGATTATAGTGGTCAGAAATCTGTTCCACAAAGCAGCAGATCTTGGGAGGAAGCTCTCTGAGAGAATCTTACTCCTTACTAATGGTGTACGAAGGGAATAGGGGGACAATTCATATTTGTGTACGTGGCATAAACTGTCCCAAATTTAAAGGCCAGAGTTGGTGGAACCAAGGAATGTGGCTCAACAGAAAACACGTCATGGAAATAACGATAGAATAGAGATAGACGTGAGAAGATTTCGTCAGTGGGAAATGGGTTGTAGAGTAGAAAATAATTCATCACCAAAAAGGCTGCGTAAACACTCTTGAACTCTATCAAGAACGGAACGTGAGTTCTGGGCAACACTAGTGCAGATATGACGTTAAGAGTTATCGATAACGATTGACCATTGACTTGTTTAAGTTAAAATCATAGTTTTCTAGTTCGAAGCATCTACGCGAACTTTCGTTCTTGAAAAAAAAAAAAAAACAGTTTCTGTGGAATTTTACAATTACGTTTGGAACACATACAATATCAAATTGATTCCACGCTATCGAAACAGTATGTCGTTAAAATTAAAGTCTAAACAGATAAAACTAAACAATAGATCGCTCATCTGAATATTTGGCATGGCAATTCCATAGAGAAGCGTTTAGCTTGCTATGTTGTGACTATGAGAAAAAGGATGAGGAATAAAGAATAGGTCTTTCTCCAATACACCATTTGGGTTGAATTCGCTCTTGTAAATAGAGAGTATAGAAGAGGGAGTATAAGAAGATAACCATTTTTTAAGCATCTTTAACAAAATATAGTATACTAGCAGCATGGCCCGGCGTTGCCCGTGCTTGATTCAAAAATCGTACGACCCATACAGCAATCGCTGTCACTTGACTTAAAATATTTTTGCCCTTCCTTGCCTTTAAAGGAGTCCCCTTGCCGTGCTGATGTTGCTACATGCCTTACTTCTTGCCTATCTCACACTGCGATTTTTTTAAAGCTCTATACTAAACATTAAATCTGTTACGAAAAAAGAACTAAACAAAATGAACACAAAACGATCGGCTTTAAAAAAGGACTCGTAACTGGAAAAACCGAATGAAAAAAGAATGTTAAAAACAAATACTTTTTCACAACCAACCCAGTTCTGCGGAATCAGAATCAACGTTGAGTTTAATCAAGCGAATGAGCCAATTGGACTAAAGTGCCATGCAGATTTAAATTTTTCCCACTTGTGACGAATGCAGCTATCTATTTTTTTGTATGCTAGCATGCTAGTTAACATTCGTGTCAGTCAGCTGTTGGCTCTCACGCTGGCCGATAGAATGTTCCTGCCTATTCGTGGCAGCCAGCTATAGGCTCTCACTCTGGCCAGTAGAAAATGGCCGCAAACTACATGAAAACTGCCGTAGAAGCATGAAAAAATGGATTATTTTCACTATCGATGGGAGTTGGGAAATGCAATGTCGGTCTTGGCCTTTCCGCTAACTTGGAGCATGCGCATGTAAATTTTGGTGCAAATCCGTCGAAAATTGCGACCGTACATTCGTCACACACACACACACACACCCATCCTGTCTTTTATAGATGGAGATATGAATTCTACTTGATGCCTGTGGAGAGTCTGTATCCTAATAGACATGTATTTCTAAACATTTTTAAGCAACGTTACATCTCGGCACAAATGAAAATATCACGACACACTTAGAAAAGTTTTTAAAGGATGTACATTTAAATATTCTGAAATAAAACCATATATTTAAAAAAATGTACAGACACAAATATGAACTTTATTTCAATGTTTCTCTCTGATTTATTTCTGCAGTTTATTTAGTGTGAAACATATGCCCCGTAATTTTTCACGATTTCTTTAATGTTTGCCCGAATATACGATGAGCAGACCCTCAATTCTTCTTCAGTCAAGCGTAGTCTTTCTTGCTTCTTATTTTTGATATTATTTAGGGTTGAGAAGCCTATTTCACATAAATAAGAAGCAGAAAATTGCAATAAAACTATTAAAGCCGTTTTAGCTAATGTGGGATAAGAAGTTTAATGCTTATTCATTTACTCAAATACTAACGCTGTGCTATTATTACATACAGACACACGTATGCCGGGTGCGATGGATAAATTGTCGTCTAAATTATGCAGATACAAAATAACACCGATATCTCCTTTTAACGGAAATATTTGCCAAATTTACTTTGAAATACTAAAGATTGAATTTCTTCCATAAAATCGCCATTGTCTTTTACCACGGCCTCCATATAACATTGGAAACTCCTCCAACTCTTCTAGACGATCTCCTTGTTTAAGTTGGTAAATGCTAACATAATTAGGTCATCTTAGGTATTACAAGGATTTTTGTTAGTCTCTCGCTCAACTGCGCCCTAAACATAATAATCAAGAGGGTTGCAGTCTAGGGAGTTAGCTGGCCAGATGTAAGGGTTGATGCGGTCACAGAAATTGTCTGACAGCCATGACTGGGTTCCCGCGTTTGTGTGACGAGTTGGTAAACGACGTCTTCGAGCAGTCATCTTCTATACCCAGGGCAGCACTTGATGTAGGCCTCCTTGTTGAGTCTAAGGCCCTCTGGGAAGATGAATGGAGGCATAACGAGATCACACCAAACACCATGATTTTGAATATATATATATATTTAAAAATATGATTCCAATTCGCTACATAAGAGGTCTCATGTTTCAAAACAAGAGCCGAAAACTTCAAAATAATATTTGAATTAACTCAAGTTAATTCAAATATTATTTTGAAGTTTTCGGCTCTTGTTTTGAAACATGGGACCTCTTATGTAGCGAGTTGGAATCATATTTTTAAATAAATAATTATATTTATGCTCTACTTTCGTATCGAGCACTATTTTTTAAAAATAATTACAAAAATACTAAGGAACTTTGGATTATTTACCAAACCAGTTTCTTTCCTATTTTCTACAATATTTTCACATATATATATATATATATATATATATATATATATATATATATATATATATATATATATCATCCAACACTTTCCGAATCCTCTGCATTGTTCTCAGATTGACACACAAACACACTGAAATCTTCGTATTGAACCTTCCGGCGCGAATGTCAAGTGCAAAATTAAAAATATAAAATGGCGACAATTTATCCATTGCATCCTGCATTTAATTAAGACAAATTACAACAGAAATTGCGCCATTAATTGTCCGGCAAATTTTCTCAGTACGGGGATTTAGCACATATATACAATTAACAAAATTATATTTACCAGAGCAACATCGAGGCAATAAGTTGAAAAGAGGCATAAATGTGTTGAACAGTGTATATTCAAAATATTAATTTGAAAAAGGGCAAAATCTGTCTAACGGGGTATATTCAAAATATTAATTTCAAAAGGGCCATAAATGATTTAAATGGGGTATATTCAAAATATTAATTTCAAAAGGGCCATAAATGATTTAAATGGGGTATATTCAAAATATTAATTTCAAAAGGGCCATAAATGATTTAAACCGGGTATATTCAAAATATTAATTTCAAAAGGGGCAAAAATGTGTCTAACGCGGTATATTCAAAATATTAATTTCAAAAGAGGCATAAATGAATTGAACGGGGTATATTAAAAATATTAACTTCAAAAGGGGCATAAATGAGTTGAACGCGATATATTCGAAATAATAATTTCAAAAGGCGCATCTGAGCTGAATGGGGTATATTCGAATTATTATTAGGTTGGTGCAAAAACAATGACGTAATAATGTCGTTTTTTGACGTATTTTGAACCTCAAAAAACGACATTATTACGTCATTATTTTTGCACCAGCCTAATAACTTGAAAAGGGACATAACTGAGGTGAACGGTTTTTATTCGGGTTATTAATTTGAACATATTCGAAATTGTCTGCGGTAGTCTATCATCCCATATTAATTTACTTGATTTGGCTTGAATAGTGTTCATCCGATTTGAAAATCTGATTCTCAAAATGTCTGTAGTGGAAGAATTGAAGGAGGCGACACATTGTGTCTTCCTGACACGTTGATGGTTTGACAAGCTTTCTGAAAGATAAATAGATTAAATATAAAAGCTATGAGTGGACATGTCAAATATCCAAATAAGTAGGATGCGAGAATAATTTAAATGATTATGCTTGATAGATACAAGTACACACACACACTCTCTCTCTCTCAATATATATATATATATATATATATATGAGTGGGTGTGTGTGCGTATATCTTGAGTATTATTAATCTGTCTTTTATATAGTGTATTTCCTTTACAATATTTTTTTGCCTTAAGTTTGCGTTAAGTTTTGGCAATTTATACACTTCCGTTAGGCGTAATAGATTTGTATCATTACTATTTCCTTGGATTTCTGTTGTATCCACATTTCTTTCAGTGTCCTAAACAGAGACCAAAGGTCAGAAAGGGTTCCATGACATCCTCTTGGAAACTTTGGTAAAATAAATAAATAGGAAGATAAGACACATTTTACATATATTACTTTCTTCGTAATGCTTGAGCTGTACTTCTGCGAACAATTCTTTTTTGTATTTTTAAGGCATAGGCTCCCAGGAATCCCCTCTATGAGTCTATCGGAACCTTCTCCAATCAATCCGAGGTATTCCAGCTAAAAATAAAATTATGGATGTTCTCATGTACCACATTTTTTATAGATTTCCACTTCAAGATACTTAGATTTTTAAAAAGATCTTCAAAAAAAAAAGGAAAAGATACATTACAAACTGCCTGGACTGCTATGCCAGAAAATTGTTATAGGTTTTATCTCTACAACATGGTCTGATTCTGGGTTCATACCAGTTTTTATTCAGAGAAGCATAGATCCATCCAGCTCTTATCTCAAATAACAACTTAAAAGAGACTGTTTCACCAACACAAGGAATGTTAAAAGATTCATGTTAAAAAGATAAAAAATAAAAACACAAAAAAACAAACAAATGAAAACTAGAGACAAAAGTTCATTTTCTCTATCAAGACATTCATTTCTGTTGTTTACTGCTACCAGCAAGCAGAAATATTTCTTCTCCTGATGATGGCCATTTCGGCCGAAACTAGTCGAGGAATCTAAATGAAATAATAATAAAAAAAACGAAAGAATATTAATCGACAACCCAGTGTGTATGAAGATTTTATTTTTTTAATATTTTTTTATTGTTCAATATATATATATATATATGTGTGTGTGTGTGTGTGTGTGTGTGTGAATGTGTGTATTGTTTCTCCCCAAGTAATGCAATAAAGCCACTAAGACTTAAGGGATTACTGATTGTTAGATAATATGATGAAAAAAAAAAAACACTCTTAAGAAGAACAAACAAAAGAATATAATTTTAGTTGACAGAAGATAACGATTATCATTGCATTTGAATTTTTGAACATCAAAGTTAGGTGGGAAACAAGAATCTGGAAAAGATCTCTACAAACGAGAAGAGCGATAGAAGAAACTATTAGCATAGAACTTACGGTTACATTCATTCATTTCAAATATAAGATGATGTGAACCTGAAGCCAAATTACTGCACTTAAGTTTGTAGAGTCCATGTGCAATATATATAAGTTCATTAGAACAATTACTATGTAAGTATTTATAGACAAAGCAGAGGGCAACTACGTTATGGGGTCGAGAAAGTAACTGAAGTCATGCTGCCAGGTCAGAACCAATAACATTGCAGATTCTTCTTTGGAATTCATTAACAATATCTAAATATATAGAAGCAGCACCAGGCTAGATGTGGCAGTAATATACAAAGCATAGTCGAATCGTCTCTGCATTATAATTATGCATTTCCAGTAGTAGTCTATCTCTGCATGTGCACTTAGAAATACTTTTAAAAGTTCTCTCACATTAGGAAATACGTTCATTTTTAGTTCCTTGCTTTCAATATTGAAATTTTGCCTCCTCCTGCCAATGCTTGCCGAGCTCAGGTTTGTCCTTATATTGTCTTATAGCACAAGATAAAAATCGAGTCCTCAGAAACCTGTATATTCCAATTTTATGTCCCTTTTCAGCACAGTATATGATAAGCCGGTTGGGCTTCTTCCAAACTCCTTTGGAGTTGAATCTCATTTAGTACCAACTGTCTTTCTCGGTAGACTTTACACGCGATTCTGTTGTAAATAAATGCCCGTTGTAAATGGATATGCAAAAGGCTACACATCCTACCAAGATATTTCAAAACGATACACTCTAAAGTAGGTAACTCCAATTTGTCACGTAAAAAAAAACAGCATAGCATGATGCATAAAAGAACCCAAACTGAATAAAAACAAAAGATTGTCATCAAAATGTTTATGTTATTATTAAGAGGAAAGACCAAAGTATTATTTTATTATTTTCTGAATTTTTTTTTACTCCTTTGTAGCGCGTAGTAAATTTTGGTTAATTTTTCTTTTCTTTACGTTAGCGGCGGACTAAAGATAAAAGTTAGTTCTTTTTTTTTTTTTTTTTTTTTTCGGTGAAAAACACATTGATTTGGAAATTCTTGCAAAATTCAAATAATTGTTGGATTTTAATAAAACTTTCAGGACATATTAAAAAATGAATGAAATTATTTTCGAAGTTTTTGTTTTTAGAAAATCTTGGTAAAAAATTTCCTTTTTTACATATGTTACCATCCACTTAATTTCACGAAATTTCGAGAAATTAAAATTTAGACGGGGATTTTTTTTTTTTTTTTATTAGTTAACAACATGACTCTTTGGAGAAAGTAAAACGTCAATTTTTTGGTAAAACACTTACCGTTACATGGAAAATCTGCTCTGAATTGTAAAATAAAAAAAATGGAATAAATCTATGACATTATTTAATTAGAAAAGCTTTTAATGACTTTTGTAAATATGTTATATTAAGGACACTATTGTCTGAAGAAATAAAAAAAATTATTGAATAATGAATTTTTGCAATAATTTTTTTCATTTTTATTAAATTTTATTTATAATAACTTATAACAGTTCAAAAATTGTTTACAATTCTTCATTGCTTTCAAGACGGCGGTTTCGTGATGACGCTAAGTGAAAAGTAAATTTAAAAATCAAAATTTGAAAAGCTCATAACAGTCGACTGTACACAAATATTAAAAAAAAATAGTGAAAAAAAAACGACCATAATTTTTACATATGGGAACCTATAATACATAATCCTTAAAAAAGATCGTATGATTTAAGTGTCGTCTGATGCATTGGAATCACTTTATTTAAATATTCAGTTCTGCTTCATCATTAATCTCTTTCCAAATCATCCCTTCAAAATATCAAAAAAATCGTTTTACTTTTCTTAATTGCTATTTCACTAAATATCAGGTCATCCCATAAGTTCTGTTCGAATTTTAACTTTTTGTTAAAATGAACGAAATTTAAAGAGTATTTTATGATGTCTAATGGAGTTGGACATTATTTTTATGTTTAGATGCATTTAGACTGATCAGATTTTATATCAGAGAACAATAAAAGTAAATTTTGTTTGATTAAAACCCTGCTAACATGGAAGTACCCAAGAATCATTTGAGGCACGTAATGCTTTATGAGTTCAAGAAAGGAAACTCAGCAGTTGAAGTGGCTAGAAACATTCACTCAGTTTATGGAGAGGAATGTGTGAATGAAAGAACTTGCAGAAGATGGTTTGCAAAATTCAGAGGTGGAGATTTAACCCTTGAAGATGAAGATCGAACAGGACGTCCAGTTGAGTTTGATAAAAAGCTTCTTGAAGCAGCCCTTTAAAAAAACCTGCTTTATCAGTTGAGGAATTGGCAGAGGTTCTCAGTTCAAACCATACAACTGTTCATCGTCATCTTCAACAACTTGGAAAAGTTCCTAAACTTGGAAAATAGGTGCCTCATGAATTGTATGAAAACAACCTCAAATCCCGTGTTGACATCTGCTCTTCTCTCCATTATCGCCTACTTGTTTCACCTTTTTTTTGTGACTGGTGACAAAAAAAGGATCTTTTATAGAAATGTTAAGCGTCGTAGACAGTGGCTTGGTAAAGGGGAAGGACCCCAGGAACAGCCGAGAAGGGAACTTCATGGGCAAAAGGTTCTTCTTTCAATCTGGTAGGATCGCCAAGGAATAATCTACTTTGAATTCTTACCACCTAATGCAATAATTAATGCTCAAATATACTGTCAGCAATTAGAGCGTTTGAGCCAAGCTTTGATGAAAAAAAGACCTGCTCTAGTGAATCGAAAAGAGGTGATGTTTCATCAGAACAATGCGCGACCCCACACAGCAAGAATCACGTCACAAAAGATCGAAGAACTTGGTTGGGAGAAAATTCCTCATCCACCTTATTCTCCCGATCTTGCTCCTTCAGACTACCATTTGTTTCATAGCTTACACAATCATTTGGAAGAAACAGCTTTTGTAACACAAGAATTGGTTAAAGCTGCCATTTGTGAGTTCTTCGAATCAAAGCCAAAATAATTTTACAGTAATGGAATTAGTAAGCTTGTTAATAGATGGAAGGAAGTCATAGATAATCAGGGGAAATACATTGTTGATTGAATCTGTAATTAAATGTAACATTTGGTCACTTGTTTTCTTTATTCAATATTCGGACAGAACTTATGGGATGACCTGATTTTTTTATTTTATGAATTAATTTTAGTTTGGCTCATACATTAATTAATTAATTTTTTATTTAAGGTAATAAACTTAAGAACCTACAGACGAAATGAAAATTTCATAAGGGTTCTTGAAACCTAACTAAAAGTCACTAAAATATTAAATAATTGCTTGTAAAAATTACTAGGTAGTTAAAAGCGAGCAATTCTTGTCATCTATAATAGCTGTCATTACCTCAGATCTTATCTGCACGTCAATAAAGATCAAAGAAAATCATGGTCCGTTGTTAACCAATGCTTGTATAATACTTTTTTATGCTTTTTTATGTATTATTATGTATTATTATTATTTATGTATTTTTATGTATTATTATTTTTATTATTATTATTTATTTATGTATTTTTATGTATTATTATTTTTATTATTATTATTTTTTTTATGCTTTTTTATGTATTATTTATTTCAAATAACATTAATTTAACTTTAAATTTTCTAATTTTGCTCAAAGAACGTGTCACAAATTCATAATTTAATTTTGGAAGATTTTTAAACCGATAAATTTGTTTTGTTTACAAATTAATTAAAATTAAATATATGGCCACTCTAATTTTTTTTTTAAATCGAGCGATTATTTAACATTCTAATCTATATAATTTCTATCTGAAATAAACCAGAATATTTTACTTACTGGAAATAATACATTTAGTCCTTTAGCTTTCTATTAAAGCTAAAATGAAATCTTCAAGAATATTTTATTTTTTTAAATTTAATTTTAAACCTTAGGTATCGAAAATTCAGTCGACGTATCTACGCTAAAGTGTCCTCAAATCTGGTGAAATAATTCTCAAAGATTTTTTTTTACTGACGATGAGATTTTGAAATGACATTTCACGTGTGAACACGTACAAATCACAGAGCAGATTTAGAATGTATGTTTTGTAAAGAGAAAATGTTGCCAATATTTACATATTAAAATAAAGGCTGCACTTGACGTAAACACACAGTTGTTCAAGGGTGGTAATAATAATCCTAGATAGAAAAGAAAATAACATTAGTGAAATGTGCCGGAACCATGAAACATCGTAAAATAAAAGTAAAAGTAAAAATGAACAGCTTTTATTTTTAAAAAAGTATATATATATATATAGTTTAGCTGGCCACTCGTATCCGATTTGCCCGTCTACTGCGGCGGTTAGCTAAGGCGCATTTGTGTTTATTCAAAAGCCACAGAGCCCACCTATAC
This sequence comes from Acanthosepion lycidas, assembly GCA_963932145.1. NCBI lineage: Eukaryota > Metazoa > Mollusca > Cephalopoda > Sepiida > Sepiidae > Acanthosepion > Acanthosepion lycidas. The sequence goes on along the minus strand of OZ010600.1, from coordinate 14,769,637 downwards.
TGCTTATACTAAATAGATCAGCTGATAGATAGATAATATGTGTGTGTGTGTGTGTGTGTACAGAGAGAGAATGAGAGACAGTGAAATAGATAGATATGAAACGACCTTCCGCAGGTTTTGAACTCAGAGTTGTCATTCTCCAAGACCAGTTGCCATCCAAGGCTATAGAACCCAGTCGGTCCTGCTATTTACCCATAGCTGAAGGGAGAGGAAGAGGATTAGCACAAAAGTGAATGTAATGGATTCGACTGGAATTCGAACTCGGCTCTCAAATTCCTCAATCCAAGCCGCTAATACCTTACGCCACCTCCCCTTTTATTTTGTTTATATATATATATTTTTCTTCACCTCCCCTTTATTTTTATTTTTGTTATATATATATATATATATATATATATAATTTTGTTTATATATACATATATATATAATTTTGTTTATATATATATATATAGAGAGAGAGAGAGAGAGAGAAAGAGAGAGAGAGGGATACGAAAAGATTGATATAATTGGTATAATTGCGAAGTGACTTGAATAGAGATAGATATATAGATACATAGATAAAAGCATTTATATATTGTCACACAAGACACATAGATTGATAGAACAGCTGATTTGTCAACTGTTGTATCTATCTAACTATTCTGCTATACTTGTGTCACTTGTAGTCTATTAACTGGTGAGTCTGATCACATCTGTACCTTCGTACAGATAGATAGATAGATAGACAGATAGATAGATAGATAGATAGATAGATAGATAGATAGATAGATACGCAGACAAAAGGATAGTTTGAGGGGAACAGGTTGAGATTGATAAATTTATAGACAAATAGATACATATCCAGACAAAAACCGAGATATCCTGGAACAGATGGAGATAGATAAACATATATATATATATATATATATATATATATATATATATATAAATATATATACATATATACATATATATATATATATATATATATATATATAATAATTTAAATATTGACATACTGAAATATATATATATATATATATATATATATATATATATATACATACATATATATATATATATATATATATATATATATATATATATATATATATATATATATATATATTGAGAGAGAGAGTGAGAGAGAATGAGAGAAAGAAAGGTAGTTAATGAACTGACAGATGTAGATAGATATATAAACTGAGATAGATAGATAGATAGATAGATAGATAGATAGATAGATAGATACATACATACATACATACATACATACATAGAGACAGACAGATTTTAGATAAAAAAAAAAGAACACTAGTCTAAAGACAAATAGACTTGTTGCTGTCCTTATCACATTCTAACTCGCCGTGTCTACAACACAAAACAAATCAATGCGTTCGCGTCGTCTTTTTGACCAACTTGATTATTAGACACAATGAGATTTTGGCAAAATCAAGCATGGATAATTCTGTCTGATCGGAAGAACACACCGAAATACCTAACCGTTTCGATGTTGACGTGTTACTTTTATTATCGTTCTTGTCTTATCAGCTATCTTCGCTTGTTCACTTTGATTGCATAGAACATAATCGTCTGCCAATTTCAATACTGAATTTTTTTTGTTTTGTTTCACGTCGCCAATTTGAAGAGTAAAATTGAAAACAAAACTTGTCGAATTTTGTATGTTTCCAGTACATTTCAGTAAAAAAAAATGTGAAGATAAGTATTGTGTGTTCCTCTTATTATTAATTAAAAGAGATAACACTGTCGAAACCGGTTCTAACATTAAAAAAAAAAAAAAAAAAAAGCAACAACAACAACAAAAAAAAACAAAAAAAACAATCAATTATGCCACCCTCAACAAAGGAGTTTGGACACGTTACAAAACTGATATAAATATTAAACAGAGGTCACTCATCTTGCTATTTTGGACAGTTGCCGGACAAACAAAGCCCCGCATATACCTATCGTATTTGAAAATTCACAGTGACTGGGTTATGTGCTATACGTAATACACAATTAGGCGATCATGTCTCTTTCATTACCTGACTGACTAGGCAAAAGATATTCCAGCAGTAGTTTACCGTTTGTTTCTACGGTAGACTGGTTATCAGCCAAGGCTATAGACCCCAGTCTGTCCTGCTATTTAACCGCCAGATGGTGGGGAGAGAAAAGATGGATGAATTCCTATCCCAAAGTATTTCCGCGTAAGTGAATGCAATGAACTCGACTGGAATACGAACACGGGTCTCCGAATTCTCGCGTCGAGCCGAGGTCCATTACATCACAGCGCACATCCAAACTAAAATTAACTGTTTACAATATTTACATTTTTCGGACTGTGGTCCTAATTTTTATTGCCATATTCACGACGTCTCGGCCGTTATAAACTCCGGTCTTCTTCAGGTAGAATTTCGAACCGAACCCTTTAAATAAATGTTTCGAAATTACAACGTATATTAACTAAAGAAGGTCGGACCGAACAACAGCCGAAATATCGTGAATATGGCAATAAAGATGAGGGCAACAGCCCGAACAATGCAGTGTACATAGTTACCATACCTAATCTCATAAATATAGACAGATCCTGAAGAAGACCGGAGAGTACAACAGTCGAAACATCGTGAATATGGCAATAAAAATGAGGACAACTGTCCGAACAATGTAAATACTGTAAATAGTTACAATGCCTCATCTCAGAAATATAGGCAGATTCTGAAGAAGAACGGGGTGTGCAATGGCCGAAACATCCTAAATATGGAAATAAAGATGTGTACAAATGTTCGAACGATGTAAATAGTGTAAATAGTTACCATTCCTTATCGCAGAAATATAGACAGATCCTGAAGAAAACTGCAGTGTAAAACGACCGAAACCTCGTGAATATGGCCATGAAGATGAGGACAACAGTCCGAACAATGTAAATAGAGTAAATAGTTACAATGCCTCATCTCAGATATATTGACAAATCCTGAATATGACCGTAGTGTGCAACGGCAGAAACATCGTGAGTATGGTAATAAAGATGAGGGGAAACTGTCCGAACAATGTAAATAGTTTAAATAGTTACAATACCTCATCTGAGAAATATAGACAGATCCTGAAGAAGACTGCAGTGTACAACGACCGAAATGTCGTAAATATGACAACGAAGATAAGGATAACCGTCCGAACAATGTAAATAGTGTAAATAGTTCAAATACCTCATCTCAGAAATAGAGACAGATGTTAAAATTAACCGGTAAAAGAATTTTTTTCTTTTCATTTTTTTCTTTACCTGTGTCTCTTGAAGAGGCTGGTGGTGACTTCTTATTTCATTAAACAATGTTGTTGAGAATAGCATTTCTAATAGTAGCCCAAACAATACAACCATTAACTAGATGAGTAATATCAATGATATTGTTCCAAGAAGAAAGTTAAGCTCCTGAATATAAGATCTGAAATCATTTTTGAATGCTGACTTCAGTACTATTATTTGGAATCAGTCAGTTAAATGTCATAGCTGGGGTGATCCTGTCTCTTTCATTTCGTGACTGGCAGAAAATTTTCTCGCAGTATGTAGCCATTTCTTTCTGCGATAGACTGGTTGCCAACCAAGTCTACAGACCCCTTTCTTTTATTTTCGATAATTCCATTAAGGTGGATTGTATCAAAATTTCTTTGTTATTTTCGAATTAAGAATGTAAATTTGCACATAAGTATGACTCTTCGGGAAATTTATTCCTAGGAAATTCCAATTACGAGCCATAATTACTACACGCTATTTATACTTGTGTATTTATGAGAGATTCCTGATGTCTACTGTTGGGCAATCAAATTGAACATGATCAACCAGAGAAAAGTACTCCTATTTTTACCCCATCCGTGGTATCTGATTGCAGTGATTCAATTCCTGTTAATTAGTCTGATATTATAGGAACTCTTTGATAGAAATATAAAGTAATCATGTGTAATCATTACCAATACAATTGGATAAGGTGTGAAACGGGCGAGGTGTTAAAATTTCGCAAAATTTGGTCTGTTTGATCATCAAAATCAAGGTAAAACGTGTGAAAAAGGTGTAATTATTAAAACAATTGAGGACCCATTTGATGATCGCTGTTCTGTCTATCGTGAAGAAGAGGGCCCAGAAATTGGTAAAATAGGGTGGAACTTCTAAAAAAGTGAGCGATACTGAGGGTGCGAGAGTAAAATCTTGGGACCGACCATCGACCCGCGGTAAAACCGGTTACCACGGTAAACTGGTTCGCGTAATACAGTGGATTACTGAGGCGCAAGACAGTTTTTCTTGCCATAACCTATCTTCGTATTCATAATTCAAGCATTCATTCCTGCATCGAATATTGCTACCACATCCTGGTGTTGCGTTTGTGTTTTATAGCTATAGACTATAGATTCTTGACTATAACCAAAGAAAAATCTGCAAAGTCATTTGTCCTGACATGGCATCTCCATTTTCGTCAATTCCTACTTCCGTAACGTAATTACCCTTTGCCTGTTCTAGAAATATTTTCACGGTGATTGTTCTGATCACCTTAACTTAAAAAAATTGAACTCGGTACTAGATTGTCAGTTAGGTCTCTTAATTTCACTGGTGAATTTGTTGGGTGTAACCATAAGTTCGATGCTAAGAGTTTCCGCTTCCGCAATTCTCATTTGTCGAGCTCTTTTCCAGCTTAATGCACCCCTCTCAACTACGGTCTTCAAAAATTTAAATGTAATGTCAATCGTCATTTTATTTCTTCTTGAATTTTGTTCTTTTATTTTCCGGACTGTCTCTTTTATCCTTCGTAGTGGAATTAGTGCCTTGATTGGGGTTAAATGATTTAAAACAAAATATTTTACTTCGATATCAATACGGGCTTTTAGAACTTGCTGTATCTAAAGAGAGCAATAGGTAAAATGTCGCCATTTTATATTTTAATTTGGCGCATGCGCATTGATTTCTCTGGATTTTGTCGGCTGAACAGTATACTAGAGTCAGTTGGGCATCGCCTGTGAGAAAAAAGATCCCCATGACGCAAATCACTCCGCCAGAAATTTGGAAAAGGGATGGCTTACTGCTTGGCATTCGCGCCGGAATCCCCAATACACACATTTCAAAGGTTATTGACGCCAAGAGGATTCGGA
>OZ010600.1:14719528-14759528 GCA_963932145.1 Acanthosepion lycidas | reverse complement strand
TTGCAAAAATAATGACGGTTTTTGACGTAGTTTTTAACGTCAAAAACCGTCATTGTCTTTGCAACAACCTAATATTTCCTGATTTTCCCATACCAAAATCTCGTTGTCATTCGCAGACCGAGGCAAAACCAGTCCTGAGCAGGAACAAAAGCTTTCAAATACGGTACGCAGAATGTTGAAATATATTATATGAAAAGCCTTTGAGCTATAGCCGCGAAAGTGACAGTAATGGTAACACCCAGGTTGCCAAGCTTGGGTCAACTAAAACCGTTCGTCGTGAACTTATAACAAAGAAACGCTATTTCCAACTCAATTAAATACCTACATAGATACCATATTAAAACACACCTTAACTATTTTCTACTCAATAACCAACAAAATATAAACAAACCTGCCAAAAAATATTCCACATTCCAACACACGCTGTTTCAATCAAAATGACTATTGGTTCGAGATTTAGTATCGCCACGGGAAACATTTGACAAATCAGAGTAAGCAAAAACCCTATTCTTTTCGGGTTTACTTTCGGGAAAAAATAATTCTTATAAAACCCCTCAGATTTCGATTTTCAGTAGGGAAGAGATGCGACTGTCACCAAGCCGTTCAAACACAAGAGTAGACGTGGCTACGTATCATTTTCATTCCTCCTCTCCCACCCACACCAGCGGGTGTTGAAAGAAACATGAGTCTGCGACTTCAAACGAATCATCCTCAAGAACGATAGCAGGTACACTAAGTAAATAAAGTCTTTTCTGAATCAGTGATGTTTTTTTTACTGTAGACCAACTATTTGAAAATCTTTTCCCACCCAGCTTTGACAGACGATCAACTACTCAAATGCCTTTTCTCAATCAAAGCTTTTTGCTCTGGTCCAACAGCTAAAAGTATGTTCTTTTTTTTACAAAATCAAAGATTTACTTTGCATAAACTACCAAAAAGATTAATTCAGCTAGAGAACATTTTTTCAGCATATTGACTGTTTTGAATTCATGTGCATATGTTTGTAAATACAAATGAATAATTTAATAGGTATACCCACATTTTTATTTGTTTTTATGTTGCTATGCAACATCTTATAATAAAAATAATGATATGTTGGTCTTCTTTGCACTCGGCACTTTTTTAAAAATAAATGCTACAAACAGTGTAATTTTACTGCATCTGTTCTTTCTCTCATTTGGACATATATATATATATATATATATATATATATATATATATATATGTATGTATATATATATATATATATATATATATATATATATATATGTATATATATATGTATATATATATATATATATGTATATATATATATATATATATATATATGTATATATATATATATATATATATATATATATATATATATATATATATACTTTTAAGGTGTGCTATATTTACGGGATAAAGTGTTCAATATCAGAGATTGAGCGTATGTAAATTTAAATATAAAAGTGAACATTGAAGTCAAGACTCAGAGGCAACAGGGTGATCTATGCTAGACACAATCGTCAGGCTTATATATATATATATATATATATATATATATATATATATATATATATATATATATATATATGTATGTATATATAGTTAAATAATGAAAATCTTGGTATATCCATATCTCCCATCACTCTATATATCACCTTACATAAGCTTAATAATGCCCTTGAAAAGTGTAAGTTTAAATTCATTTTTTTCATCTTTGGAAGTGAGGAAACTCTCTGGTGAAATAAATTATAACAATGGAACATTAAAGTGGTCTGTTTTTCTTTCAATTACACACACAGACACACACACATATATATATATATATATATATATATATATTACTTTTGCAAAATTCATTTTAACTCAACTAGTTTTATACTGAGAATCAAAGGCTTGACGTTTTTGGACTCTATCAAGGCTGAAAAAAACAGTTTCCACCTAAATATGACCACAGTACTCCATTCTTGGTCTAATCTGGCATGTGCCAAAGGTAGATGATATATGGAGACAGGTACATACTGGAGTGGTACAAGTTAAAAGTAAATGATACGAACAGTAGATTTTACTCCATTTTACTCCATTTCTCTCATTTGGATATATATATATATATATATATATATATATATATATATATGCGGAGGGTCGTTTGGGAACCTTGTGGCATTCAGTGCACCAGGTCTCTGTATTCGTCCCTCTAAAAAGTGTGGATGGTCCTGCACGAGGCCTTCACCACTATAATCAAATCTCATGTGACGGAAGAGTCGATCATATATATATATATATATATATATATATATATATATATATATATATATATGAAATATTTAAGAAAGTAGAGTTCTACTTGAGGTCAGCTATGAGTTTATGGCCCAATGGTTTCTCAAAGCATCGAGAGGACTTAGGGTATTATAGCAATTTACTAATTGTAGCTTAGATGCGGCACAAGGTTTAAAGTAGGAAGTACCCAGTGGCTATCGAAAATTCATTGAGGAACTGAAAACTGTTTTAGTTTGTATATATTTGTTTATACTGAACATAATTGCTTTGTTTGCTTTTCAGAGTTGCCAACTATTTCATTTCCAAATTGTTCAAATGTGCATGGCGGAAGGTTCAGTCAATAAAATTCCTGAAACTTTTAATAGTTCGTGTGTTCCTGATTCCAAAATCTTATTGTCATTCGAAAACCAAGGAAAAACCAGGATCAGAAAGACACGATTCCAAAAAGGGCCACAGATTACTGAAACGTACTGTGTCAAAAGTGACAGTATATCTACCCCAACCTAGATGCCAATCCTGGGTCAACTAAATCCGTTCGTCGTGAAATTACAGGAAAAGAACACAATTACATAGCCAAACATAAAAGATGACATGGATACATAGTTTTTTCCTTCATTCTCACCGCTAAAATAAACATGTGCCGGCAGATTCAAAGGGTCGGCTTCAATAAGAACAGCAGTGACAATCAGTGAATCATCGCTAACGATCAAAGTATTTTTTCAACTACAGATTTTCGCTGTGGAACAACTACTAAAAATCATTTCAAAGACAGATTTTTCTGTAGATCAACTGTCCAAAGTCTTTAACAAAACTAAAGACTTTTTCTTATTTCTTTTTACTCTTTTGAATTCATGTATATATATTTATAATTATAAATGATTTATGTAACTGTCATATTTTCTCCTTTCCCCCATTATCATTGACAAGCGGAAAAAAACGGTGTCTATTATCAGAATTGGTTACTGACCCAATAGAACAATGCCATCTTCTCTGTTGAATCCTCGCAACCCTCTTTTTTGTCTATGAAGACATTCATTGGGTAATTTAACAAAGAGTAACAAAACAAATATTTTGGACACACATCAATAAACTGAATTCAGTATTTAATAATGGTTCCTTTGCTTGCTATGGGAGCCATCGGATGTTAAGAAGAAATTCAAATAAGTATTAAACAAATTCAGTTAATGCACTGTATTAGATATTGACGTGGGCCTAATAGTTTTTCTTTTAACCTTCTTGTTAAATATTTCTAATAAGAAAAACAGTTAGGACCAATTTGTATTTCTACTTCGATATATAATAACCCTAATTTTGGCACTTTAACCTGAGATAATAGTTATCAAGGTCGTATTGCATATAGATTTTGTGTGTGTTTGTGTTTGTGACCAATTCTCACACAGGTGTACTATGTGACTATCTACAGAAGTGGTGGAGTCGTTTGTAGCCATTTTTTATTGGTTATCTTAATTCTCTCAGAATCACCTCACTTTCTAATTTGAATCCGCTGGGAAGACATTCTTGTCTTACACCCGTTTCTATTTTTGTATATTTGCTGAACTCATTTTCTCTGTATACAGAGAGTTTTCTGTCAATACAGGTTATGGATTATTCTAATATCCTTTCCATATATGTCAAGGTTTTTGACGAGTTCCAATAGTTCCGTATTTTATCGAATGCCTTTGTAGCAGAGACTTACCTTGGCGACCCAAAAGAGCCAGTTACATGTATGTTTTGCAATGGAGTGTGGAGACTGCAAATTGGCTAACTTTGGACTGCGTCAGGCAGCACTTTGTATAGACGGAAGTGGTGGTGTCACTTGTAGCCATTTTCATTGACTGCTTCTGGGTGTTCATTGGCTGAGCGAAAAATGATTAGGTGTATAAAAACATGGTATGCTCATTCAAGATGAAGCATGTTTCTAACGAGGAGTTGCATACTTAAGATTGAGAAGAGGAGATAATTGTGGAATTGATTTGCCTATTGAACATATTGGACTTGTATGTAGATTTTTTTTTGTTTGTGTGTGTGTGTGCTTCCGACCAATTCTCACAAAGGTGTACTATGTGACTATCTGCAGAAGAGGTGGCAATGTTTGCAGCCATTTTTATTGGCTATCTTAATCATTTTATTGGCTATCTTAAATCTCTCACAATCATCTCACTTTATCAGCTGAATCCAGTGGGAAGATATTCTTGTCTTAATTCCATTTTTGTATATTTTCTGAACCCATTTTCTATCTCTATAAAGACGGTTTTCTGCCAATACAGGTTATGGATTATTCTAATATCCTTTTCAAATATGTCAAGGTTTTTGCCCCTTTTCATCAATTCCATACTTTAACGAAAGCCTTTGTAGCGGATGTGTCTATTGGATTATTAGACGTCTATATAGTTTGTTTGTTTTTTCTATCAATTCTCACACACGTCACACTACGGCATCTACGGTGAATTTTTGGCTGAGCTTACGGGCTCGGGAACCCCCACATTAAATTCGGCTTTGTGCCACATCTGACTACGTGGGGCAGTTGGTAGATACCGTCTTGTTTCTAAGGAGGATTTGCATACTTGAGATTGATGAACGGATATAATTGTAGAATTGATTTACCTATTGGATTATAGGACTCGTATATAGTTTTTAGTGTGTGTGATTCCCACCAATTCTCACACACGTAACAATTTACCTCGACTGCCCACGGCCGTTTTGCAGGATGAACCTTACTGCAAAAAAAAACAAAAAAAAAAACAACCTTTACTGCGTCTAATTCAATTTTTAGGTTTGTAGTAACATAAATAAAATTCTGACATTTGTATGCGTCCAACACTTTTACGTTTGGCTATGCACCATATGGAATCATAAAAGTGAATGAAAGTTCAAACATATTAGTCTATTTTGCTCTGTTCTCTTATAATGCAGGTTACATAAATAGATAATCAATTTATCGTATTAACGCAGAAATGTACACGTGTGTTTCGGTATTTGATTAACTCGTTCTCGACTTGCATGCAATCAAGCTTGCAGCTAATATCTTCGGGGATATTAACCTCGCCTCGAATTCATTTCCACCTTTATGTGTTTATCGTGATCGCCTCTTGTTTTACAGTTTCTCGCCTGCATCACGTCAGGCGTTACACTTAAGTGACTTAATTACATTTTGTACTGAATAAACACTGCTTTTAACTATGCTCTCGAAATTAGATGATCACCATATCAAAAGTTAAAAGAACGTTTTGAAGGTAGCATTCGAATTTTGAGAGAGAACAATTTTGTAGAAGCCGGGTTTTACAAGATCAACATGTTGAAGAAAAATAAACGGAAAATTAAAACATTAAAACGAGAATTACTAGCCTGATGTAAAAATTATCGATCAAGGGACACCAGACTTTCTTCTTTGTGCGTTGCCTCTTCAGGATGTAGTCGATCATTACTCTCCTCAACTTCCTCTTCATCGTGTATCTTAATAAATATTGACTTTTTGTTATTCCTCATAAAACTTGATTCATATGTTATGCGTTATATTCCTCCGTACCTCTTGCTTTCAATCTGTCCTGTGAATATCAGATTTTCCAAGCACTCTTTCCTCATTATATGCTGATGTTAAGTACAAGTTTCCTTTTTGTTTCCATTTTTTCCCAAACTACGTCGTTGCTTACATATTTGGTCCATGGTATCCTCAGCGTTCGCCTGTGGAACAATATTTTTGTTGCTTCAAATCTGATTTTCATATTTGAGGAGATTGTCCAGCATTCACTGTCATATAGGAAGACAGATATCACATAACAGTTCAGTACTCTTTTTTTCTTTGTTTCTAACGAAAGTTTTTCTGACTCTTAATACTCTGCTTAGCAGTTTGGAATGCATCTTTGGTTATCCTAATTCCACTTCGGATTTCAGTGCCGCACTTTTCCTCCTCTGTTAAAACACTTCCCATATATTTCAATTTTTATACTTTGCTTGATTTTGGTATCTCTGATTTGCATCTTGAGCTGCACCTTTTTCTAACACCCATGCATTCTGCCTTCTTGCAGTTGATGTTTACTTATTTCGTATCACTTTCCATCACTAACTTCTTTAAGAGATTTTATAGTTTTACATTCTATGCCTGCTATTGACACTGTGTCATCTGCATATTCGATATTGTTAAGATTGTGGCCAATACTCTTAAGTCATGTTCCGTCATCCATTTACTTAAGCTGATCTAGTAGGCTATGCGCTGTTTTCCTCTATCCCATCTTACCCTCAATTAGACCTGTGAGAATCAGAATTTAAAAGCCTTCCTTTCTCATTATGTGCCCTAGAAATGTCAGCTATATTTTCCTGATGTTAAGCATACGTTTCCTTTTTGTTTAAAAAAAAAAAACAAACTCTTCGTTGCTCATATGTTTGGTCCATTGTATCCTCACCATCCTTCTGTAGAACAATATTCCTGTTGCGTCGATCTTCTTCTTCGACTTTAAAGAGTTCGTTCAGCATTCACTGGCATATAGGTGGACAGAAGAGTTTTTATAGTTTCAATTATATGTCTTTTAATATCTTATGTTATTAAGATTATCGCCTAAACTCCTAAACCCTGTTCTGTCATCCATTTACTTAAGCTGATCAAGTCTGCTATGCGCTGTTTTCCTCTGTCATTCTTGCCCTCAGTCAGTCCTGTGAGTATCAGAATTTCAATACCTTCCTTTCTCATAATGTGCCCCAGAAATTTCAACTATTTTTTCCAGATGCTAAGCATACGTTTCGTTTTTTAAATTAAACCTCGTCTGTGGCCATATGTTTGGTTCATTGTATCCTCATCATCCTTCTGTAGAACGATATATCTGTTGCTTCAAGCCTCTTCTTTGACTTTGAAGAGATCGTCCAGCATTCACTGGCATATAGGTAGACATTTATCACATAACAGTTCTGGACTCTTTTCTTTGTTTTTAACAAATTGTTGGCGTATCTTAATTCTCTACATCCCTATGGAGTGCCACACCTACATTTTCTCCAATTCTAATTGGTCAATAAATACATACTTAAAAATAACAGGACAATTTATCTATCGCATTCCACCATAGTAAATTTGTTCCTACACTTTGTTCAAAACAAGCTTTGCTATAAAATCGCTGATTGGTCCATTTTCCGTCCAATCGGATATTTTTAATGTATATTCAAAAATGTACTACAGCGTCTCTGCTGGGAGCCACCCCAGATAGTATAAATATTGGATGCATTCCAAAAAACCAGTAGTAGTAATTTCAAAACCACAGTCGAGGTACCAAGAGACAATAGTTCTCATTTACTCGCTCGTGTATTTCATCCTACTCACTCCGCACGTACATACACACTACAGAACTTTATGTGACACACCACCAGTTCTCAGTGGACACACCAAGTTAAATCAACTTTGTAAGTTGCAACTACTGAACAATTTTCTGAAAGAAATATTCTATTTTCAAAACTGAACTCTGAACATTTACTCTGACAAATCTTCTTTAAGACATTTCCTTACAGTCAAGGGGAAGCTACTTTTTCTCCCTTTTTCACTCATATTGCTACTACTTTGTATTATTGTTGAATTTAATATACATATTTCTTCGTTAAAAAAAATTGGTTCTCATTGTTCTTTTTCCTTGATGTTTTAAGTATTATGTATGAATGTTGATTACCTTCTCAACACGCAGCCGCATTATCTATTTAACCCATTCAACATTGGTGACCACAACACTCGAGAAGCAGTACATTCTATAATTGATCAACCCGACGTACTAATCAACACTTTACACCTCGTTATCCAAATGATTCTTCGGGTTTCGGATTCATACTTTCCATCTTCTAAAATACTTCCAGATATTACAATTTTTGACCTATTTTTTTATTTCATTTTGGTATCTACTCTTTTTAATTTGCATCTTGGGCTCAACTTTTTTCTAACATGCATGCATTCTATCTTCTTGCAGTTGATGTTTAATTTTTCTTATCACTTTCTATCACTAACTTCTGTAAGAGTCCTTTTTATAGTTTCCATTCTATGTCTGCTATTGACACTATATCATCTGCATATCTAATGTTATTAAGATTGTTGTCACCAGTTATGAATCCTGGTAAGACTTCTAATTCAAATTGTTTACGTTGAATACGTTTGACAAGAAGACATATCATTGACTTACACCCATTTTTATTTGACGTAATTTCTAATAACGTAATTTCATTTAACTGTATGAAAATAGCGTTCTCTTAATTCTTCCAGTTGCTACATTTTTTAAGGAAAAAATATCAGCTGCTATACATTTTTGAAAAAGAAATTACCAGCAATAAAATCGACATTACATAACCCATTCAGGTTGATATGCCGTAAAACAAAACAAACCAAACCAAACCAAACCAGTAATAAAAATCTTGTCGGCATTAAATAACCCATTGAGGTTGATATACCGTAAAAGGAAACAAATCAAACCAAACCAAACCAGCAATAAAAATCTTGTCGGCATTAAATAACCCATTGAGGTCGATATGCCGTAAAACAAAATAAACCAAACCAAACCAGCAATAAAAATATTGTCGGCATTAAATAACTCATTGAGGTTGATATGCCGTCAAACAAAACAAAGCAAACCAAACCAGCAATAAAAATCTTATCGACATTAAATAGACTATTGAGGATGATATACCGGAAAAAAAAAACTATTTTTATTTTTTAAGCATTTCACTCCAAGCAAGGGTGGAAGTCACTAGCACGCAAGGGATTACATCGGATTAGGGGTGAGAGCAGATAGGAGTGATAGAGGAAAGGATGAAGAGAAGAGAAACTGTCAGCATAGAACTTACGGTTAAAATTACAAATGAATTTCAAATGAATTCAAATTGTCCGAGAGTTAGTTACTAGAAAGTAACTAAAAGTCAGCAAAGCCTTGTTGGTAGGCATGAACCTTCGCTTCTCTACTAATAATAATAGGTCAAACTCAAGGTGGCGATCCCACCAAGAAGTACCTCTCCTTCCTTCAAGGCGTCATTATCCGGCATGTGAGGCTCCACAGAAAACGTTAGAATGGGAAGTGTGGGGAGGGAGAATTTTTCTAGGGTACTACCCAAAAACTCACATTTGACGCCGATATGTGGGTCACATTTATTTTATGACGTGGGAGCTCGGATAAATAACTAGACGGCAAAGGAGTTCATGCCTCCGTCCGTGTCTCTGTTAATTTGTCAGCATTTCCGTAACCTATATATATATATATATATATATATATATATATATATATATATATATATATATATACAGTAGAATCCCTAACAACCGGACTAATAAGGCCTTCGGATATGAGAGATTGGTTACAAAGTCTGGATAGTAGATTAAGATAAAAGAACTGAAATCAGATTTAACATTTAAACAGTTAACATTTGTTTTATAGTAACCAAAATAAGCTAATGGTGAGTGTAATATAAAAGAAATGATTTTAAGGAAAAAGAAATAAATTATATAGTGATAAGGAAATTTTATTGAATTAATGAAAACACGGAAGTATTGTAAGTGTACAAGATGGATTCTGGCGAAAAAAATGTCTAGTAAGGAGAAGTAAAACAAATTTTCTCGCAGCACATCTAGCAAAAGATTATATGGTATTTATGCTTTTGGCATGACTATTTACTCCTGTTTTTAGAGTAAGGTCGGATAAAATAAAAGTGGAAGCTGATCTCTAAAATGACGTTCAATGGGTTGTTAGCCGGAGCAATATATGGGGATATGAGGAATTGGTTCCAAAGTCCGTATATGATGGGTTATATTTAGATTAAAATAAAAGAACTGAAATCTGCTTAAACGTTTATTTTCAATGTTTTATAGTAAACAAAATCAGCTAATGGTGAGTGAAATATAACGGAATTAATTTTAAGGAAAAAGAAATAAATTATGTAATGTTAATGAAAATTCATTAAAATTAAGTCTGCCACGTATGCAAAACAAATAATGTAACGAGGATTTTTTTTATCGCTGTTGCATGATGATTCTTTCTCTTCAAATTTCATTCTCAAATTTTTCCGCATTTCGTTTTGCGTTTGTTCTTGAAATCTTTTAAGCGAAAGATAATTTTTAACACTGTGTGCGTTATTGCAATCGTCATACCTGAATGCTGGCTTTGTTTCCATAAAACTGACAACCTTTTCAATAGCTTTTTTCGATTTCAGTCCAAGCATCATCACAATCATGTTTTTAATTTCCTTGTTCATTGTGATAGTATGAACGCTGGAGAATAGTTTCTTTGGAAGATTTTATATCATACAATGTTGACTTTCCTGTGTTGAAATCAGACATTAGTTACAATGAATATTCAACAGCGTCTTTTCCTCTTATTCCCATCATCTTTTGCACCAATACAAGCCTTTAGGGTGAAATAAGCATAAGCAATTATACAAAGGAAATTTCCTGAAAAACAGAAATTTCAGATCAGTTAGATATCACCCAAATAGTTCGAATATACACATCAAAATCATGGCCGGAAATGCAGGACTCCGGATATGGGGCACTCCGGATGTGAGGGATTATACTGTCTATATATATATATATATATATATATATATATATATATATATATATATATATATAGGTGAATGTGTGTCGGTGTAAAAAATTTCCGATACAAATAAATATATATCTGCAAAGTAGAATAGAAACAAAGACAAAAGAAAAATTTATCTTAGCTGACACATTTCGTTTTGGTAAGTTAATGAAAGGACGAATCGAGTCGGCTAAAATACATTTTCCTTTTGTTCTTATTAACACTTGCACAGACACACACTCTCTCTCACACACACACACACACATAAATGTAAGGATATATACACAAGCTACAATGCATACATTGTCGTCAAAATTACGAAAAAAAGAATATGGCCGTGACATCTCATTTTAACATATATTTTTTTTACTAAAATTACACAAAAATATCTTGAAATAATAAAGAGTAAATTTGTTCAATAAAACCGACATTGATTTCAACCACGGCCTCCAGACGACTTCAGAATCTCCTGCATCTCTTCTGGGCGGTCTCCTTGTTTAAATTGGTTACTGCTTCCATCATCCCTGCCTTCAGTTCTTCATTGGTGTTAAAGGAGTTTTGTTGGTCTCTTGATCAACTGCACCCCCACACATAATAATCACGGGGGTTGATGTTTGTAGAGTTACGTGGCCAAATGTAAGAGGTGATGTGTTCGCAGAAATTATCTGATGACTGGGTTCTCCAACTTGTGAGGCATGGTGCATATTCCTATTGCCGGACATAGGGTCTTTCAGTAACCACCCTCTTGACCCATGGCAGCACTATTTCCTCAAAAAAATTGATGTAGGCCTCGTAGGAAGAGGAATGGAAATATAACGTCGGCATCACTAGTGATCATTCAAACACCATCGTAAGCATCATTAGACTCCTCCAACTCTTCCCGAATCTTCTGGACTGCCCTCATATTTACGCGCAAACACTACGAGATGTTCCTATTGGAGCTTACGTTGCGAATGTCAAGCAGTACAGTATGCCTTTTGCAAATCTTTGGTGGAGTGAATTATGTCATGGTGCTCTTTGTTTCACAGACTGTGCCCAATTAACCTTACTATACCGTGCAGTCGACAAAATAAATAAAAAAGACACACAAAACGCATGCGCGAAATTAAAATATATGTTATAACCTAGAGAAGGTTACTGAATAGAATAATCACACGAAGGTTGGGAATGAACGATAATACTTAGGACAAGGATAACACATAAGATTCGCCAGTAGTCAACTGATAGAAGTCAGTCAAGTGAATTCCACAATGAATCTCCAACTGCAGGATATCTACCAACCGCCTCACGCGGTCAAATATCGCACAAGGACGAATTTAATGTGGGGTATCCGATCCCGTAGGCTCGGCCAAAAATTCACCGTAGATCGCCCATAAAACGGAGTCGGGTAACTGTTTCTCGGGACGAATCTCTGTCCTTCGACTTAGCTTCGTCTCGGGATCCTTATCTGCCTCCAGGCAGATAGTTTCACCAGCACACCTGGAGACGAATCTCGAACTGGGGGATATTTACCAACCGTCCCACAAGGTTAAATGGGGCACCAGGCCTAATTTAACGTGGGTTATCTGAGTCTCGTAGGCTCGGCAAAAAATTCCCCTTAGATCCATCCTGTATAAAACGGGGTCGGGTATCTGTTTTCCGAGAGGAGACTCTGCCCTTAGACAGGGCCTCGTCTGGGGATCCTCTTTGCCAAGAGGCACAGAGTTTAACCAGCATAGCTGAAGACGAATCTCTAACTGCAGTATATTTATTGTGCAAATGTATACAATTCTGGCACATGGTCTAAAGGGGAAAGGGTTTGAAGCTGGTCTTCACTGACTATCTTATACCTAGCTATTCCGATTCACGGTCCATACACTCGTTACAATTTCCACGTTCACCATAAAAACTCGTCCGTCACCAATCAAATCCTCCACCACCATAATACCGCATCCTCTCAGGGTTACCTACAAAAAAACGCACTCCGTGAGATAAAATTTGATGATAATAAAATACGAATCTTCAACTGCAGACCAACATACAGTATTTACTACTGTATTTATGTGAATAGGGACATACCCATTATCGTCCGCAACGATATTAAAAGGCGACAATTTACCCATCGCAACCTGTACAAACGTTTCAGGTTAATTAGATAAACATACTCAAAGGCTTTTGGTTATTCTATAGCAATTAGTGTATTAATATGTGAGTTTGTTTCAAATTCCCGAAAATGACCATTGCCTTTTAGCCGTGTTTGTTGTAAATTTTGTTAATGGTAGGTTTTTGTAATGTTAGACGATTTTTTTTATAGTTGTATTGTATTTGTGTTTTCGACAAGTATTGAAATGCTTCCTTGGAGAGGTTTAGCCGAGAGATGTAAGGTCAACCGTCTTGATAAGTGAGTAGTGGTATTTCCTATGTGCTTATCCATGATTTTGTTTTTGTCAAGAATATAGTTTCTTTTGGGTTATTCGAATTTGTAAATAATGTTGCCTTTGTATAAGTTTGATTTTATTGGAGAATTGTTGCTGATGACTAACTTGGATGTTTTAAATTTTTCGTAGCAAATGATAAAGTTGTTCTTAGTACAATCATACCAATAAAAAAAGTCGACATTGTTTACTTACTTTAGAAGTTACTAACTTCTCGTTTGTTTTTGCGATAGAAAAATTATTTTTTTCATTTTCAGTAGCGGTATTTTTGAATAAAAGGCAATTTAATTGCAAAAAGTCACTAGTAAGAATCGCTTATTTATAATGATCCAAAAATACTAGATTGTAATTGAATAGCAATTTTAAAAATATTCACTCAAAACAAAAAAAAAAAAAACAAAAAAAAAACGGAATATCCAAATGAGTTTTGGTTTGTTTTTATGGCATATCAACCTCAATGGGTTATTTAATGCCGACAATTTTTGACCAGGTATTTGGAGTTTTAGTCACGTACTCACCGACATGACATGTCTTCTCTTTGTCTTTTCTACAAGTGGCAACGGTTCTGACGAGCTTTTGTTCCTGGTGCCTCATATACATGATTTAAGTGTGCTATTAGATTGGCAACTAGGCCCCATTCTTTTTACTGTTGAAATAGCTAAATGCAACTGCCACTTCCACCCCAACAGTTTATTTTCTCGCACTTCCCACCTGTGGAACTCGTTTCCGTTTCCTTGCCTTCCTAGTAACTACAAACTTCAAAAAATTGTAATGCCGCATCAATCGCCATCTTCAGTCTCCTTGAACCCTGTTCTCTTTTTGACATTTTCTCAATCGTTCCTATTCTCAATCCTCTTTTTCACATTCACACCCTGAACCCCCCTGCGTCCTAATGGAATTCCCGCCTTGCTTAGGGTGAAATGTTTAAAAATATAATATACATGTGTGGGCTTCCTATTTTATACATGAATTTGTGCCACATTTCGTTTCAGTCGGCTTACAAGTAAATCCAATATCGAACCCAAAAAAGAAACAATTTTATAATTATCATTATGAACAGGGAGTCATTCTGCCAGGGAATATATCTCCTTCGAAAAGTACTTGAGATAAATCACCGGTGCTTTAGACTACGCAAAAATAGAAATACCAAAGGGATAATTATCTTTAGCTTTTGGTCACAATTACACGCGGAACTACCATTTTAAATTCGACCTAATGCCATATTGCTTTCGAGTAGGCCTACGTATGAATCCCATGTGAAAACCTGTATTTTTATAGGTTTACAATCGCTATTATGTTCAATTCCAAGACGCCATCTTGCCAGCCAATAACTTTCCTCTTAAGCGGGAGACTACCCAAAAGACGTTTGAGACTACCCAAAAGAGAAAAATTCCGAATGGACGAGAATTTTGGGTCTCTGGTTTCACGAAAGCGAGATCTCACTTCATTCACCAAAGGTGGCCTTATGGATAGATCCCACCATTATTTTCAGCTATAATGTGGGGATAAGATTAATGGCTGTTGTCTGAAAGGTAATGGCTGCTTCAGTTGCTGCTACGCAGTAACTACTTATTTAAGACGTTGCATACTGAGAAAGACAATATTCGGAAAATGCTTTTAACTTCCGACGTCATGATCTACTTGTACAGCAGATGTCAAGAATCTGATTTGTTTTTGTTCATTTTGAAAGCAAGATGTAAACTTCTTGGGCATATTTTGCGAATGGAGAATGCCCTGCTAACAAACCCATGGAGTTAAACTTTGTAAAAACTGATATCAAAAAGTTCAAAGGTCATCCAAGAACCCCTATAGTCACAGCACTGAACCGAGACATTCAAAGAACAAGGCAGAAAGATCCCACTTTTCTTTTGGGGAAGTTTATAATCAAAGAAATTGTGAAACTAATCCGAAAACTCGCAGGCGACTGAGAAGGCTGGCAAAATATTGTCAAATATGTATACAACGTCACTGAGAGAACATATTAAGTCATGACTGCAAATCGAAACAGTTTTGATTATGATGATGATAGGGTTAACTCTTTTCACGTGAGGATACTCCAAAAGGGAAAATACAAATAGAACATTTTCTAGTATTTTCCATAGTTGCATTTACCACTTGCCTTATAATTTTAAACTTAACCATTCTCTTCAGATGGGCGAACGTAGAAATCCCATGTTGAAACTGCCGTCATTTGATGTCATTACTTTATGTAATATTCGAAAGCACACGAACAGACACTCTACTATGTAGATATTTATTGATAGAAGATACAGAAAGCTAACAACAGGAACTCTTACAGAAGGTAGTTAAGGATAGCAAGAAGAAGGGACTAAGCATCAGAAGTCAGAATTTATAATGTATTGTTGTTAGTAAAGGAAACAGTTCAACAGGCTGCAAGTAGAAATGTGAGATATCGAAATTAAAGAAATGAAATATAAGTACGTGTTTAAACAGAACACAGAAAATGAGACAACGAAATACGAAGTTGCATTGGCATAGCGAAAGATGCCTTCTAAAAGTCAAGCAAAGTATTAAGAAACAGTAAGATTTCATTGGGAAAAGAAAAAAAAATGCTGAACTGTTATATCATATCAGTCCTGCTACTTGGCAATGAAGCTTTACAATCTACTTACAGATGAAGGAGAGACTTGAAGCAACAGAAATGTGGTTCTACAGAAGGATGCTGAGAATACCATGTATTGAACATGCGAGCAATGACGAAGTTTTATCGAAAATGGGAACAAAAAGGACAGTTATACTTAACAACAGAAGGAGGCATTTGAAATTTGTAGGGCACGCAATGAGGAAGGAAGGCTTGGAAAATTTGATACTCCGAGGACATATTGAAGGCAAGAGAACCAGCGGAAAATAAGGCATAATAATCCTGATGAGCTTGTGTAAATGATTACCAGAACAAGGTTTAGGAGAGACAGTCGAAAGACTAAGTTTGCTAATGTCTAAAAAGGAAAGAGAACTTTACAGAAGCCACGTCCTCAAGAGACAAAACACAGAAAAGAGAGAATAAATAACATTTTTCAGGGTTTGTCTATATTTCTGAGATGAGGTATTATCATTATTTACACTAATAACATAATCCGAACTGTTGTCCTCATCTTCGTTGCCCTATTCACGACGTTTCGGCCGTTGGTCCCTCTAGCCTTTTTCAGGGTCTGTCTACATTTATGAGATGAAGTATTATAATTATTTACACTATTTACATTGTTCGAACTATTGTCCTCATCTTCGTTGCCATATTCACGACGTTTCGGCCGTTGTACACACTGAACTTCTTCAGGGTCTGTCTATACTTCTGAGATGAGGTATTATCATTATTTACATTACTAACATTTTTCGAACTGTTGCTCTCATGTTCGCTGCTATATCCATGACGTTTCGGCCGTTGTACATTGGGACCTTCTTCAGGGTCTGTCTATATTTATGAAACGAAGTAATGTAATTATTTACACTATTTATATTGTTCGGACTGTTGTCCTCATCTTCGTTGCCATATTTACCACGTTTCGGCCGTTCGTCCCTCTAGCCTTATTCAGGATCTGTCTACATTTAAGGGATGAAGTATTATAATTATTTACACTATTTATATTGTTCGAACTGTTATCCTCATCTTTGTTGCACTATTCACGGCGTTTCGGCCGTTGTACACACTGAACTTCTTCAGGGTCTGTGTATACTTCTGAGATGAGGTATTATTATTATTTACATTATTAACATTTTTCGAACTGTAGCTCTCATGTTCGTTGCCATATTCTTGACGTTTCGGCCGTTGTACATTTGAACCTTCTTTAGGGTCTGTCTATATTTATGAAATGAAGTATCGTAATTATTTACACTATTTACATTTTTTGGACTGTTGTCCTCATTTTCCTTGCCATATTCACGACGTTTCGTCCGTTGTACTCGCTGGCCTTTTTCGGGATCTGTCTACATTTATGAGATGAATTATTGTAATTATTTACACTATTTATATTGTTCGGACTGTTGTCCTCATCTTCGTTGCCATATTTACGACGTTTCTGAGAACGAATGTTGTCCTAAATCTTCAATCCTAGCCCCACCCCCTAGCAATACCTATTGTCTTTTGTTTCTTCCCCTTCACCGAGTTATTTGCATTGTTTTATATGGAATTTTGTTGCTTGATTTTTTTTAAATTTTTATTTGCTTCATTTTTTGTCATTAATCATTTGACGTAACTTTCTATTCGATAAATAAGAATATTTGGTTCTCGTTACCGCCATTGCGTTCTTTTCCCAATCAGTGTCGTTATTTTCTTTCTTTCTTTCTTTCTTTCTTTCTTTCTTTCATAATTTCATCCTTTTTACTACACGGTTTAACTTCTCTCTTTCTTCCATTCTCTTTCCTTCACTATTTCTTTTTATGTTTATTTCTTTGTATTTAATAATTTCTCTTTCTTTCTTTCTTTCTTTCTTTCTTTCTTTCTTTCTTTCTGTTTACTACATAGTATAACATGTCCCTTTTTTTTCCATTCGCTTTCGTTGAATATTTCTATGTTTATTTCTTTGTACTTAATATTCTCTCTTTCTTTCTTTCTTTCTTTCTTTCTTTCTTTCTAGCGTATTGTTTAATTCCCTTTCAATTCACTATCTTTCGTTCAATCTTTATTGGTGAGTTTTCATTTCTCTATCTGATTTTTTTCTTTATTTTACAGAATCGTCTAAATTCTCTATTTTTCATTTAATTTTCCTTTTTATGTTCCTTTTTTTTACTTCCTATATTTCTTTCTTTCTTTTTCTTTCTTTCTTCCTTACTTTTTTCTCTCTTTCTTTTTTTCTTTCTTTCTTTCTTTCTTTCTTTCTGCATCTTTCTTTCGTTGATTTTCTTTTGATGTTTCTTTCCTTTCACTTAATAAATTCGCTTACTTTCATTGGTTTCATTCTTTGTTTTTTTTCGTTCTATTTACAATATACTTTAATATCTCTCTTTCTTTTATTCGCTTTCGTTCACAGATTTTTATGCTTATTTGGTTTACTTAATCTTTCTTTCTTTCTTTCTTTCTTTCTTTCTTTCTTTCACCCATCATCCTTCCTTCCTTCCTTCTTTTTTTTCTTTCTTTTCACTTCATAGTTTAATATCTCTATTTCTTCCATTCGTTTTCGTTCACTCTTTCTGTTTGTTTTTGTTTCTATTTTCTTTTTCTTTCTTTTTCTTCTTGCTTTCTTTTTTCTTTCTTTCTCTATTTCTTTCTTTCTGTTTACTACGTATTTTACTTCTCTCTTTCTTCCATTAACCTTTGTTTATTTTTCTTTCTTTCTGTCATTCTAACTAACCTAGTTTCTTTCCTTCTTTCTTTCTTTCTTTCTTTCTTTCTTTCATCTTATTGCATAATGTAACTTCTCTCTTCCGACCATTTTCTCTCTTTCTTTCTTTTTTTTAAACTCCTTCCCTATTTAATTTTTTCATTTTACTTCACAATGTATCTTCTTTTTTTACTTACTGGTTCCTTTCAATCTTCCATTTTTCTTTATAGTTTGTCTTTATCTCCTTCGTTTTTTTCTTTCTTTCTTTAGTTTTGATTCCTTTAGCAATTTTTCTTTTTTTCTTTTTAATTCCCTTTGTTCTTCCCGACTTCCTGAACGTTTTCTTTTGCTTCCATTTTCATTAGACATTGTTCTCCATTCTTTGTTTCCTTTTCTTACGCCATATTGGGAATTCTTTTGTCGTCTGCTTCTTTCATTTCGTCTCACACATTTCCTTTGTTAGTATTCCACATTCTCTTCGTATTTCTTTCTTTGCCCGAGAAACGTCCATCGCCAAACCTTTGTATATTCCTTTACATTCCTGCCTTCATTATTGTTCCGTTTCGTAGTGTTTGTTTTTTTCTTCTTCTTCTTACTTGAACATTTCCGTTTTGTCTATTTGCGTATTTTCCTTGATCTTATTGTGTTTCATATATTGATCCAATTATACAGTTTTAGCCGCTCCTTTTATGCCTATTTTGTTTTTAAATGTGACTTATTTGTTTACTTGTGTTCGTCAACTGCTTACAAAGTTGGTAATCTCGCTGAAATAACCATTTACTCTTATTATAATCATTACTCATAATTTGACTGTTTCGAAATATGAGGACAACAGTTATAACAACAACATGAAGAAAATATAGTCGGACATAAATATATTATGATACACTGCCTTTGAACGTAATGCCCGAACAACAACAACAACAACAACAACAATAATAATAATAGTAATAATAATAATAATAATAATAATAATAATAATAATAATGATAATAAAAAGAAGAAAAAAAGGGATAGAAGGTACCAAGTGATAAAACAACAACAGAAACAACAACAAGAAGAAGAAGGAGGAGAAAGAGAAGAAGAGAAGAAAAAGGAGAACAAGGTACCAAATGATAAAACAAAAACAACAGCAACAACAACAACAACAATAATAATAATAATAATAATAATAATAATAATAATAATAATAAGAAGAAGAAGAAGAAGAAGAAGAAGAAGAAGAAGAAGAAAAAGTAGAGGAAGAGGAAGAATCAAAGCCAACCGCCCAGATATTGTTATTAAAGACCACAAACAAAAACGGTGCCTTCTTATTCATATGGCAGTCCCTGCTGACTGCAATGTATCTTTGAAGATATTCAAAAAGCTGTCAAAATACAAAGACCTTGAAATAGAAATCTCGAAAATGTGGCATATGGGAACATCAACTATCCCTGTTATAGTTGGATCCCTAGGACTGGTTGAAAAAGATTGCAGTAGACTAAGTGAAGGGATTCCTGAAAGTCCATGCCTCAAAGAGATATAAAAAATTGTTCTGACAAGTACAGCCCACACTTTACGAAGGGCTTTATCTATGTAATTTTTTTTTTCTTTTGTCAGTGGAAAGTGTCATGATGCCATTTCTAACCTTAGGTCCCTGGGCAGAAAGAAATGTGTAAAAGCCAGAAACCAAAGGAAATAATAATAATAATAATAATAATAATAATAATAATAAGAAGAAGAAGAAGAAGAAGAAGAAGACGAAGAAGAATAACATGCCAATTTAAACTGACAGGGAAATAAAAGCCAAAAGACTTGATATTATCATAAAAGACAAGAAATTCAGGAAGTGTATGCTTACTGACATAGCAGTACCATATCTGAGAGAAACACCTCCATAAAAATTATCGAGAAATTGTCTAAATACAAGGACCTGGAGGTCGAGATTAACCGAGAGCGTACCAATAGTAATCGGAGCTCAGGGCCTCGAGAGAAAAGGAATGAATAATTTTACTAACAATGTCCCAGGTAACATAAACATCCAAGTTTCCCAGAAGTTCACTCTATTAGGAACATCTCATATACTAAGAAATGTGCTATCAATTAAATGACAATTCTCTTATAGGGCCTAAGGACCATAGTCTGGACACGGATCTATAGGGCACAATGCAGGAAACGTAACATACACAAATATTAATAATAATAATAATAATAATAATAATAATAAAGAAGAGCCAAAACATATATCAAGTATGCCCCACAGCGATGAAATTCATAAGAGAAACAATGAAAAAGTGCAAGACTACCCTAAATCTAATTCATAAAACTTGTAATCGAGGCCAATTAACATCGAGACAAATCAGTATCAAAATCGGGATCTTCCAAGCGAGATTCATTATCGCCATTACTCTTCCGTATTGCATTAGAGCCATTCAGCTGCCTACTGAACAACAGTAGCTACAGATACGAGACGCAGAATGGCAAACTCAACCGCCTATTTTATATTGATAATCTTAAAACGTTTGCCAAGGATGACAACTAGCAGAAAAAACCTACTCACCATTGTTAAAACCTTCAGTGAAGATATTAGGATAGAGTTCGGAATCAACAAATGTGACAGTCACCTTCAAAGGCGCTAAACTAACGAAAAGCACGGATTTAGACTTTGATATCAACATGAAGGAGTTAAGGAACCAGACCAAAGATGGTCCATACAAATAATTAGGAATTAATGAAGGAGACAGAATACAACATTCAATTATGAAGAAAAAGATCCGAAAAGAATATTACAGATGAGTGTATTTGATACTAGAAAGCGAACTTAATGAGACTAATAAAATGAAGGCTATCAAAACCATCGCTATATCCGTAGTCATATGAAGCTTCAACTTTATTAAATGGAAGTTGAATGACATTAAATGATTCGGATGCCAAAACCAGAAAAATGTATACCCAAATGAGGATGCACCATCCGAAATTAGATGATGATGGGCTGTATACACGAATATCTTTAGGAGGTTGAGGTCTAAACCTACTTGAATTCACTCTAAAAACTACAACAATATGATTGGAAGTCTACCTCACAAAAAACAATAATCCTCTCCTGCAAGAAGTAAGACACCAAATCTACTCCATCAAAAGAAGCTGCACTCTTCAAGAAACAGCTTAATATACCTGAAATTCTACCAACGCACAAAAAGAAAAAAAAGAAAAGAAAAAAAAAACGTTGCGAATAGCATCTATGTCAAATGAGTAAAGCAGAAAACAAAACCACTTGGTTAAATGAAATTACAACAAAACTGGGAGGACAAGGCGTTGCATAGAAAATACATAAAAAGAATGAAAGTAGATGTGGACCAACAGAAAACACTGCAGTGGCTGAGGAGCATCGGGTTGAAAGCTGAGACAAAAGGCCTAATTATTGCAGTTCAGAATCAAAGCCTCAGAACCCTAACACTGTCAGATAATCAAGGATAGAGCTAATCCGAAATACAGGATCTGTGTAAAATATGATGAAACTGTCGAACATATATGATTATAGGATGTGCGAAACTGGCAAAAAATGAATATACCACGAGATATAACATGCGCACAGGGGGATATGCAAGAAGCACAAAATCGAAACCACTGAGAGATGGTACGACCACCAACCAGACACAGTTACCCAAAATAATGATGTAACTATCCTCTGGGACATGTCAATTCAAACTGACAGGGAAATAAATATCAGCAGACCTGATATTATCATAAAAGACAAGAAATTCAGTAAGTGTATGCTAATTGAAATAGCAGTACCATATCTGAGAGAAACACCTCTGTAAATATTTTCGAGAAATTGTCAAAAGACAAGAAACTGGAGATCTAAATTAACAGGATGTGTGGAATGAAGACTGAGACTGTGCGAATAGTAATTGGAACTATGTACCTCGTAAGAAAAAAGACTGGACAATTTTACTAAGTGTGTCTTAGGTAACGTCAACATACAAGTTGCCAAGAAGATCGCCCTAGTAGGAACTTGGCATATACTAAGAAAAGTGCTATCAATTAAATGACACTTCTCCTATAAGGCCTAAGCTCTATAGTTTGGGCCCGGCTCTACAGGATACAAAGCAGGATACACAACATACACAAATAATAATAATAATAATAATAATAATAATAATAATAATAATAATAATAATGAAGACAATAAACTCAGGAAGTGTATGCTTATTGAAATATCAGTAACATCTAAGAGAAACGCCTCTATAAAAAATTATCGAGAAATTGTTCAAATACAAGGACCTAGAGATCGAGATTAGCAGGATGAGGGGAATGAAGACTGCGACTGTACCAATAGTAATCGGATCTTTGGGCTTCGTGAAAAAATGTCTGGACAATTTTACTAAGTGTGACAGGTAACATCAACATACGAATTGCCCAGAAAATCGCCCTAACAGGAACATCCCATATGCTAAGAAAAGTGCTATCAAATGACAATTCTCCTATAGGGCCTAACGACCATGGTTTAGAACCCGGCTCGATATGACACAAAACAGGAAACATAACACATAAAAAATAACAAAAACAACAACAAAAACAACAACAACAACAATAATAATAATAATAATAATAATAATAATAATAATAATAATAATAATAATAGAAATATTGTTGTGATATCTGGCAGGCAATAGTGGTGTCCCATGGGGAGGACGGGGTCTTTAGTTTTGTTCGACTGCCCTCCTAGAGGTAGTACCTTGGACAAAATTATCTCTGGGGGTTACGGATAAAAAATATAAAATAAAATCTCAATGTTTGCAAACAACTATTCATTCCTGATTGGTCGTCATCCGGATAAACAAGGGTCGTGTCTCACAGAGAGAATCTTTGGGTCGTAAAATCCGTCAGTTGAACAAACCCATCCACCAACAATGAGACGCCCGGTCACCCAATCCGGGTAACTCCACCACTGGACCTGGTGACATAATGTAAAATCAATTTATAAAAAGGAAGTAAGCTAAATAACATGCTGAAAAGTATAAATAAGTCATGTCTTTTTTCATTGCATTCGAAAATCCACAAAAGAACATCACGGATCAGACATACCAACTATGCAGAAATATAGTAGGATCTAAAATTTGACCCTATAGCGACCCAAATATATTGCCAATATCCGGAGGGTTATCATGCGAAATAAAGGACTATCAAATACAAAGAATAGATAAGATATAAAACAAAGTACAATCAGATAAATTTCCCCTCACTTTTATTGACAAGAGACAGATGACAGAAAGCTGGACCTGGACAAGTTGCAGAGAGGCCCGTATCTGAACATATCAAGCTGTTCTGCTTCTAACAAGGAAAACGTGGATGTAACTAGCTTTGACAGCCATATTCACACGCGATCCGTGGTCTCTTGTGTCTCTACTGATGTGCATTTGCCACACTAACACAGTAAGAATAGATCTTCCCCTTGGCTAAACTAATCGCATATTTCTCAGAATCGCCAGCATTTAAAACAACAGACTAAGCTAAGTGTAGTTAAAAGGGAACTACATTGATTGAAACAGCTATACTTTCCCCCTCGTGCTAGAGATGAAATTTGGTAAAATTTGATAAAAGTCCAAAAATTTCAAATGTTGATTTTCCAAGTAAGTAGATTGTCTGTATTGAAATTTGGTACAAGTCTTTCTACTACCATTTCTTACTTGGCCTTGTTTCATACCAAGATAATGTAGATAAAGAAATGACAATAAGGTAAAGGCCACATAGCCTATCATCCCGCATAATGCCAGATTTCAACTGCCCTTGGTTTAATTTTAAATACATTATTCGTAAAGATGAGATACACATTAAAATAAATACGATACGAAATAATGATCGCTCAAGAAATAAAAAGGAAGAATCTAGTTGCGACATAAACAATTTCGATTCTGTCTCTGACGAACATGAATATAACGACATTTGGACAGAATTCCTTGAAAACAACAGAGTTGAAATCCCTTAAGCAAAGGGACACATCATCCAAATGATCAGCATAGAAACTCGAACACAAATGCCAGAAAAAGACAGGCGACGATAATTTCATAGGACAAAGTCCAATATATATATTGGGCAAACATATAACGCTGCATTGCAAACATTGTTAACGGACAGGCCACAAGAAATCATCACAGAAGTAGATACTGTTATCTATAGAACAGTTATAGAAGCGATGGTTTAAGATCAAGAAAAATAAAAGATTAAACAACAGACAAATGGAGATCACTTGTAAAGACGAAGTAAAGCGAAAAATTGAGGAAATCAGTTGTGAGTTATCGATACTAGATTTCAAGCAATTAAAATTCTTTGAAGTAGATAATATGACAGAAGGTGACATACAAACTATAAAAAAAACAAAAAAATTATTTATACTCTTCAGTATGATATTTAGTTTAACTTTTTATAAATTTGGCATTAAGTCAGCAGATCCAATATTTGGCTTAATCCGGCATTGGTGACCAGGTGTCTCATTGTTGGTGGATGAGTTTATTTCTGCGACATTAAGGCAGAATTCCTTGAAAATAACATAGTCGAAATCACTTAAGCGAAAAGACATATTATTCAAATAATCAGTTGTAATCTACTCTGTCTGTCATTAATCTCTCTTTCCTATGAGCTAAACAATAATAGCTATGGATATAAAGTAAAAAAAAATATTCCATTATTCTACAAGGATGATATCAAACTTTGCCAAGGACTACAATGAGTTGAATGGCATCCTCAATACTATGAAATGTTTCAGTGACAGCATAGGTATGGATTTCGGATTAGATAAATGTGCAAAAGTAACATTCATGAAAAGGAGAATTACAGAAGCACACTCAATAGATCTAGATTTTGTCACAAAGATGAATGAACTTGAACAAGAAGAAGCCTATAATTACCTAAGAGTCAGCGAAGCGGATGGAATACAATATATCCAAATGATGGAGAAAGTAAGAAACGAATATTATAGACGTGGCCGTCCGGTGTCGAATACCGACTTGAGTTCACAAAACAAAATATCAGCCATAAACACTTTGAGTGTCTATCTAGTGCAATTCAGTCTTAACATCCGTACATGGGTCATAGGTGACATTAAGGGAATGAATCTCAAAAGCTTCTACCTAGCCACCGCCAACATCATCCTTGGGCTGATGTTGATAGTCTGTATCTGCCCAGAGCCGAAGGAGGTAGAGCATTAGTTCGACTAGAACTGACTTACAAAACCCCAAGAATCGGTATTCAAAGACACATTTTAACTACAGGAGACTGGATGATGATCTGTGTCAAAGAACATGAAAGGAATGAGACACTTTATTCAGTGCTACAGGAAGCTAACAAATTCAAAAGGGAATTTTAAGTGGGTGAAGAAATGCAAATACACCATAATAAAAGTACAGCAGTGGTAAATAAGCTAAAAAGGAAAGCAAAAACTAAGGCAATGTATCATTACGAAGGGATTTATCTGTGTAAAATGTGTGTGATCTTTTTTACAAAAAATGAACCGTGGAAAATGTCACGAAGTCATTTCTGAGCTTAGGTCTCTGGTTGGGACCCAGACGTAAATATGCATGTAACAGAAATCAAAGGAAATAATAATAATAATAATAATAATAATAATAATAAACTGAAGGGTGCATCCTTGCTGCATAGGACCAATGCTTGCTAACTAGGAATTATCAAGCACATATACTAAAATATTGTGTCAGCCCAAAATGCAGATTCTGTGATAAATATCCAGAAACGATTGATCATCTTGTATCAGGTTGCACGATATTGGAACCCACTGACAGAGTGGGCCAATATCTGCACTGGAAAATATGCAATTTTTACAGGAAGGAAACTGAAAGAAATTAGTATGAACACCACCCAGACCCGGTTAAGGAAATAGGACCTGTTACAATTCTATGGGACTACACAATACACACTGACAGAACAATCAAAGCCAACCGCCCAGATATTGTTATTAAAGACCACAAACAAAAACAGTGCCTCCTTATTGATATGGCAGTCCCTGCTGACTGCAATAAATCTTTGAAGATATTCAAAAAGCTGTCAAAATACAAGGACATTGAAATAGAAATCTCGAAAATGTGGCATATGGGAACATAACAATCCCTGTTGTAGTTGGAGCACTAGGACTGGTTGGAAAAGATTGCAGTAGACTAATCGAAGGGATTCCTGGAAGTCCATGCCTCAAGGAGATACAAAAAATTGTTCTGACAAGTACAGCCCACACTTTACGAAGGGCTTTATATATATTTTTTATTTTTATTTTTATTGTCAGTGGAAAGTATCATGATGCCATTTCTAACCTTAGGTCCCTGGGCGGGACCCGGAAAGAAATGTGTAAACGCCAGTAATCAAAGAAAATAATAATAATAATAATAATAATAATAATTTTCGGGTACCGTAAATCATGTGATTAAAATTCTTGGTCATATTAGCATCTCAAAGCTAGAAAAATTGGTGTATGTACACATCACTCGCAAAACTGTCTCCATCTAAACGAAACGTCCCCGATGTGCATAGATAACTCACCTTCAGTTACTTTTTACTCAGACCCCGTAGGGGATTTGCTAATTAGTTACTTAGAAATACTCTCTGGCAAGATGATTCCACACACAAATAATAATAATAATAATAATAATAATAATAATAATAATAATAATAATAATAATAATCGTATTCAAATTGAATTCGTCAAGTTATCCCTGAAGGAAAAGCTGCGATTCTGAAAACAAATTTTACAGATAAATGATAATCCGAGCAAACTGCAATGATAAGTTAATCCGCGTCAGTCAGATTAAATTGAATCTAATTGTCTTAAACAATGAAAAGAAGGACACTAAGGAGATCATTTACAGATCGCAGAACGATAAAAGGAAATAGCTAAAAACAAGAAAAACATTTTAGGACCCTTACGTGGGAAACCTGAAGGTTAATGTCGTGCTGAAAATAATTGGCGCACTTGTACCGTAAGAACTTGAGAAGAGGTGAGATGAAATAGAAATTTGTTATTTGCAATGATTAAGAATATAGTAATTTCTTATGCCCAACCCCAAATTATGGTGTAAACAAAACGGCAGACGAGTTTTTTTTTTTATCATTTTCTGGCAGCCAGGAATAAGAACACCTCCGAACTGAAAATCGTTCCATTATCTACTTTAAATTCCTGCCATATCTGGTCTTGTTCTACAGCTATATATTTAGAGATCCTTGAGAAAATAGAAAGAATCAGCAATGTTATTAATCCTGACCTGGCATCTCGGCTTCAGTCACTGTCGCTTCGCCCTAATGTAGCTTCTCCGTGCATTTTCTCCATGAATTTAAGCTCAGCACTAGATTGGTTACAAGGTCTCAACATTCTACAGGTTAAATTGCTCAAACGTAAGTTCTATGCTAATAGTTTCCTCTTTTGCACTTCTTTGTGGAGCTCTCTTCCGATTTCTTGCTTTCCAGTCAAGTTTTAATTTCAAAAATATAAGTACAATGTCAGTCGTTATCTTCTGTCTTCTTAATTTATGTCCCTTTATTGTTCTCGCTACTTAATAACGTGTTTTCTCGTATTCTCTCACACTCACAAGCGTCTTAGTTGCTTTGTTGCCTTGCTTGGGTGGAGAAGTTTATAGAAATGTTCGTGGGAATTCAGAGTTAAGAAAAATGAAATATGCGGAGAGCTATGTAATTTACAGAATAAAACAATGTCCGCTTCTGTTAGAAATCAAGACAGAAAACGCACATCTAAGCTAAGAGATGGTAGATGATTTTGAAATAGAATTATATTACACCGTATACGGGGTTATTCAAAAGGATCACAGGATGAATAGTGTTGTGTTTTGTGTCATCTCATGATCTGCACGCTTCTCATAAAACGGTATCAACGAAAAGGGGTCATTTATTAAGTATAACAGCTTCTAGGAGGCAGTAGGAGGACTGACGTGACAGGAACGCATGTCGCACGTTGGCTCAGCGTTTCCTCCGCGGGTGGTATTAGCCGGTCGCATAGCTGGACGTGGGAGGCATATCGACCGTTCAGAATTATTGAGACCCTAATTCAGACAGTTTTCGGGCTTATATTAAAAACTCAAACAATGACAATCCATCAGTGTCAGAAAGCCCATCCCGTGATGCATTCCGGCCAATCGCTAACCATTCTGGCTTTCAGCAAATGGAACAGGTGTGAGACATGAAAGGAAATAAATGGCTACAAGCATCGCCCTAATAATCTTCCCAGAGGGCTCAATGGCATAATCAGAAATATTGATTTTAAGGAAATCTTTCCCACTAACTAAACATAGACTTCCATTTTTAAACCAGGGATGCAAGTATAAAATAGTAACCTTTCTATACAGAGAAAAATATAACCTGCTGGTACCTATTGAATCAAGTATAAGCAACCAGCTTTAGACTACAGATTCAAATATAAAACATTAGCTATTTTTTCTTTAGAAATCAAGTACATACGCTTCTTATAAAATTATTCAGTGAGAACTTTTTAATCTATATGTACACGTGGATCGCAGCATGTTAAGATTGGAAAATATCTCTGATTCACTTTTCCCTCTCTGTCACTGATAAGTACTCGGCAACATTTTCCTAATTGTAACAATAAAAGTACCCAACAGAGACCTCATCCGTTGTGCTATTAATACTACAAAAAAAATCTCCAGACGGCTGATCTGATATACAGTTTTTGATTTTGATGTATTAGCTTAAAGACAACTGTGGAGTCAAGCAGCAGTATAACCGACGTCGCGAATTACGGACACAACGGACTTTGGTCACCAAACACCATTTCAAGCTTCATATTTAATAACATATAAAGTTGGGACTATTTCATACTTCTTTTACTCAGGTGTTTGAATATTTAATTCTCCAGACCATCTTGCCTCAGTCTTTTTTTTTCTTTTTATGTGCCGTGTCCCTTCAGAACGAAGGCGATCATGGCTCTAAACTTCCCCTATCTCTTGTAACTCTTAATAAGATTGGCTTCTAGCTACTTCCCACAGGCCCTGTTCTGTCATCCACTTGCTTAAGGTCGCTAGGTATGTTATGCATTGCTTTCTCCTGTCTCTCTTTCCCTCTGTTCGACCTGTGAGTATCAGATTCTCTAAGCCGCCCATTCTCATTACGTGTCTCAGAAATTTCAGCTGCCTCTTGCTGATATTAAATATAAACTTCCTCCTTATTTGCCTCTTCTCCAAAAACCTCATCGTTGTTCGCCTCATGAAAACCCTAGCAGCCTTCTGTAGAACCATACCTCCGCCGCCTCGAGTTTGTTCTTCATCTTTGAAGAGACCGTACAATATTCGCTGCCATAGAGGAGGACATATATCACGTAGCAGCTCACTGCTCTTTTCTTTGTTACTAAAGAAATCCTCCTGTCTCGTAATACTCTGCCTAGCTTTTGGCCAACCCAATGTATCTTTGGATCTCAGCGTCCTCTGACAAAACATCTTTTACATTTAAATTTTCGCACTGGCTTGATTTTACTGTCACCGACCTGTAAATCGCATTTAGGGCTTATCCTTCTACTGATGACCACACATTATCAGTACAGTCTTTCTTTTCATGAGCCGTGACCCTTCAGTATGTAGGCGGTCATGGCTCACCACTGCCATCTATCCCTTGTAGCTCTCAATAAGTTTCGCCCCTCTGCCATCTCCCTCAGACCACGTTCTGTCATCCACTTGCAAAAGCCTGACAAATATCTCACGTGTTGCTTTTCGTTGTCAATCTTTCCCTCTATTCGACCAGTGAGTATCAGATTCTCCAAGCCGTCCTTTCTCGTCACGATCCCCAGAAATTTCAGCTGCCTCTTCATGATGTTAAGTATAAGCTTCCTCCTTGTTTGCATCCTCTCCAAAACCTCATCGTTGCTCACAAGCTCGGTCCATGATATCCTTAGCATCCTTCTGTAGGATCATACCTCCATTGCCTCGAGTCTCTTGGAGACCGTCCAACATTCACTGCCGTAAAAGAGGACAGATATCACGTAGCAGCTCAGTACTCTTTTCTTTGTTACCAAAGAAATCCTCCTGTCTGGTAATACCCTCCCTAGCTTTTGGAATGCGTCTTTGGCCATTCCAGTACATCTTCGGACCTCAGCGTCGCACTTACCGTCGTCTGTCAAAACACTACCAGATATTTAAATTCCCGCACCTGCTTGATTTTAGTGTCCCCTTGCCTTAGTATTTGTCTCAAAATATTCAACCGTCTCTGGGTGTTAGATATTCCAATTCTAAAAAGAAATGACTGAACTCATTTTATTGTTAGAATAAATATTTAATAATGGCACAAAAGGCTTTAATTCTAATATGGGATATTAAAAGATTCTTTATATAGAGAAAATAAGACAGAAGCGGTTTTATCAGCAGAGAAAATTGTATTGGCTCAGGAATTTTAAAGGATTCACAAAGTAAACAGAATGGTGTGTATTAAAAGAGTAATAATTCCGAAGATTTTAATAAAGCAAAGCAACCAAGCGTTTAAAGAAAAATGAGAAAATTCTAGTTTTTTTTTTTTTTGATTTGCCGAGATTTTCCTCTTCAATGCTGGAAAGCAGTGCGTGATCGATTTTAAATCCACATTATATAACAGAAAAACATTCGCATTATATCTTATTTCAAGAGATTAAAAAAATCTTCCAGATTTATTATCAAATATATAACAAAATATAAAGTAGTATTCAAACATTATATATATATATATATATATATATATATATATATATATATATATATATATATATATATATATATATATATATACACATATATTTGGTGATGATCATGTTGAAAGTTAGTGAGAGGGAATGGAAGGTATGGAGATAGAAGGAAAATTGCAACACATTGAAAAACGATGCCGATTATGATCTAAGCACAGTGTGTTCATATATGAATGTGCGTGTTGCATAGCGATTATTGGTGATGAAAAGTGGGATAGATGTGTCGAGTTCAAATTTCACCCGAAGAAGATGAGTACGTTTAACATAAATACTTTCCTGAGGCTATGAATTCAGATTGTATTGAAATAGTTCGAAAATAATTGTCCGGAAAACATTTATTCGAATTGCAATCTGTTTTATACCGAAAGGAAAATTATACTAAATGATAATTATTCAAAATACCTATGTTTGAAATAGTTATATAATGTTACTTTGAGAGAGTCAATACTGATTTACCTAGAACTAATAACGACCTGGAAAGATGGCATAGAGCTTTTCCTTGCAGCAAGTGGAAATTCTTTTTTGCAGCAATATGGTAATTTGTAGACGCTCTAAAAATAAAACAGGACTTGCAAGAAATTCATATTGAAAAAGTAAGAGCAGATTGCCAAAATATCAAGAGCACCAAGAAGTACTATGACGAAAACAAAAAACTTAAAAAAAATTTTAGTTGCATCCTTTAACGAAATAATCTTCAGTAGTTGACTATTTGCGTGCAGTATCATATAACTTAAGGGGATAAGGATTTTTTCTTACTAAATTGTTTTAT
This sequence comes from Acanthosepion lycidas, assembly GCA_963932145.1. Lineage (NCBI taxonomy): Eukaryota > Metazoa > Mollusca > Cephalopoda > Sepiida > Sepiidae > Acanthosepion > Acanthosepion lycidas. The sequence continues at coordinate 14,727,555 of OZ010600.1, read as the reverse complement.
TAACGATGTTTGTATTTCAAATAATTATCATTTGTGTATTTCCTCCTTTAATTTTCGATAGATATATAGATGGATAGATAGATATTTAGATAGATAGGTAATGAACAGTACGAAATAGATAGATATGAACAAAACTTGATAGATAGATATGAACAAAACTTGATAGATAGATAGATAGATAGATAGATAGATAGATAGATAATGAGCAGTACGAAATAGATAATTAACAGTACGATATATATATATATATATATATATATATATATATATATATATATATATGTTGATAGATAGATAGATAGATAGATAGATAGATAGATAGATAGATAATGAACAGTACGAGATAGACAGATAGATAGATAGATAGATAGATAGAAGCAGACTGATATATATATATATACATATATATATATATATATATATATATATATATATATATATATGAACAGTACGAGATAGATAATGAAAAGTACGGCATATATATACACACACACACACACACACACACACACACACACACATATATATATATATATATATATATATATATATATATATTACGAAATGGACAAAGTCCGACAATTTATTTATTAAAGACATTTTTATGTTTAACGTTCTTTTTATAGATACAAGTATTTGAGTACTTAAATACTTGTATCTATAAAAAGAACGTTAAACATAAAAATGTCTTTAATAAATATATCTATATCTATATCTATATATCTATCTATATATATATATATATATATATATATATATGTAGATAGATATGAACAGACGTAGATTCTGTTTTAAATTTAAACTAATAGTCTAAGTTTAACATTTCCAACAATTAAAATGACTTCCTGTATTTGAAAACGAATTTAAGTTAATTGGAATGAGTTTGTTTTTTGAAATCGTTAAAAAGAAAGGCTGTTTTTTTAGCCATATTTATAATTCTCTCAAGATAATGTCTTTCCCTTTATTAAAATATCGTTCAGTTATAAAATATCTTTACTCAAACTTTAGGTTAGCTGATTTGAAATTTAATTAATCCCATTTGAATCAAATATTACTTACTTTAAGCTTAAAATATTGCAAAAAAAATACAATTCTAACAGGAAGGTGTTTGTTTTTATGAAACTAATTTTAGGAATTGTTTCCTACGTAAATAATTACCTGACTAATAAAAGTTGAACGCCTTTTTTATATAATTGTTTAATTATCGACTAATATTTAAAATTCTAATTAATCTAATATTTTATAGAATTTTAGTGACGTTGGATTTTAATTTACGATTATATGAACAATGCTCGATAGCAATTATTTGAAAACAATTATTCAAAAAACATTTAGTCGAACTGTAAATTGTTTGAATGAAAATTAGTCGAAAGGACAATTATACTAAATGATTATTATTCGAAAGGCAAAATTCTTTATTGCAATGAAAGTGTAAAAATTAAAACAGGAAATACACAAATAATAATTATACGAAATACAAATTATAAAACAATTTAGTAAGAAAAAAAACCTTATACCCTTAAGTTACATGATACTGCACGCAAATATTCAACTACCGAAGATTTCTTGTGAAAGGATGCCACTAATTAGTTTTCCATTAACGTCGCGTAATTCTTGTGTTCTTGATATTTTGGCAACCTGCTATTACTTTTTCAAAATGAATTTCTTGCAAGTCCTGTTCTCTTTTAAGAGGGTCTAAGAATTTCCATATGTTGGGATGATGGGATGACACTTGATGCAAAAAATCCCTATGCTATCCTTCAAAGACGTTATTAGTTCCTGGAAAATCAACATTGACTCTCTCAAAGCAAGACCACATACGTACTTCAAACAGGTATTTCGAATAAATTATCATTTAGTAAAAGTGTTCTTAAGATACTTATCATTCACACATTTCGAATAAATGTTTGGAACTCTGAAGAAAATGATTATTGAAGACAAATCAAAGAAAATAATAATTTTCTGGAATTAATGGATGCGATAGATAAATTGTTGTCTATATGATGCAAAAATGAAAGCAACTAATCTCATTTTAACAGATATATATACCAAAATTACATATAAATATCTTGAAATACTAAAGAGTAAATTTAAAATCGTCATTAGTTTCAACCACGGCCCCCAGACGACTGCATCTTTTCTGGACTGTCTCCTTATTTTTTATTTCGGTGAATGATGCTATAATCTTCCCCTCGGTTCATCTTTGGTGTTACAAAGAATTTTGATGGTCTCTCGCTCAACTGTGCTCAACATATATTAATCAAGTCGGTTGCAAACTGGGGTTTTAGGTGGCCAGATATAAGGCTTGGTATGGTCGCAAAAATTGCTTGACATCCATGACTAGAATCTCCTTCTCGTGTGGCATGGTACAGGGCTCTGTTGCCCGACATAGGGTCTTCCAGCAGCCACCTTCTTCACTCAAGGTGGCACGACTTCATCAAGATACTAGATGTAGGCCTCCGTGTTGAATCGTCTCTCCAACAAATTCGTAATCCCCATTAGGCTCATCCACCTCTTTCCGAATCCTTTTCACTGTACTCAGATTTATACCCCAGCACTAGGAAATGTTTGTACTTGTGATTTAGTACAACATGCCATTTCCAAATTTTGGGCGAAGTGAATTGCATCATGATGCTCTTTTACTTACAGACGGTGCCCAACTGACCTTACTATATTTTGCAGTCGACAAAATCAAAAACAAAGAACGCGCATGCGCGAAATTAAAAATATAAAATGGCGACTATTTACCTGTCGAGTCCTGTATGTGGGGTAAATACGCCAAAACTGAATGACTAGAAAGAGGCTTTACATATTGCAGGCTAGGCTTAAGGTGGAGAATACATAGCCTGAACCAAAGTGAAAACCGCCACTAGAAAGTGCAACCATATTAGTTCAACCTTTCTGTCTCTGTATACGTGCGTTTGATGACACGAGTTCACATAAATCGGGATTATTGAAAAACTATTCATTTTAGCATACCAGACAGTATTTGGTAAGTAAATATTTAGACGGCTCTGTTACAGACAATTTTGATAGAAGTCGAATAATCGGATTATCAATGAGAAGACTTGTCTTGAAATTAAGAAGCTGAACTTTAAAGTATATATATATATATATATATATATATATATACGTGACAGTACTTGGCGTAATTTTCAGTTAACAGTATGAAAATAGCGTTCTCTAAATTCTTTCAGTTGCTAAAGATATTTTGATTTGTTATTATTAGTTACTTTGTTTAATAAATTCATTTGGCTTTTGCCTTGAAAAGTCCACATTGGTCAAATAAGCGTCGGCTACTATTACAGTTTTCCTATTGTCTTTTACATTTATAAATATTGTCTTTTTCTACAGGTTAACTTTGAGAATTTTTTCATATATATATATATATATATATATATATATATATATATATATACATTAGAATAATTTAAATATCTGCGAAGTGTTTTAAAAGAGAACAGAAAATGTGACAGTAACGCTAGAAGACTCACCACAATAGCAAAAGATGACGTCAAAAAACTAAGTAAAGTAATAAGAAACAGGAAAATTTCGTTTGAAACAAAGATAAGAATTGCTGAACTGCTGTGTAAAATCACCCGTCCTATCTGCTAATGAATGATACGAACAAAGAAGCGACACGAGCGAATGGGGGAAGTGTCGAGGTGGCTTGAGAAATGTTTGCGGGGTATTGCGGTTAAACCCCGTTTAAACCTCGACCTTTTTTCGCATTCAGTAGCGACGTGGGGGCGAGGAAAATAAACCTTTTCTTTCCTTTTTTTCTAAGAAAGTCTTCCTGTTTCGTAATACTGTTAAAGCACTTACCATTCTTTTATGCACCTGACCAAGCCAGCACTCAGCCAAAGGGCGCCCAGAACCAGCCAATAGAAATGGCTACAAGCGGCACCACAACTGCTATCAACACGAAGTGCTGCCCGATTCATCATCGGCTCAAAGCACGTCGAATCACCGTCTCCACACTCCCTGGCAAAACATATACGCGACTCTGGCCCTTTTGGAAGACATCTTTTCCCATTCTGTTTCGCTTTCTGATTTCGCTGTCACATATTCTGTCCTCTGTTAAAGCACTTTCCAGGTTTTTAATATACGGTACTTCTTTTAATATCTCCAGTTCGTATCTCGCTTCTTGCTTACAACCCAAATGTACCGGGTGTAAGGTAAAGACGCGCCGTCGCCTCCGTCTGTCTGTTCTACAAATACTTCCATGGAAATTGCTCCGAGGAGCTGGATTCGCTGGTTCCCAGACGTCAGAAGTTCAAGCGCCATGCGAGGCTGGCATCCCGCTCTCACCCCTTCACTGTCGAAACTCCTAAATGTAGCCGTCTCTTCTACTCCAATTGCTTCATGTCTCGCACCTCTCACCTGTGGAACTCCCTTCCCTATTCTTGTTTCCCTGAGAGCTATAATCTCCAGCTATTCATGTGTAATGTCAATCGACATCTCCAGTTGCCTTGATCTATCAACTACCCTCATACTTTCTTCTATCACTCCTATCTGATCTTGCTCTAAATTTTCTATAACCCCTTGCGTCCTAGTGGCTTCCCGCCTTGCTTGGTGTGAAATGCTTAAAAAAAAATATTGTCTATAATGTTCAATCCCACAAAATGTTTAATATCGAAAAATTCACTAAACTAATTGAGTTCTAAAGACGGATTCTCAGACTACCAAGGATGGAGAGTCATAGTAACAAGGAAACTTTAAAAAAATGAGAACGAAAAGGATGTTTATCTCTAGAATCTGAAAGAAACAGATGACCTTTTATGGGTTCCTGTGCAAAAATTGGTTGGATGCACATTGGGGAAATGCAAAGGGGGACAGTATTTAGAGCCCAATATTTTTACTAGGCAAAACAAATTCACACTTCTCGTCACGATCTCTAATACGACATTCCCCGTCAGAAGCGAAAAGCGAATTACCGCTAAATGAACATACCATGCTTTATGCACCTGACCCAGCCAGCACACAGCCAAACAGCGCCCAGAACCAGCCAATAAAAATGGCTACAAGCGACATCACCACTGCCAATCAGAACGAAGTGCTGCCCGATTCACTGTCGGTTCAAAGCTGGTCGATTCACCGTCGGTTCAAAGCTGGTCGATTCACCGTCGGTTCAAAGCTGCCCGATTCACCGTCGGTTCAAAGCTGCCCGATTCACCGTCGGTTCAAAGCTGGTCGATTCACCGTCGGTTCAAAGCTACCCGATTCACCGTCGGTTCAAAGCTGCCCGATTCACCGTCGGTTCAAAGCTGGTCGATTCACCGTCTGTTCAAAGCTGGTCGATTCACCGTCGGTTCAAAGCTGGTCGATTCACCGTCGGTTCAAAGCTGCCCAATTCACCGTCGGTTCAAAGCTGGTCGATTCACCGTCAGTTCAAAGCTGCCCGATTCACCGTCGGTTCAAAGCTGCCCGATTCACCGTCGGTTCAAAGCTGCCCGATTCACCTTCTCCACACTCCCTGGCAAAACATACACGCGACTCTGGCATTTTTGGAAGACAACTTTTCCCATTCAGTTTCGCCTTCTGATTTCGCTGTTACATATTCTGTCCTCTGTTAAAGCACTTCCCATGTATTTAATATACAGTACTTATTATGATATCTCCAATTCGTATCTCGCTTCTTGCTGACAACCAAGTTATAACGGATATAACGGAAAGATTGTCTATAATGTTCAATCCTACAAAATGTTTAATATTGAAGAATTCACTAAACTAACTGAGCTTTTTCCATGTTTTCATATTAGACGTTTAGCCATTTTTGAAACTATTTGTCTTAAGAATAACTGAAAAATCCTTTAAATTATTCAGCTAGAAAGAGAACAGGTTAAACTCGTTCTGTTTCAGTCCAACTACGTCATCCCAAATGAGCAATGATGACAGAAAAATTCATTGAGGCCTTACCAACATTCCTAACCTGGCTTCCATCTTCAAAGTCCTTTGAAGAAATGTCAAAAAAGGGGGAATATCTTTAAAAAAAAAGGGAAGAGTATTGAGGAAAACTGGATCAAGAGATCACAGCAGCAATTGTATCATCATTTCAACTTGGAGTTAAAGAGATCAATTAGAAAAGATCCAACGCAATCCGTAAGACGTTTTGCACGTGAGAGCGGGATTTTAGTTATGACAATCCAAAGAGCAGCGAAAAAAGACTGGAAAATGAAATCGAACCTGAAACGTGTAAGCCACCTTTTTACGCCTGGATAGAAAGTTAGAAGTTTAGATAGGGTGAAGACCATCTTGAATAAGTTGAAAAATATATCCTGGAATCTATCTATCTATCTATCTATCTATATATATATATATATATATATATATATATTATATATATATATATATATATATATATATATATATATATATATATATATATATATTCAGATATACCTATCTTTAGCTTTAATTAATTAATGATGAACATGTCATTTTCGTTTATGATCGATTTTATCACGATTCCTCTATTAAGCTTGGAGAGTAATTATACATTCTTATTGCACAAAGTAAAATTCGATAGTGGTATAAAAACCTCGAAAAAATTCAGCAAGATAACTTTATAATGCTCTTCAGTAAAATGAATGAAGCGCTTCGGCTGAGTAGCATTTGTTTACATTCATAAAAACAATAAGCTAGATTTAGCTCTGTAACTACCGAGTGAATGTAGCTCAGTGGTAGAAGCTCTGGCTGACAACAAATCGGTTCAGGTTTTCGGATGTCTAGTCGAACTGAGGTGCTTCGATTAAGCGAAACAGAACTGTCTGCTAATGGAATAAATATATATATATATATATATATATATATATATATATATATTATTAAGTAATTAATCGCGACTAGAAGAAATCTATATAGAATGGAGAAAGCAGTGGATGGCCGTTTCGTCCTATATTTGGGGCTCATCAGCAGTGCGCACCCACTACCGAGAATTGAAACCCAGACAATTACGTTATCAGGCAAACATCATACCCACGGTACCAAAGGGCGCCTCGGTAACGAAGATGATAGCGAATCAGACTCGATATAGCGCCGCTCGATCACATATTTCGTGGTGGAAGTCATCCGAGTTTTTCCTTATATATATGAATTTACATCTGTTTTTATTCAAACATATTTGCCCTGAATTTACAGATCCAGAGCCGTTTAAAAGGGCTGTGGTGAAATAATTTATTACATGGATCCTTAAAGTGCTGGGTTTTTATTCAAATATATATATATATATATATATATATATATATATATATATATATATACATACATATATATATATATATATATATATATATATATATATATATATATATATATATATATATATATATATATTGTAAGATACATCGATTCAGAGTTTAATCGAACAATTGGATAATGTTACTATTAGGTTGGTACAAAAATAAAGTCGTTTTATCACATAGTAACATATGTGAGAAAACGACATTATTTTTGCACCAACCTAACATTACATTATTTGGACAATTTTGCTGCTACACCCGGTATATATATATATATATATATATATATAAATTATATATATATATATATATATATATATATATATATATATATATATATATATATATATATATATATATATATTGTAAAATACAAAGGTTCTTTTACTGTGACTCGATTTGGACACTTTTGCTGTTTTGCCTGATATATATATATATATATATATATATATATATATATATATATATATATATATATATATATATATATATTGTAAGATACATCGATTCAGAGTTTAATCGAACAATTGGATAATGTTACTATTAGGTTGGTACAAAAATAAAGTCGTTTTATCACATAGTAACATATGTGAGAAAACGACATTATTTTTGCACCAACCTAACATTACATTATTTGGACAATTTTGCTGCTACAACCAGTATATATATATATATATATATATATATATATATATATATATATATATATATATATATATATATATATATATTTTGTATAATACAGAGGTTCTTTTACTGTGACTCGATTTGGACACTTTTGCTGTT
>OZ010600.1:14609528-14714528 GCA_963932145.1 Acanthosepion lycidas | reverse complement strand
TTTGCTAGGAAAGTCGGTTTACGATGTCGTCCTAAAAAGTATTTTTTTCGCCATAAGTTTTCTTGCACATTTATAAATCTACGTCCGTGTGTTGAATATTACTGCAACATTAGGTCTGGTGCTTCTGTTTTATATCTAGAGATTCTTGACACAATCCGAAGTAGAATCTGCAATATTATACGTCCTCACCTGGTATCTCGGTTTCGGTCTATTTCGCACCGGCGTAACGTAGTTTACCCTGTGCCTTTTCCAAAAATATTTTCACGGTAATTATGCTGCTAAGCTGTGGTCTTTGGTACCTTGACCTCGGAAATCTAAGCGCAGTACTAGATTTACAGTTTAGTCTTATAATTTTAATGTCCTTTGCAAATCGTTTCTTCTCGCGCACTGCTTTTTTTCGTATTCCTGCTTTTCGTGTTGTCTATGATCTTTAAAACATTAAATGTATCCACAGTCATCATCATCTGTCTACTTGAATCCGCTTCTTTTATTGTACTCCCTGTCTCACTGACTCTCAATAACCTCTTGCATCTTAGTGGCTTCATCGCCTTGCTTCGGGCAATTTTTTAAAAAATGATTTGAAATGCCGCATTTAAAGTATTATAGATACGCTACAGTATACAAATTTTGGGGCTACTATGCGTTTCTTTAAAAACACTTTAGAATGAGGCATTTTTGTATTTTTTAATGTAAAAGATAACATTTCAGCAACTATAGTGCATTTGCTTTTATTTTTCAGTAGTTCTCCAGGCTTCTCTCACAGCCGAAAACTTCAAATTTGGATTCATCTGTCCACAATACATTTTGCTTATAATATAATATTTTACATGAGAAACATTATATTTTAGTTTTTAAATTTAACCCCTCAGGAGACCGTTTAAGATCGCCAAAAAGGCTGAAGATTTGATTGAGATCAAGGCAATCATGAAAAATACACACACACACACACACACACACACACACACATATATATATATATATATATATATATATATATATATAATTCTATTTTGCAAAGACATGCTATACTATCTGGTTTACACATAATTGTGAAAGAATTCATATATCAACAAAATAAAAAAAAAAGATATAAAACACTCTTGTAAATTATGTTAAAATTTCTTCGAAAAAGGGAACAAAATGTTGGAAATTATAACTTGATTACATCAATCTCCTGATCTCTCTCTCATTGAATTACTATGGTATGAATTAGATAGGAGACTTCATGAATACTCAAAGCGTAAGAGTGAGCTTTTACACTGCTTGAAGAATACTTCGGAAGGTCTGTTATCTACGATTATTAAAAAAACTTTTGAAATGAATGCCAAGTATCTATAAACAAATAACGCATGTGACAGTTTTATTGGCGAAAACAAATTACAATGTTTTTGTATGATAATTTTTGATAGTTAAATACTTTTTTGTCCAAAAATAAAAGCAAATACATTACTGGTACTGAAATTTTATTTTTTACTTTAAAATATATTACAAAAACATTTCATTTTAAGATTTTTTTTTCCAGAAATGTATGATGATCCAAAAAATGTTACATCTAGTGTATGTAAAATTTAATTCTTAATTTTCTTGTTATATATTGTCTTGAATATTGTTCTGTTTCATACAGGATAAATAAAAATCGGGAGGTTTATTTTGAAAAATTTATTTAAAAGCTAATAGGAAAATGTTTCGTGTTGTTTATCGTATATGATATATAATCATATACGATAATATAAAACATCTACAAGGAAGGAAAATTATAAGTTAGTTACAGAACTTAATCTAGAATTTTGCTTATCATTAAGTCAATTTGACATGAGTTTCAAAATCTGACAGAAATAAAAAAAAATGAGTCCATCAGTATGGAACACTTTTCCGTCGCTGATCAAAATGTTTGGAAATCACACAGAAATGACAATTAAAATTAAAAAGACCTCATAACTACTTCACATATTGTATTCAGAAAGCAACTTGATTCATAATAAACATTTGACATTCTGTTTACTATGTTCTGACGAGTTCAAAGTCCCCAAGTTGGGAACGGGGCGAAAACTAAGTAATTGGAGAGGTACAATTTATAGGGATTGATTACCAAACAAGGGATGCGTATTATGCGTGAGTAGAAACATTTTCCCACGCTTTCAGCACAATTTTTGGAGTGCATATTATGGATGAAAGCGTATTATAAATGGGAATGCCAGTAAATGTTCTTTCTGTCGCCATTTTCTTTAAGACTTCATCGCCTCTTCAACTCTCCAAGATCGGAACAAGGTTTAAACTGAGTATCTGAAGTCATTCCAATTAAATGTTCTTCATGTACCGCACGAAATCCTAAAAGAAAAAAGAAAAATTAGGGGTGCGTATTATGCACAGGTAAAAATATAAATTTAAATAATTGCCATTTCATAGGTCGATTTCACTTACGAAATGACTACTCACCAGAAATATACGGCAATTTGACTCTAACATGGCGACCCCGTAAGGGTGTCAAATACAGTCATGTATACTTAACAATACTTATATATGTAACATAAAAATAAGAATTATTATGAAACTAAATTAGAACAATATTATTCTATGTTTAAAACCATGTTTGATGAGAGTAAGAAACGCTGACCGTAATGAAATTTGAGAGGTACAATTTATAGGGTTTGATTACCAAACAATTATGTGTAAGTAAAAGCATTTTCCCGCGCTTTCAGCACAATTTTAGGGGTGCGTATTATGGATGAAGGCGTATTATAAAAAAAGGGTATTACGGTAAGTGTTCTTTCTATCGCTGTTTTCTTTAAGACTTTATCGTCTCTTCGTTTTTCCATGTAATTCTCAGTATCCTTCTGTAGTATCACGTTTCTGCTGCCTCTAGTTTCTTCTTAGTATTATCATTTCTGTTATAACACAACCATTTTTTCTTTAGCTTAAAAATATTTACTCTTTTTTTTAATTTCAGAGATAAACAGGACTCGTTCAATTTTGCAAAAATAGCTGCTCATTACGCAGCACTGGATTGCAATGCCGTATTTTTTAATCTGACAATGAATCGAAATTTATGATAGATAAAAAGTGCAAAGAAACCTTTCTGCAATTGAAATATTCTCGAAAAAATAGGCTTTGGTGATATACATCTAAATTTCTGTAAATCGATATAAAATTGTAAAAAAAATATTTTAACGCCTTATCGCAAGATAAAGCTTAAAAAATGTGATTGCAATGGCCGAAATTTAATATAATTTAAAATCAGCTATGATTTTTGGTATCCCGAATGGCACAGTGCGAGATACCGTCGCCCATGGGAATATATATTGACGATTAAAAAATTATTTACAATGATATGGGAACGTCATGAAAGCCACTGGCATCCGACAAGATATCATCTTAGGCAAATGAAGAAACGACAGACGAAAAATGGCTGAAAACGTCTGGACTAGAAAATCATTAACAGAGAAACAGACGTGCAACCGAGACATACCGAGGGAGCATGTCAGCTGCTCAGCGAACCTAAGATCAAACGGGATCATGGGGTTGGTGATGGAACAACTACATTGAATCTATAGCTTCATCTTCTGCAAGGAAAGTTGGTTCTCGATGCCGCGTTAGAAGGTTCTTCTCGCCGGAGTCCGTCCTTCAAATCTACAAGCCAACCATTCGTCTTTGCATGGAATACTGCTGCCATATATGGTCTGGTGCTCCCGCTGTTCATCTCGAAGTTCTTGACAAAATCCAGCGACGGATATGCAACGTGATTGGTCCTGATCTGGCATCACCTCTTCAGTCGCTATCTCACAGACGTACTGTGGCTTCCCTCTTCCTTTTCTACAGGTACTTTCAAGGCAACTACTCCGACGAGCTATTTTCACTCGTTTCTAAATTGCATGAATTTAAACGTGCTACTAGGCTGGCATCTTTGTCCCACCCTTTAACTGTCGAAACAGCTAAATATAACGTTCTATTTTGCTCCAAGAGCTTCTTATCTTGTACCTCCCGTCAGTAGAACCTCCTTCTTTATCACTTGCTTCCACGATAGCTAAAATCTTCAAATATTCAAATGTAATGTCAATCAACATCTTCTGATGCCTTGATCTTAATCTCTGTTTTTCTCTTTACCCTTTTTCCAAACACTCCTCTTTACTCTTAATCCCACTCTCTGTAACCCCTTGCGTGCTGGTGGCGCTCATGACTTGCTTGTGTCGAATTGCTTAAAAAAAAGGTCATATGTATACCAAATGTCAATTTATCACGTGTTCCTTTATTCCACATTAGTAAACTCTCGAAACACCGCTTACACACATTTGTGAAGGTGCCAAGAACTGACTTGATCACCAAGCTTTACTTTAAAATATGCAAAATAGGATTGCATGACAAATGTGCTGATGTCTGCTCTTTTGACTGGGAATGGTGAAACTGTCACAGATATAACAAAAGGAATGAGGGCTGTTTAGGCATTTGTGACGAGAAGTAGCTGAGGTAGACATGATCTGAAAGAATGGAAAGAAATATTAGAATAAACAATAAGTAGATGAGTCACAAGCTTAGAAAAAAACAACAAAAACAAACATCTGCTAGAACCTTGTATACAGAATTTTGTTTTGTTTACAGAATAGGACTCGCCTATATGGAACACACAACCTCTCAACGCATTCTCTCACGTGTAATGGAAAAGGTATCAGGTTTCACTCTCCCCGCCCGACCGTTAATTTCCTCTATATGACGTTAGATTCAACATTAATAAAATAATATTATTAATTGTTGAAACAAAAAACTAAATATTATTTTATTAATTACTTTTCTTAACACTTTGATTGCAACTCATTAAAAGAGGCATTATTAGCAAATCAGTGCAATTGTGCTTATTCCGGAAGAAGGCTGTAGAGAAGAAGAAACGTGACTTGATAGAAGAAATCTGACTGGAGTTTTGAATTCAGCATAGCAATTTTAGTCTAAATCAAGTGAAAAAAACGAACTCAACAGAAACTATGTTCAAAATTGTTCCACAGTGTAATTTGTCTCCCGCAAGAACGCGGATACCCTTTTTGGATCGCTATCGAGACTGGAAAGCGAAGAATGCACCTCCAGACAATATATAACAGCTATACTCTATTTTTGGTCTGATCAGGCTTGTGTAAATGTATTTGGTCAGTATTGTTTTTGAATATCTCACATTGCAGTAATAATGGTTTTCCCAAGAAAGTATATTGCAATAACCTGGACGGAATTTTATCGTGGAAGTTACAGAAATTAATACGCTTTCAATACATTTTTGCCGAAGTAAATTACTTAGCTCTGTCTATATATGATAACAGTGTTCCATTTTTAACCTGAACTGGCGCCTGTAATGGTACTTACTAAAGCAGTACAGGGAACCAATTATTTTCTCAGCATCTTTAAAGATGGATGGTATGTCTGAGTACCATTTGAGGTCTGGTTTGATTTTAAGACCCAATATGGGTTCAAGGTACGGGGACTTTCAAATAAAACACCCGTTCATCGTAATTAGTGAAAATTCAGGTTTCATTCGGTAATAGTAAAAAGTCGCAAGTTAGGTTTTCGAGGCACCCCCCTCTCAGTCCACTGAGATTTTAAAGACAGACTAAGGAAGTTATACTGGGTTATAAAACGAGAATATTAGATAATAGCACAGACGAGTATGTAAGACAAGGATATTAGAGAACGTTTCAATAAACACATACATATAAATCTATCATTCGTCCGTGTATTGAATACTGTTGCTATGTCTTGTCTGATGATCGCTACTCTCTCTCTCTCTCACTCGAGGAATCTCTCTCTCTCTCTCTTTCTCTACATATATGTGTGTGTGTGTGCGATTGTGTGTGTATGTGCGTGTATCTTGGTCTTCAAATCTATCTATCTATCTATCTATCTATCTTGGTCTGTTTATTATCTATCTATCTATCTATCTATCTATCTATCTTGGTCTGTTTATTATCTATCTATCTATCTATCTATCTATCTATCTATCTATCTTGGTCTGTTTATTATCTATCTATCTATCTATCTATCTATCTATCTCATTCTGTTCGTATCTATCTATCTATCTATCTATCTCATTCTGTTTGTATCTATCTATCTCATTCTGTTCGTATCTATCTATCTATCTCATTCTGTTCGTATCTATCTATCTATCTCATTCTGTTCGTATCTATCTATCTCATTCTGTTCGTATCTATCTATCTATCTATCTCATTCTGTTCGTATCTATATATCTATCTATCTATCTATCTATCTATCTATCTATCTCATTCTGTTCGTATCTATCTATCTATCTATCTCATTCTGTTCGTATCTATCTATCTATCTATCTCATTATGTTCGTATCTATCTATCTCATTCTGTTCGTATCTATCTATCTATCTATCTATCTTGGTCTGTGCAAATCTCATTCTGTTCGTATCTATCTATCTATCTATCTATCTATCTATCTTGGTCTGTGCAAATCTCTCTCTCTCTCTCTCTCTCTCTCTATCTATCTATCTATCTTGGTTTATTCATATCTATCTCTCTATCTATCAATATATATATATATATATATATATATATATATATATATATATATATATATATATATCAGTTTACATTTTTAGCCTGATCTGGCGCTTTTAATGGTACTTACTGGATCGATAAATGGAACCGCCGACCATTTTCCCAGCATGGATGAGTTCCAATTGAGGTCTAGGTTGACTTTACGACTCAGTAGGCGCTGGAGGCATTCAAAGGAACGTCCATTTATTGCTGTTGATGCGGGTTCTGGGCTTGATTGGCAATGATGAAATGTACGTCACAAGATCGCTGAGAACGTAGATAAAAGTGTGTCTACTGTAAGGCTAAATCGGAAATGTCTGACTGAGAGTTGTATTATTATTCTCCGTCAGTATTTCTGTAGATCTGTGCAAGTTTATTGTAAGTGATGCGAGGAAGAGAAGTTGATATTTCGAGGCCAAACAGAGACAAACGTTGACAAAAAATTTCACATTTACCGAAAAAGAGAAAGTCTTCATTTATTTTACCATTTTCATTTCTCTGATATTTAACTGAGTAGACATTTTATGTCTTTAGATCATTCATCGAAAAATTAAGGTTGTCAAAATTCACCTTTTAAACATTTTTTACCGTGCTTGCCGGCTTGAGAGAAGTATGTATTAGTATAATCTATCAGCCAGTCATAGGTTACTGGCTATTTAGTGTTAGGAAGCATAATACGTTTAATCTTTCCAGTAGCACACGATACTAATATTAATATGGCAAACAACTTACATTTATTAAAGGATTTACATATATCCCAAAACAAATGATTGTTCATACTGTCCAAAGAAACGAGGATGTTTACTGAACGAGAACAAAGAAATAACATACCAGATTTATGGCCTTTGACCGTCCATAGCTAAGTGACTAGAAATTACTTTTTTCTCCACGCTAGGCTGTGCACATGTTGACCAATTTCTACATCTGTGGACGCTCTGGTGGTCAAGAAGGTAAAGATCGTTCCTCAAAAAACAAAAAAAAAAAAAAAACGGAAACAAAAAGAAAAAAAAAGTGATAGACGAGTTCTCCTCTTTAAAGGGGCTGAACTCCCATGAGTTCAACACAAGAGAAAACAATGGTGGTCTCGCTACACATGCTTGGCAACAATCATTATGGAAATCTCCCTACGCTCAACACATCTCATTCTGACCTGCCAGTGTTGTATCAGGCTAGTCTTCAGTTGCCACATGGCAACTTTCCTATCACACTGAAAGGACTATTGTGTGAGTTCTTTAGTTTATTTGTTTTAGAAAACACACATACAGACAGGTATGGCTATAATCTGCTTCTTAAATGCTAGAAATTACGTTATGTTTTTCCTTTGAGACATTTCGATTTGGAATAAAACACATTCCTCTCATGCGAAGTGAATATTCTGTTTATATTTGTAAGCGCACAGCATAAACGGGTCTATTATTTTTTTACTATTATTCACAGAAAAGAAGACCCAACCTTAACTCAAGGTAGTCACTTGTCATTTAAAAGAAAAGTAAGGAAATTAAGTAGTTTCTAAGAAAGAAAGAAAAAAGAAAGAAAAAAAGAAAAACAAATAGTGCTAGAATGAAAGAAAGAAAGAAAGAAAGAAAGAAGAAAGAAGAAAGAAAAACATAGAAATAAAAAAGGAAACTTTGAAAAAAAACATAATGCTTAAAAGAAAGAAAGAAAGAAAGAAAGAGAAAGAAAGAAACGGAAAGAAAGAACGAAACAAACAAACAAAGAGAGAAAGAAACAGAAATGAAAGAAAAAAAGAAAAAATAGAAAAGAAAAAAGGATATAATGCTTGGAAGAAAGAGAGAAAGAAGATGTAAATTTTAGAAGAAAAAAGACACCACAAATTTGGTTGCTATAAGGACGTCCATGGAGTGATCAAGAGATAAATATAAGTATATGTAGGATAGATAGACTTGTATATATATATATATATATATATATATATATATATATATATATATATATATATATATATATATATATATATGTTAGAGTGAAACACCTATTATGTAGTTAATAGACTCTCTCATCAATAATAAGTAGGAGTAGTAAGAGTAACGGGTCAGTCATTCAGTCAGTCGATGTCGGACGACAGGTAGTCGGATCAGCGACGACAACTAGATTTCTCTGCGTCATTACCTATTATATCAAGTTCCTAACGTTTTGTACGTCGAACCTATTTTAGGATCGACTTAGTACAAATACAAGCCTCCACTGCGAAATCCCTCCACAACATTATTTATATATATATATTCGACTCTCCCGTATGAGAATCAAGTAGACAGATGAGTTTCTAGCAAACCGACAGCCCGACACCAGCCCGTGAGATTTGATTATAACGGTGAAGGTTTTGTGCAGAACCATCCATACTTTATGAAGGACCGAAGTGTGTGTGTGTGTATCCTTATTTATCAGATCTTTTATATATATATATATATATATATATGTATGTATCCTTGTGCAGGTATGCAGAAAATAGAAAAGAACACGTTGGGTGCATAATCCGGGGTTCCTTAGTATTTTTGTTTTTATTTTTAAGAAGACAGTGCTCCATACAGAAGTAGAGCTTATATTATAATAATATTTTTTGTTTAAAAATATGATTCCTTCGCTACATAAGAGTTCTCATGTTTCAAAAACGAGAGCCGAAACTCCCTGACCACTTAAAGAAGGAAAATAGTCTAGCCAGTCCCACAATAACAAATTCTGTAACGGACCGTGCCTAAAAATACACGTAAACCGAGAGATAGCTTATTCCTAAAATTTCGCTTGAAGATGAAACGGGACTAAACACCACAATCCAATTTAATTTTATTAAGTATTTGGATGATTTCGGCTCTCGTTTTTGAAACATTAGAACTCTTATGTAGCGAAGGAATCATATTTTTAAACAAAAAATATTATTATAATATATATATATATATATATATATATATATATATATATATATATATATATATTAAGACAGAAATAAAACTTATCGTCCTCTGAGGACATTTAAATTCCCTCAGATGAAACAACGCTTGGGTAAGAAAAGATTTCCATTAATCTTTATTTGCATTGTCTTTTTCCGCGTGTACTCTATCAGAAAGTTTTACTTTTTTCCTTATTCACATTGACATTTTATACATATACTGTATATGAATTTTTAACATCTTTTAGTCTCGTTGAAAAAGGACACAGGTGTGTCCGAAAATTCTGAATTTAAAATCTTTCTCTTTGTGCTTCAATTTAGTCCAAGGGATTACATATAATAAATATCATTAATCTTATTTCCCAAATTGTTATAATTTCTTGATGTTGTAGTCCTCAAATTTTATTAACCAGCCTAATAAATCTACCCCCGCACACACACACACACACATATATATATATATATATATATATATATATATATATATAATTGGATTCTTGGGAGTTTGTGAACTTGGGTTTTACGCCACTTGCAATCATCAGACAAACAGATTAATTTTTCAATTTTAGATTTATATATGGTTGCGTATATCGGTGTTTTTATGGTAGTGGTAGGAAAAATTGTTGTCATATATATATATATATATATATATATATATATATATATATATATATATATATATAATGCAAAATATATCAACTTTATTTGGATTTATTCTTAATATTGTAAAAATTTTAAGCCCGTTTGTAAGCAAAAATCTTCAGAAATTAGGTATTTCTGTACATTTTTGACGACATTTAAAGCTAAATGCGCAAAAATTGATCGAATCTATGAATCTAATTTCACTTTCAAACAGCAGCTTTTACAGCGAGTGCAATTTCAACTTTCTAAAAAAGTTAAAAATCAAACTACGTTACTTTTTCAATATGCATTTGTGTCATATAGGACATAAATGACAGGAATCGTCAGTTTATGTAAATAAGCAGAGTTAAGAAGAGCTTTAGTATTTGCTAACTTTGCTTGTCGATTCTCTGCCTCCGCGCAGAGTGGAAACCAGACGAGGGCAGAATCGCGTCTGGTGAGATAGACAAACCCGACCCAGTTATTACAGGGTCTACAGTGAATTATTTCCCGGGCCTACGGGCTCGGACAAAAAAAGAAAATACACACACACAGACACACGCACACGTTAAAGCGGTCTTGTGCCATATCCAGCTCTGTAGGTATCTCGTGTAAATTCCGAGTTTGCACGAGTTGCTAAGTATACCTTCATGCAGTAAATCTTCTATTTTATTACTTACTTACCTACGAGTTTGTCTTCCTTATTTATTTTCCCCTTGTTATTTCTAAACAGTAGATACCAAAAGAAATCAACAAGGCGATATTGGAGGAGATAGTCTTCGCATGTATTCGTTGCCATCGAGACTGTCACTCCCGCGTTGGCCTGTAAACCTATAACGGATGCTGCGCCACCATCAGCCTCTGAGGCATAACTCTTTGGGCGCAGATCCAAATTCTCTCAAGACCGAAAGATGTCACATATATATTATAATAATATTCTTAATTCAGTATTACTAAAATGCGCAACTCGGAGTTTTATGTAACCCCACGAAACATCGAGTGGAAATAATACAGAACCCAGCTGTAGGGAGGACGAGTAAATACCGAGATAGCATAAGGTCTTAGACGCGCCCTAACATCTTACTGCTTGACATCGGATAGAGAGTAATCCAGACGAGGCTAGGCCTAAAGGGAGAGTCTAATCTGGGGAGGTAGACAAACCCAACGCAGTTATTACGGGGTGTACGTGGAAATTTTTGCTCTGGCCTACAGGCTCGGAAAAAAAACACACGTTAAACTGGCCTTGTGCCACATGCCGCTCTTTGGGGAGCTCGTGTAAACACCGAGGTAACATTAGGTCAGATGCCAAGTTTACCTTCGTGTAGTAAATTTCCTATTTTATTACTTACCTACGAGTTTGTCTTCCTTATTTATTTCCACAAGACAAAAATTTCCTTACCAGTTATCTGTTCTAGAAACTTTGCTTATATAACCTTCAAAGGGATCATGCAGCATGTATATTTTATTCTCGAAAATGGTTTAAAGATGCGAAATATTTATTTTCAGAGCATTAACATATTAACCGGAAGGATGCGCAAATCCTCCGACACAGAAACCATTTTTGTCATTTGAGCATTTTGGTGTTTATTTCCGTCTTCGCCCCACAAGTGTCTATTGAGAACAAGGTAAACTTTTTGGTCAATGAATCTCGAATATTTCCTTTCAGGACATGGTCAATATCACCGTTACTATATTATACACACGTATACACTAAAGTATGATTAAACAAGTGACAAGTAATAAAACCTTTATGAATTTACCGTGTTTCTCTATTTATTTAGCTTCATTAGAAAATCTTTTGGAAGTGAAAGGATCCGGACGTAAGCTTCGAATATTAAACCGTTGATCTCTGCGTTCCTGAATAATTTGAAGCTTTCTACTTGAGCTCCTGAGTCAAAATTCACAAATAATTGGTATGTAATGATTCACGGTAGATATAAAAATAGTTACAAGTGTTTACTCACCATTCAACCGGTGGATGGACATTAAGTAATTTTTCTCTATCACTGTTCAACCAGTGGCTGGGTATTACAGCATTTTTCTCTACCTCTGTTCAACCGGTGCCTGGACATTAAATCATTTTTCTCTACCACCGGTAAATCGGTGGTCAGGGCTCAAAGGGTTCAGAAAGAATAACGAAAAGGAAAGAAAGAAAGAAAATAAGAAGGAAAAGAAATGTCGTCTTTCTTTCTTGACCATGGAGGAGACGGAAATAAGGAAAGAGAATAAGACATATTGATTAAGCCTTTGAGTTCTGCGCTACTGAACAATTTTAATCCTTCTGCATCAAAAGCTCCTGAATCAAAATTCGCAAATAATTGGGTTTAAGCTGGGCATTACGTCATTTTTCTTTACCACCGTTAAACCGGTGGCTGGGCATTAAGTGATTTTCTCTACCACCGTTCAACCGGTGGTTGGGCATTAAGTGATTTTTCTCTACCTCTTTTCAACCGGTGGCTGGGCATTAAGTTATTTTTCTCTACCACCGGTAAAGCGGTGGTCAGGGCTCAAATGGTTAAGAAAGAATAAGGAAAAGGAATGAAAGAAGGAAAAGTAATGTCGTCTTTCTTTCTTGGCCATGGAGGAGACGGAAATAAGGAAAGAGAATTAAGACATATTGATTAACACTTTGTGCTCTGCGCTTCTGAACAATTCATTTTTCTTTACCACTGTTCAACCGATGGCTGGGGATTACGCTATTTTTCTCTACCACCGGTAAAGCGATGGTTAGGGCTGAAAGGGTTAAATTAAATTAAATTAAATTAACGAGTGGGAGAAAAGAAAAGAAAAGAAGCAAGAAAAGAAATGTCGTCTTTCTTTCTTGACCACGGAGGAGACTGAAATAAGGAAAGAGAAGTAAGACATATTGATTAACCCTTTGAGCTCTGCCTTCCTGAACAATTTTAAACCTTCTGCCTGAACTTCAGAGTCAAAATTCGCAACTAATTGGTTTGACATGTTTCACGGTAGCTATAAAAATAGTTACAAGTGTTTACCCACTGTTCAACCAGTGGCTGGACATTAAGTTATTTTTCTTTATCACTGTTCAACCGGTGGCTGGATATTACGCCATTTTTCTCTACCACCGGAAGAGCGGTGATCAGGGCTCAAAGGTTTAAACAAGAATGAGAAAAAGGAATTAAAAAAAGGAAAAGAAGCAAGAAATTAAATGACGTCTTTCTTTCTTGGCCACAGAGAAGACTGAAATAAGTAAAGAGAAGTAAGAAATATTGATTAACCCTTTGAGCTCTGCGTTCCTGAACAAATTTAACCCTTAACCCTGAGTTCCTGAGTCAAAATTCGCAAATAATTGGTATGTAATGTTTTACGGTAGATTTTTTTTAAGCTAAGCGCCCCGAGCAAGGCATGAAGCCACTAGGATGCAGGGAGGTTGCAGAAGATTTGTAGCAAGAGCAGATAGGAGTAATAAAAGAAAGGATGAAGGGAAGGGTAGTGTGTAGATCAAAGTAACTGTAGATGTCGATTGACATTACATTTGAATAGTTGGAGATTATAGCTATCAGGGAAACAGTAATTGGGAAGGTTGTTCCACAGGCGAGAGGTGCGAGGTAGGAAGCTATTGGAGTAGAAGAGACGGCTACATTTTAAAGTTTCTACAGTGTAAGGGTGAGAGCGGGATGCCAGCCTCGTAAGGCGCTTGTATTCATGGAGACTGGGGATCAGGGAAAGCAGCTCATCGGAGCAATTACCATGAAAGTATTTGTAGAAGAGACAGAGAAAGGCGACGGCGCGTCTGTGAGATAGTGGCTGCAGGCGAGACGCCAGATCAGGGCCAATCACATTACATATCCGTCTCTGGATCTTGTCAAGAACTCCGAGGTAAATAGAAGGTGACCCAGACCATATATGGCAGCAATACTCCATGCAAGGGCGAATGGTCGTTTTGCATATTTGAAGTATTGATTCAGGGGAGAATCGCGGTGGACGATGCAAAAATAGGTACAAGTGTTTGACCACAGTTGCACCGGTACATGCCATTAAGTAATTTTTCTCTACCACTGCTCAACAAGTAGCTGGGCATTACGTCATTTTTCTCTACCCCGGAAAAGCGGTGGTCAGGGCTTATAGAGTTAAATTCTATGCAGTTTTGATTTCAATGTTTTCTCTAGACATCAGATCTATATATAAAAGTGTTTCTGTTTATGTATCCCTCGTTTTTTAAATTCTTTGGTTACTTTTTTTTTCATGGGTTTCATTGGCACCTTTTAGCATCTTTGTGTATGTTTAATGCTTCATATGTTAAAGTAATTTAAGCGTGCGATCAAAATACGCTAAGATACTTAATTCAAAATACACGCTTAAATTATGTTCACATTTATTGAATGTTGTACTATTGTTATTCTTTCTCCCGCTCAGACATGTCACATTTTAACAGATTTCAGCAGAATATCGACTTAGTGTGAGGAGAAGACCATACGTCAAGCCCGCATGTTAGAAGCGTAATGCTAAACGGTCTTAATGACTTTCCAACAGTTGGTTATATCCTCTATAAACCCGCTTGGGCCACAAATGAAATTGGAGTCTGTTATTACAGTGCTGACCTGACAAGATTTTTTAACAACATTATCGTTCAATGATATTCATTTCTGCCAGCAAAATAACGTAGCCTTCCCATAATGCACGTATGACACGGAGATGTGCCCAGGAACACCAGGGAAAGCTATGAATGCTCCACTGGTCCCAGTCCTTGCCTGAGTCAAACTCTATTGCGCACGGATACTGCAAACACCAGTAAATTTCTTGCAGTCACGGTTATCGAAAAACAATTCAAGAATATCATGTAACCAGTACCTCGTATATCCCATGCACGTCACGTAGCTGCCGTTATTCAAGTGGAAGTTGAAGCTGCTCGTGAGTAGGCAGCCGTAACTTACTTTCTTTTTATTTATTCTGTCTTTGATTTAAAAGCAACTTCTTTCATTCCTTTAAACTCATTTTTCTCTCTTACTTTCTTTGTCTTTTTTTTTCTTTTCCTCCTTGCTCATTTGTTTGTTTCTTTCCCTCTTTCTTTCTACTAAACTTTACTTCTTTCTTTCTCACTTCTAAAATTTTCTTCTTTCTCTCTTTCATTTTGAACGTCTTTTTTTTCAATATTCATTTGTTTGTTTCTTTCTTTCACCTCTTTTCTTTCATATTTCCTTCCCTCTTGTTCTTTTTTTCTTTCTTCTAAAATTCTCTTCCTTCTTTCGCGTTAAATATATTTTTCTCTCTTTTTCCATCTTTCTTGTGTTCTTTTGTTTGTTTGTTTTTTTCTTTTTTCTTTCTTATCCTCATTACTTTGAGTGTTACTTTGTTTCTTCATTCTTAAAAATTGCAATTGTTTTTTTTTTCGTTCTTTTTTCTTTCATTCTTATGTTTTGACACTTGTTCTTTTTTCCTTCCATTCATTTTCCTTTGTTCTTTCTTTCGTTATTTTCCTTCATATTTTTTGTCTCTTGTCCTTTCATTTCCTTTTGTTCTTTCTTTCTTTGTTTTTTCTTTCTTTCTTTCTTTCGTTCGTTCGTTTCCTTCTCACATTTACTTTCTTTCTTTCGTATGGTGGCTTCCCATTGCTTCTTTCTTTCTTTCTTTCTTTTTTTCTTTCTTTCTTTCTTTCTTTTCTTTCTTTCTTTCTTTCTTTCTTTTTCTTCTCTATTCCTTCTGCCTATCTGTTTCGTTCGTTCTTTTTTTATTTCGTTCTGTCTTTCTCTCTCATCATCTATGTTGTTCATCCTGCCTTTGATTCGTTCTTAAGTATTTCTCTCTTTCTTTTTCTCATTCTTTCTTTTTTTTTAATTTTTCTCATTTTGTCTCTTGTTCTTTTTTTTTCTTTATCTTCCTTTAAATCTCATTTTCGCCTCTGTTCTTTCTTCCGTTCCTTTTCTTTTTCTTTCTTTCTTTCTTTCTTTCTTTCTTTCTTTCTTTTTTTCTTTCTTTCTTCTCAAGTAATTTTAAGTATGAAAGAATAGAAATATTAAATTACATCTAACTGACTCATGTCTTCTCTCTCCCCCTCACTTCCTCACTTCTTTAATTTACATATGCTTAATACGGCCCGTCAAAAATGTGTAAATCCCTTTTCATTTTTCGTTTCAACCTTTGGAAGTAAAGTCTGATGATCCGCAGTCCTTTTAAAAGGGCTGTAGTAAAATAATTTATTACATGGAACCTTAAAATGGTCTGTTTTTATTTAAATTATTTGCCCTGTATTTACATTGAGCTCTCTGGATTTATCCTCCTTGGGTTTGCCCATACGGATTACCTAGTTTTTCATAAACTAACTAACTATATATATATATATATATATATATATATATATATATATATATATATATATATTCCTTTTTTTCTTCAGTGTCTCCCTCACTTTCTCTCTTTCTCTTTCTCTATTTCTATCTCATCGTCAATGTCGTTTCCCACCTCTCACAAACTCGCCATTTTTATGCCTTTGGCGATTTCCTCTGAACCAATTTCCTCTTACACTTGTTTTTTGTTTTGTTTTATTTTATTTTCCTTCCTTCCTTCCTTCCTTCCTTCCTTCCTTCCTTCCTTCCTTCAACAAAAAATCTAATAGAAATGCAGACCACATCTGCGTCCATTTTCTCGCAAAAAAAAAAAAAATAAATAAATGAATAAAACAAAAGATCCGAAACTATCTTTTTTTTATCAAAATAAATGGACGTAGTGCTCCATTGAAGCTGATATAATTAGAATTCTTTGTCGCTTGTCTCGTACATTTTCCTTCCAAAATGATAATTTCCTTCGCCCATTGTTATTCTCTTTCTTCTCAACACCTTTTGATTCAGCCTCCATTCTGTTTTTGTCAATTTATTTCTTGTTGTATGTTCTTATATAGATTAAGTAAATTTAGTTCGTTCAAATACATGGCTAGAAATGGAGGCCAATGGAGTTGCGATGCAATATTTTCTACAACCCTAAAACGGCGCAAAGTCGACATACTCTAAAACTCCCCATT
The DNA here is from genome assembly GCA_963932145.1 of Acanthosepion lycidas. Lineage (NCBI taxonomy): Eukaryota > Metazoa > Mollusca > Cephalopoda > Sepiida > Sepiidae > Acanthosepion > Acanthosepion lycidas. Next base: position 14,697,492 of record OZ010600.1, on the reverse strand, counting down.
ACACTTTCTGACATTTAAACACCCTCTTGAAACAAATGATAAATAAGCGTTTGATTTACCAAAATCGGTTCTTTTGATCACATATTTTTGGAACCTGTTTCTTGCGGCAGATATATTCTCCTTCATTCTGCTATAGCTGCGTATATCGTGGATGAGACGGCAATAGAAGATTGCATTGCGCCAGTTTTCAAAAGGAAGAATGACTTTCTAGCTGAATGTCTTAGAACTCAGCATTTGTAATTTTAGCTTAATTTTTGATAAAGCAACGATCTTTGTAGCTGATCCTTTCCCTAAATAAAGGAGGGGCTACAATATCGTCCTTTGTTCTACCCGAGAAAAGAAGAAATACGTCATCCACCCCCACTTCAAAGGCATATTATTTGGCGCCCAGGATTCTGTTGAATATATAGATATATTCAACAGGTCAGAGAGAATCTCATTTGAGTTCCACGGAATGTGGGAGAGAGTCTGATTTGCAATCTCTTTGTCACCGATGCGGAGCAGTTGGTATGGTGTTCGCTTGCCAACCTAACCGTCGGGGTTTCGATTCCCTCGGTAGTAGTGGATGCGCACTACTGATGAGTCCCAAATATAGGACGAAACGGCCGTCCAGTGCTTCCTATCAGACTCGATGAATCAATTTATATATATATTGATATATTGATTGGAGAGCCGAGGTTCAGTTGTCGTTGGGTTCATTATATTTACTTGGAAGCAAATGCTCTGGGGAGGAGTATCAATCCCCCATCTCCCTTAAGACTTGTATCACTAAAAATATTATCTAAAAAGTTGTAAAAAAAGATTTAGATTTCCGCATTATTAACCCATAAAGTTTTATATGTCGCTAAACACAAACAACAAACTAATAATTAATGAAACTACTCCCTCTGTTATCCTTATTTTCATTGCCAGATTCATAACGTTTTCGGTAGTTGTACGCACCGGTCTTCTTCAGGCGATTGAAATTTCGAACTCTTTATTTCTGTCCACCGGAGTAGATTGTTCTAGTCATGCCACTTCTGGGGCATTAGTTTTATAAGTCACAAAAAATAATGCAGGACACATGGCCCAGTGGATAATAACTATATATATATATATATATATATAAAGAAATATAGTCTTAAGGTGTGCTATATTTATGGAATAAAGTGCTCAATATAAGAGATAGAGCGTGTGTAAATATAAAAGTGAACATAAAAGTCAACACTTAGAGGCGACAGTCTGTTTCATGCTATATGCAATCGTCAGGCCACCGATTGCATATAGCATGAAACAGACTGTCGCCTCTAAGTGTTGACTTCTATGTTCACTTTTATATATATATATATATATATATATATATATATAATAAAAAGTTTTAAACACTAATATTCCATGGTCATAATTCCAATGGAATCGTTAATACGATCCAATTCATCAGACCTACAAATTCAAAAAGAAAACAGAAAAAACAACTCCGGAAATAAAAAAATAGAATTTAGAGAGAGTGTATGTATGAGAGTGTGGGACGAATGTTAGAGCTAAAGAGAGGGGTAACATACGAGAGAGGGTGGGAGTTTAAACCTTAACAGAGAGATGTTTTAGAGAGGGGAGTTGAAGACGGTTTAAGTGAGAGAAATATGAATGTTGTCGGATGTCTAATACATTAAAGATCCATTTCGTGGTGACATACACACACCATAGACGATCTATTCTTCAAGATCAGAATAAGATGTAGGGAGAGGAAAAGAAAAGAAAAGGGGTGGGGGAGAGAGATGGGGCGGTGGAAACTAAAACTGAAGAGCATTTACTGAAAGGGCCGCTGTGTAATTAAGAAATTTTGACAAAATTAATATCGACTACAGGTTACAAATCTAATATAAACATATAATAAAATAAATATAACGATTATCTAATCTAGCAAGAACCTATATTTTTATGTTCAAAAACACATGCGTATACACACATACACAATAACATATACAGGTACATACCTAGATATCGGCGTGTACCCACATACACACATATATATACCCATGTAAACACATACACATATATCCATATATATATACAGATATATATATATATATATAGATATAGATATATATATTCACACATATACATATTCTCATATATATATATATATATATATATATATATATATATATATATACACGTACAAACACACACATATACACATACATGTATACATATAATACATAAATACAAACACATACATACATATACACATACATCCATAGACATACACTCCCACATATAAATACACATTTACCCACATATATACATACGGACATACACATACGTGCACATAAACATATATAGATAAAACCTAATATCTCCATACAATTACATACACCCATCTAAACAAATAAACAATGTATCCCTATATCTATCCGTCTAACTCTACATACACACATATATACATACATATACACCCATATACAGATATATATGAGTACATATATACCAAAACATATACACACATATAAACACATCTACACATTCATCTATCTACATATACATACATCCATATACGCATAAATAAATATACATTTACATATATATCCATACATACACATACATATTCCTGTATACACACTTACATATATACGCATATACACACATACAATCACAGTACGTGGCCTGACGATTGCATATAGCATAAAACTGACTGTCGCCACTAAATGTTGACTTCTATGTTGACTTTTATATTTACACACGCTCTATCTCTGATATTGAGCACTTTATCCCATAAATATAGCACATCTTAAGACTATATTTCTTCATATATATATATATATATATATATATATATATATATATATATATATATATATATATATAGAGAGAGAGAGAGAGAGAGAGAGAGAGAGAATATATATATGTAGAATATATATATATATATATATATATATATATATATATATATTAGGTTGGTGCAAAAATAATGACGTAATAATGTCGTTTTTTGACGTTATACGTTAAAAAACGACATTATTACGTCATTATTTTTGCACCAACCTAATATATATATATAGAATATATATATATATATATATGTAGAATATATATATGTAGAATATATATATATATATATATATATATATATATATATATATATATATATATATATATATCGGAGAACCGAGTTCCAGTTGCCGTTGCGTTCATTATATTTACTTGGAATTAAATGCCCTTTGGGGGAGTATCAATCCCCTATCTCCACCCAGCTATATTTTAATTAATAAGACTTGTATCACTAAAACCATTATCATCTTAAACAAAAATTGTAAAAAAAAAATTACATTTTCCCATTAAATAACCTCTAAAGTTAGTTCACTATGATGTGCTAAACAATTCTTCTCTTCAAAAACTATCTTCTATAAGTAAACGCTTCGTCCATGCTTTCAATATTGATGCCATATATGGTCCGATTCTCTTGTTGTATATTTAGAGATTCTTGGTAAAAGCCAAAGAATAGTCCGCAATATTAGTGGTCCTGACCTGGCATCTCGGCTTCAGTCTTTTTTTCCCACAAACGTAACGTATCGCCCACGTGCCTTTTCTATATATATTTCATGTTAATTTTTCTGATCAACTTTTCTTTTTGGTACCTAGACTTTATGTATTGGGTTGGTGCAAAAATAATGACATAATAATGTCGTTTTTTGACGTTACGTCAAAAAACGACATTATTACAGCATTATTTTTTGCACCAATCTAATATTTAAGCGGAATACTAAATCTAATGTATTAGGTTGGTGAAAAATAATGTCGTTTTCTCACATAGTAACATATGTGAGAAAACGACATTTTTGCACCAACCTAATATTTACAATTGAATTGGACAAGTTACCGTACATTCTATGCTAACAGTTTCTTCTCTCGCACTTTTGAAGTAAATTTAAACGCAATATGAATCTTTGTCTATTTTCTTATTTACTTTTCTCCTATTGGTCTTGCTCAGTAATAATGTTTCTCTTTTTCCTTATTCTTGAACACACAGTAACCTCTTGTGTCTTTGTAGCTTTAGTGTACTCTTTAAGGTGAGATAATTTAAAAAGTTTAAAGGAAAAAAATCGGTCCTTTCTTTCCAGCTTGATTTTGTTTCTTGGATTTTTTAACATTTCCTATTTTCTACATCGTTCCGTTTATTTAGTTGGCCACTCGATTCTATGTCCGCCATATCTAAGTCTCGCTCTGAATAATTAATAGCGACTTTTTATTTCACATATGAGATTTTTCTAAATGCTTCGCAGATTCTCATAGCAGCCTGCAGCCAATACCATCTCTAGAACGAAAATAACATTTAAAATGGCTACCGTGTTTCTATGGCGACTTCCGGTTTAGCAACCAGATTTATGCAGGCTGAGTCACCTACAGTGAAGATAGTCATTACAATAAGTACACTATTGTCTCTCTCTCGCTATGGAACACATACACATTTTTATGTGAGGAGTCCATTCAGAACGTAAACGATTATGGCACTCCACAACTACCTATCTTTTGTAGTACTTGACAATGTTTATATCATTGATGTACTTCCCAACCTCTATTTTGTCATCCATTTACACAAATACTTAAGAGAGGTTACTTAATATTTTCTTTTGTCTTAATTGTATTTAATCCTGTGAGTGTTAAATTCTCCAGGCTTTCTTTCTTCATTATGTATCATGGATATTCCAACTGTCTCTGTGCCCATTTTGTTAAAAATATTCTGGTTGATTTCATATTCTATCCATGGTATTCTCATCATCCTTCTGTAGAACACACATTTGTTGTCTGAATATGCCTCTTCTGTCATTAAATTGCCAAATATTCCCTTCCATATGGCTGGATTGCTATTAGACAACAGTTCAACCCATTTTTTTAATTATAACTAACTTGGTTCGATAATTATTTTCATATATTTATTGTTATACGTTATTTATATGAATGAAAATAGTTAAGTAAATCATCTGTTTATAATAAACAGTATTATTTCGCGGTCATTGACGCCGGTAAATGTTGTTAATACTGTTTATTATAAAACAGAGCATTTACTTAAATATTTGTATCTATATAAATTACCTACAACAAAAAATATATTAATATATTTGTCGACCTTAGTCCATTTCATAATATATAATATTATTTGTTTACATTAAGATAAGTTTCGAGAAGATATGAACGTTCGAGGGAACTCGTGGAAAGTTAGTAGTTTAAAAACATTAAAATCGATCTTGCTATACGGACGCTCCTTCGTAGCTAAACTGGTATAGCACGTGAGGCTGTATGACGTTTCCGAGTAGGATACAGTTTCGATTCCTGTCGGAGGATGCATATCTCCTATAAAATTCGTTGGATATTCAGGCTGGTAAATGTTATTAATACTGTTTACTATAAACAAAGCATTTATTAAAATAATTTAATAAAATAATTGTGCATTACATATATATATATATATATATATATATATATATACATCCTATGAAATTCCTTGGAGATTCAGGCCGGTAAATGTGGTTTACTATAAACAGAGCATTTATTAAAATAATTTAATATTTATACAATACGGAACAGTCATATAGCCTGATACGCTTTTACTGATTGCACCACAGAGTAGCATTCGGTTAGCAAGGTCAATTTTCTGTTTTTAAACTACAATTCTGCATGATTATTCTCAAGTACATTCATATCTGCTCGATGCGTATCCAAATGTAAGCAAATGACGTCACACCTTATGAAATGGAAAAAATTGGACAATTATTTTAAGATATTTTTATAGGATACATGTTCGATTCCTGTCGGAGGACGCAAATTTTCTATGACAATTTCTCGGACATTCAGCTCGTTAAATTTTGTTAATACTGTTCACTATAAACAGAGAATTTACTTAAATATTTGTATCTATAAAAAAGAAAATATAAATATAAAAATGTCTTAAAATAATTGTCCATTTGATAATATCTATCTATCTATCTATATATATATATATATATATATATATATATATATATATGTGTGTGTGTGTGTGTGTGTGAGCGGGTGTGTGTGTGTAAACATATATATATATATATATATATGTGCGTGTGTGTAAATATATATATATATATATATATATATATATATATATATATATATATATATATGTATGTATGTATGTATGTAGGTAGGTAGGTATGTATATTTACACTGTTTACGTAGTTCGGACTGTTGTTCTCGTCTATATTGTTATTTTCACAATGTTTCGGCAGTTCCGGGTTTCTTCAAATGATATACACTGGAAAACTAGTGAATAAGGCAATAAACATGAAGAAAACAGTCTTATATATAAATATATATATATACACACACAACAGATTTACTGAACAAAATTAATCACATACAAACAGTTCCAGAGAATGCTATTCTAGTGACTATGGACGTAAGATCACTCTATTCAAACATTAAACACATCGAAGGGCTAACCGCAGGAAGCACTTGCTAAAAGAAGAAAACAAACCCCCCCACAGAAGTTATCATAAAACTCATGGAACATGTCCTTACATTGAATACTTTTAACTTCAATGGAGCACACTACCTTCAAATAAGAGGTTGTGCCATGGGAACCATTGCAGTTCCATTATATGCTACAATATTCATGGGAAAATTTGAGGAGACCCATATCTATCCAATAATTGGTAGCGACTGCGTATTCTATGCAAGATATATCGATGATATATTCTTTATATACACGGGTAATGATGACAAACTTACCCAAATCCTTATGACCCTAAACACAGTGCACGACTCAATTAAGTTTGACTATGAAAAATCCACAACATCAGTAACATTTTTAGACACCCGCATTTACATAGATGAAAACAGGAAACTACAAACGACACTACACACAAAAATCACCGACACTCACAACTATCTACACTTTAATTCTTCCCACCCTAAACGCCTCAAAGAGAACCTTCCCTATTCACGAGCACTTAGACTCAGAAGCATATGTTCCAACAATGAAGAATTAAATAAACACATTGAAAATCTGGAGTATCAATTCACAACATGTGGCTATAAACAACACCTAATCAGAGAACAAATAAATAAAACAATTTCCACACCTAGAGAAGACACCCTAATGTACAAGATTAAAAATAAATCTAGCCGCATTCCTCTAGTAACCACTTTCAACCCCACTCTGCCTTCACTATCCCAAATAATGAAAAGTCGCTGGGAAATACTACATCTCAAACCAGATCTAAAAAAATGTTTAAGGAACCCGGCCTTCTAGCATATCGTAGATCTAAGAACCTAAAAGAGATCATAGTTAGTAACCACATTTCAAGAGACAAGGTAATCCATAATAAACTAAGAACAAAAACAACAGGAATTTCCCAACCATGTAACAACAAAAGAAGTTTATGTTTCAACCATATTAAACACACGAATTCATTCACTAGCTCAGTCACTAAATCTACTTTCAAAATCTACCACGATTCTAACTGTAGAAGTCATAACATAATTTAACTCCTAGAATGCACACTATGCCAGAAACAATATGTAGGAAAATCTGAATGGCCCTTTCACTACAGAATAAATAATTATCGCAATCCAATTAAGCCGACTCCCCATGAAAATTATTACCTGTAGAACAACATTTCCACCTGGAAAAACACGATTTCAAAACACATGCCAAATTCACTATAATTGAGAGAATAGAAAAGTTTAGAGCAGATAACATTAGAAAGATTTTAGAGTCACATGAAAATAAGTGGATACAACGTCTAAAAACACAATATCCAGCCGGGCTAAACCATAAATTTAACAATATAGATAGTATTAATATATAACCTTACAAATCAAAACCTGCCTACATTTCTCACCCACACATGACAAACATGCTTACGGAGGTGTTGAGGCCTCACATTTACACACACACCCACACGAATATACACACTTACACACATCATACTCACTCACTCCCTAATGTGCCAAATGATAACACACACCCATAGCAATACACTCGCTTACACATATCATACTCATTCACTCCCTAAGAAGCAAATAACACACACACAAACACTTAACAGAGACACATCCCCCTCTACAAAACCAATAAAACTGTCAAACTTACAAGGGAATTCAGGGAAGCATAGATCCATCCAGCTCTTATCTCAAATAACAACTTAAAAGAGACTGTTTGACCAACACAAGAAATGTTAAAAGATTCATGTTAAAAAAATAAAAAAAACAAATGAAAACTACAGACAAAAGTTCATTTTCTCCATCAAGACATTCATTTCTGTAGTTTACTGCTACCAGCAAGCAGAAATATTTCTCCTTCCGACGATGGCCATTTTGGTCGAAACTAGGCGAGGAATCTAAATGAAATAATAAAAAAACGAACGAATATTAATCTACAACCCATTGTGTCTGAAGATTTTAATTTTTTAATTAATTTTTTATTGTTCAATATATATATATATATATATATATATATATATATATATATATAGAGAGAGAGAGAGAGAGAGAGAGATAGAGAGATATGGATGTACGTATGTATGTATATATATATATATATATATATATATATATATATATAACAAATGTGTTTTTTACAAACAAGGTTTACCCTGTTGTAGAAATGGTTATATTTAAAAAGTGATCTGTACAGAAATAAAAAATCGAAATTGTAGAGGTACAAAAAATTAGCATATCACCCTCGATAGGTTTTTAGGATAGATTCGTATGAATAGAATATGCATTCTTTGGTTTAGATTGGTTTGGTTTATTTTGTTTTACGGCATATCAACCTCAATGGGTTATTTAATGGCGACAGCATTTTTAGGATAGATTTGTATGAATAGAATATGTATTCTTTGTTTTAGATTGGTTTGGTTTATTTTGTTTAACGGCATATCAACCTCAATGGGTTATTTTATGCCGACAACATTTTTAGGATAGATTCGTATGAATAGAATATGTATTCTTTGGTTTAGATTGGTTTGGTTTATTTTGTTTAACGGCATATCAACCTCAATGGGTTATTTTATGCCGACAACATTTTTAGGATAGATTCGTATGAATAGAATATGTATTCTTTGGTTTAGATTGGTTTGGTTTATTTTGTTTAACGGCATATCAACCTCAATGGGTTATTTTATGCCGACAACATTTTTAGGATAGATTCGTATGAATAGAATATGTATTCTTTGGTTTAGATTGGTTTGGTTTATTTTGTTTAACGGCATATCAACCTCAATGGGTTATTTTATGCCGACAACATTTTTAGGATAGATTCGTATGAATAGAATATGCATTCTTTGGTTTAGATTGGTTTGGTTTATTTTGTTTTACGGCATATCAACCTCAATGGGTTATTTAATGGCGACAGCATTTTTAGGATAGATTTGTATGAATAGAATATGTATTCTTTGTTTTAGATTGGTTTATTTTTTTACGGCATATCAAACTCAATGAGTTAGTTAATGCCGACAACATTTTTTAATGCTGGTAATATTTCGTTTTGTCAAAAATCTGTTTCTGGTAATATATTTCCTTCAAAATTATATTACAGGTAATATTTTTTTTTCAAAAAGGTATTGCTGAAAATTGTTAACTATTTTCCCATAGCTGGGACCCTAACAGGTGCTACCACCCAGGATCAGTGTGGACCTGGGAACACCAGCAATTAAGAAGTGGTTCCACGATCCTCAAAACCTCCTGATCAGAGGCCTTGCTGTTGGACGTAGTTTAACGTCTTATCCAGGGCGCAAATGTAGTTTTACGGGAAATAAAAAGGAGATTAGAATTCGACATTGCCTGCGTTTTACTTTTATTGTTATCAAACATAATTTAATATTGACGATCTATAAATATAACGTTAAGTAGATAAGAAAAATAGTGATCCGGTTTCGAATTTCTGTCGATTCCGTTACATTGATTTTTCGCACAGATACAGTTAGTATCGATATAAGTTCTCTTTTATCTAGATAGCCTTGGTTGGCAACCAGTCTAAATGATGTAAAAAAAAAACTAACTGAAAAAAACACATCAGCAGCTTATCAGCCACGTAAGGCTGTGTTCTTATTCTTCTCGGGTTTTATATATAAATCAAACATCAACTTCGTCTCGTCTGAAATAAGAATTCAATTTGCGTCCGAATTTTATTAGACATTTATGAGTCATTAATAATTTCCGGTTGTGTTTATAAATTATCTACATTGTACTTTTCATGGCTCAGTGGATAGAAGCGTTGGTTGAAGTAATCCAAAAGTGACTTGAAGCAAAGAGTTGTGAGTTCAATACCTGGCCACTGCAGAAGTGAAAAAAAATACTTAAAATGTTGAGTTACTAAAGGGACATAACTGAAACCCCAGAAGAGCCATAGCACGTGGAACTAGAAAAATCTACACCGTTGGAGGAAATAAAGGGTTCGTTTCGAAATTCCAATCACCTGAAGAAGGTCGGAGCGTACAACAGCCGAAACATCGTGAATATGACATCAAAGTGGAGGTAAACAGTCGGAACAGCGTGAATTGTGTGAATAATTCCCGGTTGTCAATTAACCACTTTGACTTTTTCGCTAAGAGCGCGTTGAATCAAAACGCACATTTTGTTGAAGTTCCTTATTCGATGTACGCCTCGGCCAGAGTTCATCACCAACAAATGTTTCCCTAGAAAGAAACATTACAGACCAGTTTCCTGCGTGCCAGGCAGTTTTATCGCCTTGAACATAAACCATACCTATTTACTAGTTGTCCCGAGATTTGACCCCCACCACACCCCACTGGGCCAGATTGTGACACAAGGTTCGCTGGTCTAAACTGATCTAAGCCTGTCTAAGTTGGTCAGAGCTTATTTAAGCTGGTCAGAGCATTCTAAGCGGGTCTTAGCCGGCCGTAGCTCGTCTAAGAGGATCATAGCTTTTTTAAGTTGGTCTTAGCCGATCATAGCTTGTCTAAGCTAGTCAGAGCTTGTCTAAGCTGGTCTTAGCCGCTCATAGCTTGTCTTGCGGGTCATAGCTTGTCTAAGCTGGTTTTACCCGGTCATAGCTTGTCTAAGCTGGTCATAGCTTGTCTAAGCTGGTCAGTCGGTTATAGCTTGTCTAAGCTGGTCAGAGCTTGTCTAAGCTGGTCTTAGCTTGTCTAAGTGGGCAATAGCTTGTCTAAGCTGGCCAGATCTTGTCTAAGCCAGTCAGCCCATCGCTACGTAAAAGATGCAACGCAATCGTGTGGGAAAGGCAATGGAAGAGAGAAGGCCCCCGGCATGGAAGAGATACTATATCTGCAGCATCCATCCCGACGGGAGTGGGGAACACTTCTCCTCCTCTGCCATTCCTGTTGGAAGAATCCGTTGGGCTAGATCCCATATTTTCTAGCAGTCCCTGTAGTAATTATTCTCATGGGCTTTTCTCTATTGGGGCCTAGACTTTATAAATTAAGCCGCAATACTAAATGCTAACCGTATGTTCTATGTTAACAATTTCTCTTGCAATTTTGGCTCATAGAATTTTCCTCTGGCTTTTTGCTGTCAACTTTGATCTTGAAAAATTTAAATGTAAAGTCCATCGTCCTCTTGTCTTCTTAATCCATGTTTGATTGTTTTCGCTCATTAATAAAGTTTTTTATCCCATAGTCTACCATAAGTAGAAAATTTATTGCTTTGCTTGGAGTGAAATAAGTAAAAAAGTGCCTCCATGGCGTTATTTCCTTGCTTGAACTTCAATAACATTATATGAGGTAAGTACATTTTCAATCTCTCTCTTAAAAGGGTTAAAAAATGTACCGCTACTGCAGTGTAAAAACTAATGCTAATGTACGTTAAATTTAATCTTAATTGATACGTTTGGTTATTAGTTGTTTTTTTTAATCAGTATCTCCCAATGCAAGGCAGTAAAGTGACTAAGACTCAAGGGTTTACAGGGTGTGGAAAAATTAGTAAGAGAAACATTAATAATGAGCGAGAAGAGGAAATCGTAATCAGTAGATAGCGATTGACATTTTATTTTTGCAGATTAAATTTAGCCGGAAAGAATGGAGCTGGGAAGGAATTCCACAAGCGAAGAATGCTAGAAAAGAAACTTTTAGCATAGAATTTACGGCTACATCCTGTCAGCTCAAATATAAATTGATGACGCCAGTCTAGGACTGAACTTAAATTCCTTAAATTCAAAAAATTTAGCTACCATAGCGAAGAGCTCATTCGAACAATTACCATGAAAGTATTTATAAAAAAAAGGCACAGAGAGACAAGCTTACGGCGGTGGGAAAGTGACTGAAGCCGAGCTGCCAGATCAGGACTGATAATATTGCTGATTCTTTGGATTTTATCAAGGAGCTCAAGGCAAATAGCAGGAGCACCGGACCAAATGTGGCCGCAATATTCTAAGCATGGACGAATAGTTGACTTATAGATATGTAAGAAAGATTCTGGAGTAAGGTTGGTATATTCATTATTACAATTGGTATCCACCCCGCTAACCCAAAAATGGTTTACTTATGACCGAACCTATTATATACTAGCAGCATGGTCCGGCGTTGTCCGTGCTTGATTAAAAAATAGTACGACTCATAGAGCAATCGCTATCACTTGATTTAAAATATTTTTGCCCTTCCTTGCCTTTAAAGGAGTGCCCTTTGCCGTGCTGATGTTACTATGATTAAAGCAATACTGTTGACAAAGTCGAATATGTCATTTGTGGCTCAAAGTCAGAACTGGTAGCAGGGATTTCAATGGACCTGCACCCATTCCAGAATTTGAGGTCAAATGTTTTCCTCCACTCCACTGCACACACTGACCTGTTTCTTCCCACGCATAGCGTCACCTTAAATTAATCTGCATTTAGGAAATACCCAACCAGAAAAAACCGATTGTCGATTTGCAATCTGTTTGTGGGGCGCTCAGAGTTGAAACTTCACATGGTGACTCCCAATGGCCTCCTCATAAATCCGGTCGGTTTTCGCTAAAAACCGACATGTGGTTCAGGCGCAATCTGAGCGTATCGGTTTTTGGGTTATATCGATTTTCAGCGCTGTTTAGGGGTCAGTGGCCATGAAACTTCTGGATAACATTTCTAATGATAGACTCTAAGGGGGTGTCAAATTTGGTTGAAATGCGATCATTCCTTCTGTAAGCAGATTTTTTCGATTATCGATTTTTTCGGAACCTGAGTCCGAACTCAAAATCGGCCTCCGTCATGTCCTTACGGCAGCCATTTGCAAACTTGTGGTGAAAACCGCATCGAAATTGGGTGAGAAATGCGGCCTAGGCGAGGTAAAAACGCCCACGACACACAACATGAGAGATATAGATTATCTATTTTTTTCGGAACCTGAGTCCGAACTCAAAAATCGAGCTCCGTCACGTCCTTATGGCAGCCGTTTGCAAACTTGTGGTGAAAACCGCATCGAAATCGGGTGAGAAATGCGGCCTGATCCAGGTAAAACGGCCCACGATAGACAACATGAGAGATATAGATAGTAGATTTACAAAAATTAAGCAGTTGTTTCTTAGATTCGACAAATCATGACAGTGAAAAATGCTAAAGGTTTATGCAAATATTTTGTAATTCGTATTATTTCTTTCTTTCTTTTTCTTTTTCTTTTCTTTCCTTTCCTTCTTCTTTTTCTCTTGTTTCAATTCTCATGAGAGCGCCACATCAGCAACTATAAGTTAATTGGCTCGCGTTTTGGCATTTCCTCCTCTCTCCTTCACCGGCTTTTCAAGCTTCTCTTTCGACTTCCTTGTACTCAATCTCTCACTTTTCTATCCTCACTCCACCTCGGCACTTCGAGCATCGCCTCTTAATCTTGAAAATTCATCAGGTATTTAAGACAAGACAGATTTGATATGTACATAACAATATCCAGAGTAACACCCGTTACTACGACACCATGACTACCACAACCATCCCCTCTAGACAAAATATCCAGAATCTGTTCAGGCACGGGGCCCAAAAGGAAAAGGTGTAGAGACGTGTCGTGGTTGATTGTTGGCGCACTGCGCAGTTACCATTTAGCGATTATCAACAAATCAGCTTTAAATGACTTTTAAGAAGAATTAGCTTCCCTTGGGTAAGTTTAATTCCGAGGCGGATTGCGAGTGTTCAGTTTTAGTTAGTGACTTACCGATCAAATGCTCACTATAATAATTGCACAATAATTAATTGTCACTTTCTTATTGAAATATGAGGAGATACTATCTTTTTTTTGAATTTGACAATATCCATTTTATTTTTGTCTATAGCGATGACTCAGCTCGGTCTCGCTTATCACGAAAACGGTAAAAAACGAAACTACAGAACTTTCATTAATCGCGACGAACAGACGTTATTTCAGGGAACTTCCGTGCCTTGACCGCCATTTTCGGCTTCAAAATCAGCCCAGACCTCAAGAGGAACTCGTACATACGATCCATCGTTAAAGATGCAGAAAAAATGGTCGGGTCACTGTACCACACCAGCAAGTGACTCACTCCTCCTGCTATCCTGTATATATCTTTACAAAAGTCAGATCAAGTTGACAATGGAGTTCAGGAGTAATCTTTTTAGGGACATACATGCTCTCCCCGGCCATTTTTTTAAAAAATAAGAATGTATTTAGCTTTAAGTTGGAATTATGGCCCCTCTTGCTATTGTCATCTGATCCAGTTTTTCTGTTGTCTACTGTTCCCTCTTTTTCAAATTTATTCACCGTTCTCTTGATGGACTTTGAAGATGGAAGCCTGTAATGTTACCTAGATTTACTAAAACAAAATAATTTTCATGTCTGAAGATGACTGTGTGTACAGTTGAAAGTGCTAGCAGATTAAAGAAAAGACCATATACAGCTTGTAGTTATTAAAGATAAGGATCATAACATACATCGAGTGGTTCATAGATTAATGCAACTTTAAAATTTTGTTTGCGAAAAGTTTTCGCCATTTTATATCATTAACTTTACCAATGATTCATTGTAATATATATATATATATATATATATATATATATATATATATATATATATATAGATAGATAGATAGATAGATAGATAGATAGAGACAACCATACATTTTGTATTGATGCTTAGATAGCTCTTTCTTCATCCATTCTTTTACTAAATTGTCGATGTTTTCCTGTAGTCTTTTTTTCTATGTCTACTATTATCTGAGTTAGTTATGTTAACCCTCTTAATCTAAAACCAGTTGAACGTGGGGTTAGTATGGTGGCCTGTTAGGGGCCAGAAAGAAAGATACGGAAAGAAGAAAGTAGGTTTAACAAGTGTATTGAAATAAGAGAACATATATACAAAATAAGAGTGTTATTAGCAGATAGAAGTGTCCGTCCGAAGTGTCAGGTTACACTGCGCCCGACTGCCGATATTTAACAGACCCACCACGCGGGATGTATGTGTCACAAGGCTGATTATACCGTGGGTTCTCCGAGCCAGTATGCTCGGCCAAAAATATCCCCACAAAACACGCATAAACGGGTTTGGGTCTATCTACCTCCCCGGACGAAACGTTGCCCTTCGGCAAAACTTCGTCCGGGTTCCTCTCTGCCAAAGCACAGAGTTCGACAGAAGTCGCACATAGTCATAGACTGCGGGTCGACTGCCGATACTTAACAGTCTCCCCCAAGAGGAATGTATGTGGCACAAGGCCGAGTTTAACGTGGGTTTCTCCGAACCCGTGGGCTCGCCCAGAAACATTCCCTTAGAACCCGCATAACCGGATTCGGGATCTGTCTACCTCCCCGGATGAAACTTTGCCCTTCGTCAAAGCCTCGCCCGGGTTCCTCTCTGTCAAAGCAGAGAGTTCGACAGAAGTTACACACAGTCAGAGACTGTGGGTCCACTGCCTCCTTAGGAAGTCTCGCAGGTTAGTCTTTATGAAAGATGAAGATAACACACAGCTGAAAAGATTAGGCAGCTCTATCGAAGATATGGTAACAACAACATATAATATTATGGTTGTTTTTGCCTTCAATAAGCATGGCTGATGCTAACCGCCAGAAGAGTGGCTCTATGCAAATTCTTAGGAAGTCTCGCAGGTTAGTATTTATGAAGCAGGAAGAGTTCATTCTAATGTATATAGGGCGACATAGCAGTTAGTAACTAAATCTTGTAAAAAATAAATAGTTACAGAAATCATAATCAGAAGCACCAATCTTATTCAAGCCATGGGCCAGTACCCAGTGCTAGGTTGACATGTGGGCTAGTATGGACTGCAGTCCAGGGACTCAACGTATAGTGGGTCCCCCCTAAGGCCTCAAATGTCTTGGGCTCTGCATAAAACTAAAATAATAAAAGTGAAGCATTTTCATATGCATATGAAACAAACGTTTGTTTATAAATACCCATTTCTAAACCAAGGTTTATAACAGATTTTGTTTTGAAGAAGATGAATTTATCATTTCCTTATGTTGTACATGGTTTTAGACTTTAACCTGGTGAAAGATTTATTCTCAATTAAGAAAATAAACAGGCACCTTAGATCAACTCTTAGACAACACAAACTTATCTAGAAAACTGTTCTAAATTAATTATTCGAAAAACATTTATTCGAACTGTAAATGAAAATTAACCGAAAGGACAATTATACTAAATGATAATTATTATTTAAATACAACCTCTTTTTCCGAGAAAAAAAAGATAGAAAGAAAAGAGAGGAGCTGTTTATAGGGTTTGTGGGCTTTACTCAGATCAACCAATCAGAATTGCCAACGTTAAATGGGAAGCAAAGAAAGAAGAAAAACTTAAGATGATGCCTGCCATTAATGGGTCCTGACACGTAGATTAGAATGAAGGAGAGCAATCAGAAGCCGAACCCGGCCGGATGTGGATTGGCTACCTTATTCTGCACCAGACAATGTCATTTCCTAGGAAAAGGAATTTTGACAATGTCATTTCCTAAGAAAAAGAATTTTGACATGTTTTTGATGTAATATCCCAAAATAAATAACATTGCTCTACTTCGTATTGATCCCTCTTTTAAATTAAATGTTACGAACATTGGAATTGTACACTATTCATTCTCACCTTACTTGGAAATATTTCTATATCTATATCTATATCTATCTATCTATCTATCTATCTATCTATATATATATATATATATATATATATATATATATATATATATATGTATAATATAAAAGGCTCAAACACAAATATTCCATGGTTATAATTTATTACATTGGAATCGTAATTACGATCCAATTCATCAAACCTACGAATTCAATTATACAATGATTAATTCAATTATACAATGATTACGATTCCAATGTAATAAATTATCACCATGGAATATTAGTGTTTGAGCCTTTTATATTATATTCTTGCTCTGACCTGGATATTGAGCTCTAGCTGGATTCTATACTCTTGGAAATATATATATATATTGACCACTAATATTATCAATATATATATATATATATATATATATATATATATATATATATAATTATTTATTTAGAAATATGATTCCAACACGCTACATAAGAGTTCTCATGTTTCAAAACAAGAGCCGAAAACTTCAGTATAATTATTTGAATTAAATTGAATTAAAGTAAGCTCTGTTCCATCTTCAAGCGAAATTTTTTGGGGAATAACTTATTTCTGAAATTTACGTGTTTTAATAATGAATCTGCTATTAAAACACGTAAATTTCAGAAATAAGTTATTCCAAAAAAATTTCGCTCTACTTTTGTATCGAGCACTATTTTTTTTTAAAATAATAACAAAAATGCTAAAGAACTTTGGATTATTTGCCTAACCGGTTCTTTCCAATTTTCTATATATTTTCACACAGACACACAGACACACACACACACACACATATATATATATATATATAATATTATAAATTAAGTGATTTAAAATATGGTTATTTTCGCTACACAGTTCTAAGCATGTTTCAAAATATTTTTAATCTCGTTTCATCTTCAAATGAAGTTTTAGGAATAGATTAGATTCCTAAAATTTCGCTTGAAGATGAAACGAGACTAAACACCTCAATTCAACTTAATTTTAATGATTATTTGGATGATTTCGGCTGTCGTTTTTGAAACATTAGAACTCTTATGTAGCGAAGGAATCATATTTTTAAACAAAAAAAAATATTATTATTATTATAATAAAGCTCTACTTATGTATGGAGCACTGTCTTTTAAAAATAAAAATAAAAATACTAAGGAACTCCGGATTATGCACCCAACGTGTTCTTTTCTATTTTCTGCATACCTACGCACTTATATATATATATATATATATATATATATATATATATATATATATATATATATATATATGTGCATCAAGATTTATATCAGATTTTATTTTTAATAGGAGGAATTTATAATTTTCTAATGCTGTTTATGTTTTTAGACTTTAAATTGATGAAATATCTTTTTCTAAAACTAAGACTAAACGGACAGCTTAGATCAACTCATACACAACACAAACGTATCTAGAAAACTGTTCGAAATGAATTATTCGAAAAATATTTATTCGAACTGGAAATGATAATTAACCGAAAGGACAATTGTGCTAAATGATAATTATTCGAAACACCAATGTTTAAAATTCCTATGTGGTCATGCTTTGAGAGAGCACATCTAGCACCAGTAAATGAAAATATCACGGCAAACTTATCAAAATTTTGAAAGGGTATACATTTAAATGTTATGAAATAACCATAAAATATAAAAAAACATAATTAAATAATAAGACCATAGATTAAATGTAATACACACACAAATATGAATTTATTAGGTTGGTGCAAAAATAATGACGTAATAATGTCGTTTTTGACGTATTTTTTAACGTCAAAAAACGACATTATTACGTCATTTTTTTGCACCAACCTAATACTTTATTTCAATGTTTCTATTTAACTATCTGTACAGCTTTTGAATATATATATATATATATATATATATATATATATCAATATATATATCAATATATATATATATAAATAAATATAAAAGTGAACGGAGAAGTCAACATTTAGAGGCGACAGTGTTTCAGTGTTGACTTCTATGTTCACTTTTATATTTACACGCGCTCTATCTCTGATATTGAGCACTTTATCCCATAAATATAGCACATCATAAGACTATATTTCTTCATATATATATATATATATATATATATATATATATATATATATATATATATATATATATATATATATATTCCGTTTCTTCCTTTTTCCCATATTATTTACGTTGAGTTGACCCATTAAATAGGTCAATGTCTGATCCTTACACCCTTATCCTCTTTAATATTAAGTATTGTAATAAAATAAAAATAAATTTTAAACTCTCCTTTCCCTCTCTAAACTCGACCATGTCTCTCATACCATTCCTCATCACCCTCTATGTCAACTTATATAAGCTTAATGCTGCTCGTCAAAAGTATAAAACTTAAATTCATTTTTCGTTTCTCCTTTTGAAAGTGAAGTCTGAAGATCCAGAGAAAAATAAAATTCTCTGGTGAAATAAATTATAACAAATGAAACCTTAAAGTGATGTGTTTTTCCTTTAAATTAAATTATATATATATATATATATATATATATATATATATATATATATATATATATATATATATTGGTTGGTGCAAAAATAATGTCGGTTTTTGACGTTAAAAAATACGTCAAAAACCGACATTATTTTTGCACCAATCTATATATATATATATATATATATATATATATATATATATATATATTTCGAATTTGAAATTAACCCTTCATCATCATCATCTCAGCAGTGCCTTGTAATTAGAATCCCATAAATCATGAACATCACACGCATTATTTCCTTCAAATCTTGATTACACCATTTATACAAGGGTAGTGATAATTGGGATCTTTTCCAGTGTTTTTAACTAAATGTGGATGCAATCCTTTATAAATATTCGTCATTTTCCTTGTGACTTTGTCTGTTACCCTGCTGCAAACACAAACTGCATTATAAAATCCAACCTCTTTAATCCGGCACCTTTTTAGACCAAGCACCTGCCGGACCATAAAAATACCGGATTACAGATATCCGCTCTAAAAGTCCTTGTCTAAACATAAACTTGCCAACTCGTTCCACATATCCCGGCTGTAAATCGTGTAACAGCATAATTAATCATCCAAATAATATTCAATATCTAAAAAGAAACCCCACTAAACTGAGTTTCTTTTTACCATGGTTTCAGATAAGACATTTAGCTATCTTGATATCATTTGTCTTAAAAATAAATGAAAAATCCTTTGAGATATTCAGCAGATTAAAATTGTTTAATATCACCTCCTTATGTCTTCTTAACTGAGAAATGGTGAGAGGAAAAAGATCATTCAGACCCTCAGTAATGGTAGCGATATTCATACTATGACTTCCATCTTGAAAGTCCACCCAACAACCATCAACAGAACGATTAATAAGTTTTAAAAAAAGGGAACACTCAAGAGGAAAACTGCATCAGGAGGTCACAACAGGAAGAGGGGTCATCGTTTCAACTTATAGCTAAAGAGATCAAGTATAAAAGATCCAGCACAACTTATAAGACGTTTGGAACGTGAGAAAGAAGTTTCAGCAATGACAGTCCAAAGAGCAGTAAAAAAGACTTGGAAATGAACTCGTATGTGAGACCTGTGAGGCAGACTGTTAATACAGGACAGAATTTTAGAAGGTTAAGGGGGACGAAGATCATCTTTAATAAGTTGGAAAATATTCCATGAATAATATATATATATATATATATATATATATATATATATATATATATATATATATATGCACTTTATTTCAGTACTTAACGTGCTTCCAATCTTTATCTATGATTAATTAAGGATGAACATCTGATTTTCGTTTATGATCGATTTCATCAAAACTCTTCTGTTAAGCTTGGAGAGTAATTATGCATTCTTTTTGCTCAAAGTAGAGTCCATTAGTTTATTAAAAACATCGGAGAATTCCAGCAATATATCTTTAATCATTTCTAAGTTACAACGGTTCAGAGCTTAATCCAACTATTGGACAATTTTGCTGTTACACGATTTGGGACAATTTTGCTGTTACAGTAACTCCAGCTTTTCAGTCATTGATAAAGACATATGCCTTATGTTTTCTTCCCTCGAACAACATCAGCTACAGCACCGTTTCTCTTCTATTTTGTCACAAGCTACAATCTGTAAATAAAACATTATTTTGGTTTTATTTTAAATAAAAGGAAAGACTTTTAGAAAGTCCAGTGAATTTCGTCCTTAATTTACTGATATATATCGAAACACATCTCCCGGACAAATTTTACATTTTAAAGAGAATTTTAAATTTTAAAGAGAATTTTTAAATCGGTTGTTTCCATTTTTCGTATACAACTTCGGCTCGATAAGTGATAAAATAACGCCCCAATATTTTAAAAAATGTCTAAAAATTAATTTTTCTTTTAATTCGGATTAGTTTTAATTCACTATCTTTCAAATAGAAGCTAAATCTAAGTTTAAAAAAAAATTGCGGTATTTTAGGAAGTCCGTGGCGGTAGCCACAATACAAAAATAGATTATTCCGAATTAAGCACTTAAAGAATTAAGCTAATGTTTTATTACTTAAAATAATGTAATAGGCCTTTGTATTTAAACATTTAAAATCCTAAAATGTTGCTGTGTACTTGAGTGTTCACTATTTACGTTATTCGGACTATTGTCCCCATCTCTGTAGTGTTATTTATTATAAAATTCCGGCCATTGTACGCTGAACAGGCCGGAGCATTCAACGGCCAAAACGTTGTAATAAATATGGCGACAAAGATGAGGACAATAATCCGAATAATGTAAATAGTGTACATAATACATCATCTTAGAAATGTATACAGATACATGATTGTTACCCGCTTTTTAAAAATTTCAACCACAGCATAAATTCGCATTGATTGCATTACATTGAATGGCGTCAGCAAAATTCTACTTGCATCTACAATTTATACATATAATTATATATTTTAAAGGAAGAAGAAACGAATAAATACTTTTATTAGTTTATGCAAATTTGGGTTCATTAAAAAAATCCCCCCGCAAAATGCAATGTCTGGATAACCTTGTAAAAATTCTTGGAATTATTTTAGACCATGTTAATATTATGAAAAAGGACTCCCTTCTTAAATGATCAAAAAAGTATTTTTCGATTCAGACAAATGTTGCGTCTTTATTAACGTCTAATTAAGTTGAACTTAGAACAAAGTCAGGGTTAATTTGAAGTGTAACACCCGCGCTCAATTCGCATTAAAAATTTCCAGAATTCTTACATTTATTTGTAATTGTACATGCTTCATTCGAATCTGGCTTGAGAAATTTGATAAAATCTACCGTTTTGGAGTTATCGACAGTGAAAGTTTGGATTCATTCGCGTTGCGGGCAGCCATTACGAGCGTTGTTTGTATACATTCGCTGCAGAATAGCTATCAGTATAGCTATCATTGCGCAAACTAAACGTGTTTGCGTAAATAGTTCTCGTGGGTAGTAATTGCTTTCCGTAGTCTTCCGCGTTTAGCTTTCCGCAGTGAATGTATGCAGACAACGCAAGTAATGGCTGCCCACAACGCGAATGAATCCAAACTTTCACTGTCGATAACTCCAAAACGGTAGATTTTATTAAATTTATCAAGCCATATTTGAATGGAGCATCTACAATTGCACATAAATGTAAGTACAGTGTAACCCGGATATGAGAGTTGTCGGGAACGGAGAAGAAGTCTCTTATATCCGGGTTTCTCTTATATCCGGGTTTGGTCTATTTTGTTTAGGTAAGTATGGCTCTAATTTGGGACCAGAGAAAATCTCTCTTATATCCGGGTTTCTCTTATATCCAGGTCTCTTATATATATTATATTTTAGACATTTTTAATGCGAACAGAGTGAAGGTGTTACACTGCAAATTAACCAAAAGTAATCCCAAAAAAAAGTTTTCTCAGTTTATTTTTTTTTCGGATGGATAAATCTACTTAAGAAGTACCTTTTGTATAATACGCATGATTGTGAGCCGCCTCAATGAAAAAATCTGTGAAAATTTCACGGTTTGGGATTTTAATTTTCTTATGTAACTTAATTCCTAAGTTAATGGATACGCTTATGGTGGGTTCTACGACAATAAAATATCCGTAGAAATTCCCTTACGCATCGTTAAATTTTGACAAAATATTGCAATAACAATCATAAATATCAATGCTTGTTCATATTTTAATAAATAAGAGGGCACAAATTAAAAGATTTGAAATTGAAGACTTTTTTCCACTTCGCTGAGAGACACTTCTATCGTCTCATCTTTCTTTCTTTATTCTCTCACTGAAACCAAGTAGTTTCACCAATATGTCTTTTTCGTCTTTCCACGCGATCAAAACGGAATAGGCCATATGAGGCATTGGCAGAAAACGCTGAACACTTCTACCTCTTTTCTTTCTTTCTTTCTTTCTTTCTTTCTTTCTTTCTTTCTTTCTTTCTTTCGTTTTCTCATTGAAACCAAGTAACGTCTCTTACATTAAGCTGGTGCATAATTATCAGGCGTTTTTTAGGGCGAGTTATTTGTTAATAAAAATTGCTGTTTTGTTTACTTTTTTTTTTTAATAAAAATATTATATTATTTTAAGTTTATGAAAATATGTGTCGATAATCATATGCGCCGGAATAAACATTAAAAAATGTTATTGTTGAATTGTTATATTTCTCTTTTCATAATAAATATTGTTTAAAAACGCCTGATAATTATGCACCAAACCAATATTCTTCTCCTTCTTCCCACGTGATCAAAACGGAATATTCCATTATATATGAGACATTGATAGGAGACGTTAAACACTTCTACTTCCTTTCTTCCTTCCTTCCTTCCTTCCTTCCTTCCTTTCTTTCTTTCTTTCTTTCTTTCGTTTTCTCATTGAAACCAAGTAGCGTCTCATATTTTTTGTCCGTCTTTCCACGCGATCATAAGGGAATAGTCCATTACTTATGCATGTATTTGCAAGGTGTAACTTACATGCTAAGGGAGGGATAAGCAGGATTATGTTAAGATATTTAAAGACTAACAGGTAAATATTTTCTCAAAGCATCTCCTGTATTCCGAGATGGAAGTCATATATTCTGGGCACCAAGCAGCTTTCATATACCATCACCCAGGTCTATGTCCAGGAGTGGTCACTCCCGTCGTACCACTAGGGGCTCTACATTTATCACACACGATAAAGAGATGACGACACTGATATAAACCGATCCTTTTAGACTCTGGTTTTTACCAAACCGATACCCATTGTTTTTTTCTAACTTTCTTATGAACTAGGTATCTACCTTTTAGAATATAATGTAAGGTGGGTCTATGCTTATTTTTCTGTGTTTATTAAAAACCGAAATGTGTTTACCTTTGTAACTATAATGTAAATCATACGCATGTTTATCATTTGACTCGAGTGCAAACTGGACGCATATTTACTAATTATTATGGGGTCCACCCCTTTTTCATATAAGTGGACTCTACCAAGTGTACCTGGACTGCTGCCGTTAAATACCCAGAGTTAGTCATTGAGTAGTAATAAAATAGTTTTAATAAAAGTCTTAAAAGCTTAGCCATATCATTAAATAGGAAAAACCCTTTCTGTAGTCGTCAAAAAACAAATTGAAATTCAGTGCAATAGGGTTTGTATATAAAACACCGACTTGAATAAACAAATAAATAAAGAGACAATCAGATAAAGAATAATAAAACAATATCCTCCCGACACATAACGACCTGTAGGCGCGCCATAAAAATATCCCTCACTGGGAACTAACTAGAGAATGACCGCCAACATTAGCCTTGAAATAGATACCCTACCCAACCTTAACAAACCTCTCAGAAGATGATGAATTAACTTATTAAGATAAGAATTAACTCTCTGACCGCTTAACCCAGATGACTCGCCTAGCCACTCCCACAATAACGAATGTTATAACGAACCATGCCTAAAAACACGCGTAAACCAAGAGATAACTTATTCCTAAAATTTCGCTTGAAGATGAAACGAGACTAAACACCACAATTCAACTCAATTTTAATAACTATTTGGATGGTTTCGGCTCTCGTTTTTGAAACATGAGAACTCTTATGTAGCGAAGGAATCATATTTTTTAAAAAAAATATTATAATCTATATATCTATCTATATATATATATATATATATAGGTGTCCTGACGATATATATATATCAGGTGGCCTGACGATTGCATATAGCATGAAACAGACTGTCGCCTCTAAGTGTTGACTTCTATGTTCACTTTTATATATATATATATATATATATATATATATATATTTATAAGTGTGTGTCCTTTTCAGAATTGTGTTTTGTCAGCAAGAATTCCTTTAAACAAGTGTTATTAAATACCACCGACAACGTATTTATATATCAAACATTGAGTGATGGCGCTGATAAAATAGTGCTCGATGCATATTAGCAGAGCTATAATTTATATTTACCTATTTTATTCCTGTAGTCACAATCTTAAACATGTTCTATTTAATAGCAGACTAGTATGTCATTGCCATACAAACAAAATCGAACGAGTGATTAATGTAAAAATATGTGGCGCCAGTGTGTGTGGGACACATGGTGAATGTATTGTTGTATGAGAATGACTTTGTTTTTCTTAGAAATTTCTTTCCAGTATTAGGGTGCGTCTTCCAAGCCGCCACGTCTTGTAAGCTGGAAAATACGTTATTTCATTGTTTTGTTTTTTATATGCAATCGATACATATTTGACGTTAAATAACCAACCAGTTTGAGTAAAGAAACCAAACATGGTTGATATTGAATTAACCAGTTCACATATCTCTATAACTTCACATAAAAAAATTGTCTAAGAATAGTGTCGGTTGAACGCAATAAAATATTTCTTATCAGAATGTGCAAATTACTTGCATATTAATCACATATCTAAGATAAAACTGAATTTCGGCAATGCATTGCGAGTATGTTCCAATGTTATGAACACTGAATTATAAAAGTTGTATGCATCACACAAATTGTTTCTTGTCAAGGGTAACAATGAGTGTAACAGTTTCCTGATACGCCTGCCAAAGTAATTAATGGAGTCATAATATATGAGTCTTCTAAGTATGACCAATTATGAGTAGTCCTAAGACTAAAACAGTCGAATATTTTCTACCAGTGCTACAGAAAAAAACAGGACTTCAAATGCTGGTTTTACAGGCAGCGCAGGATTCGGTTTGTAGATTTTAACACCTGCAAAACAAAACTGCTCTCATTTAAGCAATATAAGGAAATTTTTCCGCCTACCATCAGCATAGCTGACGCTAGGGTCCTGAAGAGCAACTCATTGCATCTTTTTGGCCTCACGTTTTCAACTGACGTAAAGTGTACCGACAACATCGAAATAAGCCATTGTTTCTGGCATCTCCTGCTAGGGAAGCTGCATCACTGTGTCCTACCCGAAAACTTTTCTTGTCAGAGTTCATCTTTACAAATCTACCATTCGTCTGTACATTAAATACTACTGACATATATAGTCAGGTTCTCTTTGTCTTCATCTCGTGGTTCTTGACAATATCCAAAGAAGGATTTGTAATATGATCGATCATGATATGGCTTCACGACATCAGTTTTTTTTTCTCACCGAGGCGTCGTGGCTTCCCTCCGTCTTTTCTACAAATATTTTCATGGCAACTGCTCTGACAAGCTTTTTTACTCTGGTGCCCTGACTATATAAATTTTAAACGTGCTATTAGATGCAACGTCAATCGCCATCTTCTATCTTCTTGATTCCCGTTCATCTGATGCCCTTTTCTCAATCCTCTCTATACTCAGTCTTTTCTTCCACTTTAACACTCTGTAACGCCCTGCCTACTCGTGGGCTTCCTGCCTTGCTTAGGGTGAAATGATTCAAAACAAAATTCTCCAAACCGAAAACTGATGTAACACAATCTGCCTACAGCCATTTCCTCCATTTTCGATCTTCTGTCGGACTTAAGCCCATGTGTAGCTTAGCAGAAGTTTTAAAATTTGTATGCTACGTCTATTCCCGCCGCTAAAAATAGAGACGTTCATCTGCTTATCGACTTATAAGGCGCTGGTACGTATCAAGAGGCGGCAGGTGTCTGCATACTTCCGCCTTTTTTCTCTCTTCTCTGAATCTAGTCTCGGGGGTCTTCCTGTTATATCAGGTCGTAGGTCGACTGCAGATGCAACTTCAACGACGAGGAGACATTTCATTGACGTGAAAGAGACTCCGATATTGTACACTTTTCCGGTATGGACACTTATCTACAAGCCATATATTAACAAGTTTTTTTTTTTTTTTTTATCGTTCTTCTTTCTTCATAAAGCTTTTGCTTTTTCATAACTATTTTCTTTTATCATAAATTTTCTTTTTGTTTGATCATAAAATTGTACAGAGCAACCTCTGTTCTCGAACGTCTCACATATCAAACAAATTGGTTTTTGACCAGAATATTCGAGATGAAATACCTCGGTTATCGATCAAAATTTAGGTTGTCGAACAACATTGCCGAAACGAGTCGAACCGAGTTAACCCGAGCGGAATAATTTCTGAGTCGACCGCCATGTTGTATACATTCGTGTATTGTACTCTTCAAACTTTATTGTACTGTGCATTTTTTTCTCTTCATTAGTCCTCAGTCATGGCTCCAGGGAAAGCTAGCAGTGATACTGGTAAAGGAAGGTGAAAAGTTAATAGAAAAACAATTGTTGAGGATATTGTCTCTATGACGATGATATTGTCTCTTCAACTCAGTTTCATATGGCAAGATTAATGATCTATACTATTGCTATAAATCAAGAGCCGATCGTTTCTTTCTTTCCCTTTTCCAAACAATAACATCTCTTTCCTTCCCCTTCCACTTACGCTATTTACTCTCCTAAATACAGGTACGATAAAACTGAAGTGTTCATCTGTTTAGTATGGTGTGTTTTTTTTTATTCTTAAATTTAATGATCCCCATTAGTTTTGTGTATAAACTTGTGCACAAATACTGTTGTTAAAGTTTAAATAAGCAATCACCTTGGGACCAGGAACGAATTAATCAATTTTACATTGATTCCTATTGAAAAGATAGTTTCAGTTTACGAACATTTCGGGTTACGAACGGAATTCAGGAAGGAAATTCGTGAACCGGGGTCCCACCGTATTCTGTTTCATAGAGACGTTCGTCTGCTTTTCGACTAATAAGAACGCGCTGGTAGGTATCAAAAGGCGACAGATGTCTACGTTCTTCCGTCTTTTTTCTCGCTTCATTGAATGTAGTCACAAGGGTCTTCCTGTTATATCAGGTCGGAGGTCGAATGGTTTGGTTTTATTCATTGGTTATATTACTGCTTCTATGATTTCTTTCTTTCTACTTTCTGTCTGCCAAAATTCTCCTGCTACAAAGTAAAGTTGAGGTATGTATAGTAATATCAGTTGTGACTTGTAAACAGAGTCCTTCTTCCAATGTGTTATAAGAAATTGCTTTTCGACTGTATAGCAACAATCATTTGAAAAAGATAATTTAACAACATGAATATGCCAAGTTAGTCTACGAGTATTACTGATAACATGTTACCTACCTGCCGTAACGATCAAGATATCATCGACGTAATTGATTCCACCACCAGTCTTTTCTGCTAAGGGAAGTGGCTAGCAAACCAGCAAGATTTAAAACAACACCAATGGAATTCCATAGCTAGGGATGCCGCATGGTGGGGTCATCAGCGAAGAAATTGGTCCCACCGCCAGGTTTTTTCTCTTAAAGAAGGTGGTTAGCCATACGGCAAGTTTAAAAACAAAACCTGTCAAAGGTGGCAAATGAGGCTTCTTGTAGAGGAATCGGTTATCTCATACAATGGGGTTCTATATCTATCTATGCCGCATGATCAGGCCATCAACGGCAAAACCGGTTTAATCACCAGGCTTATCTGTTAGGAAAGGTGACTAGCCAATCAGCAAGATTTAAAACATGTCAAAGGTGGCGAAAATGTCTTCTACTAGGGTCAGCAGTTACCTCATACAATGAGGTCCAACAGCTCTGTATACAGCATGTGCGATGGCATGTTTTGTTATCATACAGGATGGGCGGATGGCTTCTTGGGGTGAAGTCAAATACCAGGGTGGAGAACTCGTTGTAAATATCAGGCGTGGTAGATCAGGAAACGGATGGGCTGCGTCTGGTTTCAGTGCCCACGACACGTTGCGTAACAATTAATATCTCTTTGGCTTCCAGCCCAGAAATGTGTTGTGATGCGGTCAAGTGTTCAGATCCACGGCGAACCTACAACAGCCATGGAGGTAATGTTGATGATGATGATGACGAAGAAGGAAAAGATAATGATGATGATATTGTAAATAGTTGACCAATTATCTGTTCATCATAATTAATCGTGACATGTCAGTGACAAGATATAGCAGTTGAAGAGGTTGCAAGAATCGAATTCATGCCTTTAAAAAGTATACTTGTGTACACGTAACATAAATATACCAAATATTTATGTTGGTCACACCACAAACTCGCTTTCACGACGCTTGACACTACATTTGAATGGTAACTCTAACATTTTTAGGCATTTAAAACAACATACCTGGCCACATACACAATTCCGGAAAAAAAAAACTAAAAATTCTTGAAGCTATATACATAAAACAGTTGAAAACTAACCTGAACAAAATAAACTTTAAAATCTCCACAAATATTCTTACATGCCTATAATTTATAACAGAAGCCATTGGTTTATGCCAACGGCTTCACATACTTAATACTTCTCGTTTTCACACTCGGGTGGTCATGTGTGACGTCATGAGCTGCGGTGCGATTTTCGCTTCCAGCGTCTCGTATGCACGAGTTTGACGTTGCTTTGAAATCTTCCATGTAAACATAAACAGACTATCATTATTGTTTTGTCCGTGTATTGTATAATATATTCTAATGTAATTGTCATCTTTGATAATGGCTTATGTAAGCCGGCAGCTTAGATAGGATTAAAAAAGTATTTATCAATATTGTAATGTTCTTTCTTCTTTTGATAATAATGTTATTAAGCTTATCAGACGATCTGAAAAGAATTGACATAAAATAGACAAAACTTGTCTATATTATTTAATGAAACAGGCATCAATATATATATATATATATATATATATATATATATATATGCACTCAACTTGGCTAATATTAAGTCTTCGACCGATCCTCTAACTAGTGAGCTGCATCAGCGTTTTAATCTTACAGTGTTAACATAATTATTTTTAGCTTTGATTCTAGAACCTTACATATATATTTTAGTATGACCGGGCAAAGTTTCGTCCGGGGAGTTAGACAGGCACTTAACCTGTTCATACGGGTTCAAAGGGGATATTTTTGGCTGTGCCTACGGGCTCGGAAAACCCAAGGTAAACTCGGCCTTGTGCCACATACATTCCTCGTCGTTTCATCAGTTGGGTGCCATACGTGATACACGCTTGGGGGGTCATGTATCTTTCAATACATGACTGACGAGGCAAGATTTTTTTTTTTAGCATTACGTTGCCATTAGTTTCTGTGGTAGACAGGGTTGCCGACCAAGTCTAAAGAACCCAGTCTGTTCTGCTATTCAACACATGGGGGAGACGAGATGGAGTCATACCTTTCCCATTTGTAGTAGTGAGTTAGTAAATCGAAAGAACTCGATCTGAATTCGAACTCGGCTTTCCGTGCCGATACCCATAAGACCACAGCACACAACCAAATAATAGAACCACCTTATAAGTTTCCTTTTAATTTTTGAAGAACACAAATTTATCCTTTATTTCAATCTCAGTCCTTTTCTGTTTGTGATTTTGCAGCTAATCTGTTACAGCTGAACAAGTGAATTTAAGCACAAACTACAATTGCTACAAGTCAGAATCATGAATGACATCGTGAAACACCAGAGGAACAGTTTAAACAATTAGACAAAAAACATTTGGCAGCATGCAACACTTTAATTTTGGATCTTCTCCAGAAAATCAGTTTAAAATAAAAATTGCAGACATTTTCTCTGTTGCACACATAGAGAAAAACACACATATGTATTATATATATATATATATATATATATATATATATATATATATATATATATATATATATATATGTATAAGGAAATTAAAGGATTTCATTTTTAATACAACCATATTACTTCAAATGTTATTTTTAGTGCATAGTTGTGTTTGAAATAGACTGCTCGCTTATTTTTTTATAAGTTCACAGTAATTGGAATCTACAAAGCAGGCATTCCAGTGTGCTCCATTATATCAGGTACTGGTAGTGTCCCCCTCCCACAATCTAGTAAAAGCCATAACAATGATTTTAACTTCACTTCTTAGGACAATCAACCCATTGCATATTAAAATTTCAGGCAACCTGATCAAAAAACTAAGAGAAATAAATATGACAAACTCATGGCTAGTTTAAATATTAAAACCCTTAAAACCAACATCCCTGTTAACAAATGCTTAAATTAAAAAAAAAAGCATCTAATACAATGAAAAATAGACCTTTCCCTACAATTGCTAAAATCATAAAAATTTGCCATCTAATCACAAACCAATGCTATTTCACTTTTAACAGTAATTTTTATAAAAAAAAAATACAGATTACTGATGGTTTCACTTTGTAGTGGTGTTTTGGTTTGTCTTTTATTAGAGTCTCTTGAATCTGGTCCTTTCCAAAGTATTTTATCTAAACAATCAATATATTTCTGATATATTGATGATGCTCCATTAATATAAACAACTTGATCTTGAATATGAACTAAACAAAGTCGAACATACAATAGAATTTACTTACAAAACAGAAACAAACAACACATTACCTTTCCTTGATATCAAGTAAAACTGTAGTGATAATGACCTAAAATTAATTGTCCATCACAGATCAACTAATAAAAATTACCTCATAAATTTCTATTCTCACCAAAACAACAAAATAAAATTCAGAATAATTATGAGATTCTATTTAATTGCCCTCAGAATTTGTAGCTCTGAATATTTAAAGATGGTGAGAAATACTTTGAACCTCCTCTAAAAACTTAATTATTTCATATTCAATATGATACAGAAGACTCATCAAATATTAAAGAAATAGAATTAACCATTCTAGCAAATCCAACAAATTAAAATATATTACTCTATCTACCAACAATATCATCCCAATTGCAAAGATCTTTAAAAAAAAAAAACATCTGATACTGTTGTGGTGTCCTCCCTCTAAAGAGTCTATGTTGGACTCTTTCGCCTACTATAAGATCGAATAGATCTGTTCCAGCTTTGCTGGTCAGACCCACTGCCTCCGGGCAGAGAGGATCCGCAGATGAGGCTATGTCGAAAAGCAGTCTCGTTTCAGGAAACAGATACGGGCTCGGATTTCTCCACAGTAAACTCGTACTTGTGCCACATCCTATCTAGTGGGAAGACTGGTAAATATAACAGTCGAATAGTTTGAACGCTGGGCAAAATGTGGCAAAGCTTCGCCCGAGTTCCTCTCTGCCGAGGCAGAGAGTTCGACAGTATGAACAGTCTGGTCGACTGTTAATATTTAACAGTCCCCCCACGAGGGATGTATGTGGCACAAGGCCGAGTTTAACGTGGGTTTTTCTCGGCCAAAAATATTCCCTTTGAACCCGCCTAGACGGATTCAGGGCCTGTTTACCTCCCCGAACGAAACTTTGCCCTGTGGCAAAGCTTCGTCCGAGTTCCTCTCTGCGGAGGCAGAGAGTTCAACAGAAATGAACAGTCTGATCGACTGTTCTCCCAAGGCCTTCTCTCTTACTAATCTTATAATAGGCGGAGGAGTCCAACAGAGTCTCTTTAGAGGGATTACACCACAACAAGTACAATGAAAAATAGACCTCTTCCTACAATTGCTAAAATCATAAAAATTTGCCATCTAATTACAAACCAATGCTATTTAATTTTAAACAATAATTTTTATAAAAAAAATCAGATTACTGATGTTTTTACCTCTTAGTATGTTTTGGCATGTCTTTTTTTATCAACTTGAATTCGAACTCGTCTCTCCGTTCCGATACCCATTAAACAACAAAGCCCAACCAAATAATAAAACCACTTTTGGTAATATTAAATCCTAAACCTATCTTCTAACTACTAGGCTACACATGCATCGATTATTTATTTGATTTTTTCCAATTTTAGTCATCAAGATTCTTGCATTTTTAATTTTAATCAAATAATCTTCTCATCTAAATTTCTAAATATTGGAATGAAGTTATTGCTTGGTGTGGATACTCACTTTTATTTCGATATCTTGGGTTCTCATTTGAATTTTAGAAAGTCAACTATACAACCGAATTGAACGATATAAAAAAAATAGATTCTAAATTGTTTAAATATTTTTTGTAGCCAGAATAAATTTAGAGACGTTATCATATAGCGTCCATGATTATTTTATAACGCTTAATACATTTTTTTTATTGTTATCACTAATAATGTTTTCTATATTCGCGCGAGAGTTATCTGTCGGGCATATGAGGAGAAAGTGGCAACAAGTCTGCAGAATTCTCAGGATTCTAAAGACATATAGCAATGTTGCTTCTAAAGAGTTTACATTTCTCTCAATATTTTCGCGAAAAATATAATCATCATTATTTTTATTATTATTATTGTTATTAATATTATTATTCATTATTATTAGCGTAATTACCCACGTATAATACACAGTTATCCATAATAGGTACCCTAACATTGTGCTAAAAGTGTGTGAAAATGCTTCTACTCTCGCATAATATGGGATATGTCCCGGAAAGGGATATATTTGTTCGAAGTAGCAAAGTGGTTTTGGACTACTGCAACCGAGTATGACAATCTCGCAGGAAACCGTAATGGACTGGTCCTCGTCGTAGTGGTAGGCAATAGGCGAAAGCAAGGCGTCGTCCTGTAACTCCACATCAGTCTGTATTTATGACTGACACCAGCCAATCATATTACTGTGAGGGTGAACCCAGGTGTATGCATATTCATCACATCAATATGCAAAACCCTTGTTTGGTAATCAAACCCTATAATTTGTAACTTTCCAATTTAATTACTGCCAGCGCTTCCTACTCTTATTAAAAATGGTTTTAAAGATAGAATAATATTATTCTAATTCAGTTCTATGATAATTCTTATTTTATTTTACATTTGTAAGCATTGTTAGGTATATATGATTGTATTTGATATCCTTATGGGGTCGCAATCGCCGAATGTTAGTGTCAAATTGTCATATGTTTGTGGTGAGTAGTCATTTCGCAACTGAAACCGACCTATGAAATGGCAATATTTTAAAGATTTTTTGTAGCTGTGCATAATACGCACCCCTAATTTTGTTTATTATTTTTTAGAATAAAATGCGTATGGGGAATTACATTATTATTATTATTATTATTATTATTATTATTATTATTATTATTATTTATGCTGTTGCTTTATTTATTTGTTTGATAAATCCTTTGATAAATCGTTTGATAAATCTTACACTTGCGACCAAATGTAAATGAAATATTTTCTTTATTTTATTGTGAGTTTTTTTTTGAGTTTTATTGCATGCAGATTTCTTTCCGGGTCTCCCACCCAGAGACCTAAGGTCAAAAATGGTTTCATGACATTTTCTACTGAAAAACAAAGCCTAACATGACACACATTTTACATTGATAAAGCTCATTGGAATATGTGAACTGTACTTGTGAGAATAATTTTTTTGCATTTCTTTAAGACATCGGCTACCAGGAATCCCTTCACTGAGAATATCGGAACCTTTTCCGATCAATCTGAAAGCGCCAACTATAAGTAGAATTGTTGAAGACATCATGTGCCACGTATTTGACATTTTCCACTTTAAGATCCTGATATTTTGATAGTTTTTTGAAGATCTTAAAAGATGCATTACAATCTGAAGTGACTGCCTTGTCAACAAAAATGCACATTCTGTTTTGGGGTCATTGCTCTGTCAGTGTTCTGTCAAAGTCCCATCAAATTGTTATAGGTTTTTTCTCCGTAAGTAGGTCTGGGTGATGTTCATACCAGTTTCTTGCAGTTTTCTTCCCGTAAAAGTTGCATATTTTCCAGTGTAGATATTGACCCATTCTATTATTATTATTATTATTATTGTTGTATTTCGTTTGGTTTCTGGTGTGTACTCATTTCTTTCTGGGTCCCGACCAGAGACCTAAGGCCAGAAATGGCATCAATACATTTTCCGCTGAGCAGTTTTGAAAACAAAAAAATAAAATAAAAATATAACCCCCACATATTTTACATAGATTAAGCCCTTCGTAAGGTGTGGTCTGTAATTGTGAGTACCATTTTTTTGTATTATTGAAGGCATGAGTTACCAGGAATCTCTTCAATATGTCTATCGAAACCTTTTCCAATCAATCCGAGGTTGTTGTTTTTGGTGTTGTTATTGTTGCTGTTGTTGTTGTTGTTATTATTATTATTATTATTATTATTATTATTATTATTATTATTATTATTATTATTATTATTATTATTTCTTTTGCTATATTTATTTTTTGGTAAATCGTTTGATAAATCTTTCACTTGACATCAAATTTAAATGAAATATTCTCTTAAAATTTTATTGAGAAAATTTAAAAATTATATTAGCAATTAACATACATTTGCATTTCAAATAAGGCGAGATTATTATTATTATTATTATTATTATTATTATTATTATTATTATTATTATTATTATTTTCTTTGATTTCTAGCGTTTACACATTTATTTCCGGGTCCCGCCCAGGGACCTAAGGTTAGAAATGGCATCATGACACTTTCCGCTGACAAAAAAAAAAAAAAAAAAAATTACATAGATAAAGCCCTTCGTAAAGTGTGGGTTGTACTTGTGCGAACAATGTTTTGCATCTCTTTGAGGAATGGACTTTCAGGAATCCCTTCACTTAGTCTACTGCAATCTTTTCCAACCATTCCTAGTGCTCTAACTACAACAGGGATTGTTGATGTTCCCATGTGCCACATTTTTGAGATTTCTATTTCAAGGTCCTTGTATTTTGACAACTTATTATTATTATAATTGTTGTTGTTGTTGTTGTTGTTGTTGTTATTATTATTATTATTATTATTATTATCTTTCATCTCATCTTCAAAGCTGCACAATAAGTGGTTCTATTCAGCTGAGTATCAAGTTGATTCCCGCCATCTCAGATGTTCAGCACATTCCTCAAGGTATTCGAAGTTACTAAAAGCCTGTTTGTAGAATTTCGGAATAGATATTTTCGGCTGACCGAGGAATACCCATATGGATATCTTTAGCAATAACACCTGAATCGTTTATAACTATGGTGATCACAGTCACCTCCCAACAATTTCAAACCCCCTGTCGATTGCCATTTCTGTTTCCAATATTTATCCACATCCCCCTCCTTTTCAATTACTCGAGTACCAAAAAGACACACCATGTCTAATTATCTTGCAAGATCTACTCTACTTCACAAAATCTATAATATCTGGCTTCGGTTATTTAAAGATGATTTCCGTTAGTACTACTACTACTACTACTACTACTACTACTATTATTATTATTATTATTTTATTTCCTTTGATTTCTGATGTGTACTCATTTCTTTCCGGGTCCCGCCCAGAGACCTAAGTTTAGAAATGACGTTTTCCACTGCAAAAAAATAAAAAAATAAAAATAAAAATTCATAGACAAAGCCCTTCGAAAGGTGTGGGCTGTTCTCGTTAGAACAATTTTTTGTATTTCTTTAAAGCATGGGCTTTCAGAGATCACCTCAATTCGTCTACTAGAATTGTTTCCAACCAATCCGAGAGCTCCAACTACAACGGGGATTGTTGATGTTCCCATGTGCCACATTTTTTTTAAGCATTACGCCCGAGCAAAGCGGAAAGCCACTAGGATGCAGGGGGTTGCAGAAGATTTGGAGCGAGAGCAGATAGGAGTGATAGAAGAAAGGATGAGGAGAGGGATAGTGGATAGATCAAGGTAACTGGAGATGTCGATTGACATTACATTTGAATAGTTGGAGTTTATAGCTCTCAGGGAAACTGGAATAGGGAAGGGTGTTCCACAGACGAGAGGTGCGAGATATGAAGCTATTGGAGTAGAAGAGACGGCTACATTTAAAAGTTTCTACAGTGTAAGGGTGAGAGCGTGATGCCAGCCTCGTAGGGCGCTTGAATTCATGGAGACTGGGAACCAGCGAAAGCAGCTCATCGGAGCAATTACCATGAAAGTATTTGTAGAAAAGACAGAGAGAGGCGACGGCGCGTCTGTGAGAGAGTGACTGCAGACGAGATACCAGATCAGGGCCAATTATATTACATATCCGTCTATGGATCTTGTCAAGAACTCCTAGGTCAATAGAAGGGGATCAGGACCATATATGGCAGCAATACTCCATGCAAGGGCGAATGGTTGATTTGTATATTTGAAGTATCGATTCCGAGGAGAAAATTTTCCTGGCGCGGCACAGAGAGCCAACTTCCCTCGCGGTGGAAGAAGCAATTGACTCAATGTATTTGTTCCATCTCAGATCAGCAGTCAACGTGAGACCGAGCAGACGCAGAGAGTTGCTATTATTATTATTATTATTATTATTATTATTATTAACAGTAGTAGTTGTAGTAGTAGTAGTAGTAGTAGTAGTAGTAGTAGTAGTGCATGTTAGGTTTCCAGCTTTGTATCCTGTAGAGCCGGGTCCAAACTATGCTCCTTAGGCTCTATTGGAGAATTGATATTTAATTGATAGCACTTTTCCAAAGTATATGGGACGTTTCTGGTCAACTTGTATGTTGATGTTATATGAGACACTGTTAGTCAAATTGTCCCTTTCTTTTTCTCACGAGGCCCAGACCTCCGATTACTATTGGTACAATCTATGTCTTCATTCCCTACATCCTGTTAATCTCGACCTTCAGGTTTCTCTCAGATGGTACTGCTAAGTCAATATGCATACATTTCCTGAAATTCTTGTCTTTTATGATATTATGAGGTCTTTTGCCTTTTATTTCCCTGTTAATTTGAATTGACATGTCCCAGAGGATAGTTACATCTTTATTTGGGGTAACTATGTCTGGTTGTTGCTCATACCATCTCTCAGTGGTTTCGATTTTGTGCTTCTTGCAAATCTTCCTATACACATATGTCGCTACCTTATGGGCACCTCGAGGCAGCGTAATGGTTAGCAATCTTGTCTCGCTAGGACAATTACGACTGAGTAGTGAGTTCGATCCTCACTGGCTACCGCATAATTTCGGTCTTGTGCCACATCTAAGCTACGCTTAGAAATCATTTGTTAGCAAGCTTGTCTCGCTAGAACAATTACGACTGAGTAGAGAGTTCGATCCTCACTGGGTGCTCCATACATTCGGTCTTGTGCTACGCTTAGAAATCATTTATTAGCAGGCTTTTCTCGCTGGAATAATTACGACAAAATATTGAGTTCGCTACCTTGTTATGTCTGTGGGTATGTTCATTTTTTTTTTTCTAGTTCCAGACATTCTGAAATAATATGGTCAACAGTTTCATCATATTTTCCGTACATCCTGCAATTTGGGTTAGTTGCTTATGTGACAGTGATTATTATTATTATTATTATTATTATTATTATTATTATTATTATTATATTTTTTCTTTGATTTTAGTTGTATACTCATTCCTTTCCGGGTCCCAACCAAAGACCTAAGGTCAGAAGTGACATAACGACATTTTCACTTAACATTTTTTTTACCTAAGCACACTCCTATTTTACTAGCTCTTTTTATAGCTCTTCGTAATGTGTGACGTACACTTGTGAGTCCATTTATATCTTTGTATTTCTTTAAGTCATGACGGGCTACAAGCGATT
Source organism: Acanthosepion lycidas (assembly GCA_963932145.1). Classification (NCBI taxonomy): domain Eukaryota; kingdom Metazoa; phylum Mollusca; class Cephalopoda; order Sepiida; family Sepiidae; genus Acanthosepion; species Acanthosepion lycidas. Next base: position 14,658,670 of record OZ010600.1, on the reverse strand, counting down.
ATCACTTCATTGAGTTTATCACATCCGAGGCCTCCAGCTACAAGTGGAATTATCTGTCTTTATGTGCCACTGTTTTTAGATTTCAACTCTTTTGATAGTTTTTTTTTTGAAAATCTGAAAATTACATTGTAATCTGCAGGAACTGCCACGTCAATAAAAATGCACATTCTGTTTTTGTGGTCTTTGTTCACTATGTTTAGAGAATTTAACTTTGATTGTTCTGTCTGTGTTTATTGTAAAATTATAAAATTCCCATAAAAAATGTTGCATGTCTGTAACTTGTTCTTGTTGGTGCCCAATTTCTTGCAGTTTCCTTTCTGTAAATGTTACAGATTTTCCAGTGCAAATACTGGCTCTACTCTCTCATGCAGGGTTTTGTATTCTGTGGGTGCCAATACCGAGCAACCTCATACAAGATGGTCAATTGCTTCTGTGTAACCATCAAGGAATCCCCATTTGGAGTCAACATAATTTTTTAGTATGTGTGTTTGATATGATTTCTAGTTTGCAAGCCTTGGGCCTCTGCAGCAAGAATAAAATCCTTTGTTTCAGCTTTTATACCATCACTACACTACCACTAATGGGTACTGGATTTGTTTGCATTAGTTTGCTTAGCACGGGCAGAGTATCGACCATGAAGAGGTTTATCTTGCCATCGTTTTCGAATTTGGTCCATTGCATTTGTTCAGTGTCTTCCTTTTTCGATTCATTGGCGTTTCAGTCGATATCTCATAGTTGCTCTTCTTCGTCTACTAGAAATTCCTTTATGAATGTATTCAATTCCTTTATTACTGAATAAAGTTTCTTATTACTTTCCTATTTGATTATTGTTGTTGTTGTTATTATTATTATTATTATTATTATTTGTTGAGTTTTCCACTGCTACACTGTAACGGAGATCAAGGCAATACAAACTCCCCAATTTTCTCCTGTAGTCTTGCATACGCCTCTGTATTCATATTTAGATAAGGCTGTCATTTCTATGGTGTCATTATTATTATTATTATTATTATTATTATTATTATTATTATTATTATTATTCCTTTGATTTCTGATGTGTACACATTTCTTTCTGGGTCCCATCCAGAGACCTAAGTTTAGAAATGGCACCATGACATTTTCCTTTGACCACTTTAGAAAAAAAACATAAAACAAAATGTAACGTGTGTGCTTTACTTTTTTGTTGTATTTCTTTAAGGCATGGGCTTCCAGGAATCCCTTCAATTCGTCTACTGGAATCTTTTCCAACAAATACGAAGCCTCCAACTACAACAGGAATTGTTGATGTTCCCATGTGCCACATTTTTGAGATTTCGATTTAATTATTATTATTATTATTATTTTTTTTTTTTTTTTTTAAGAAACGAAAGGTTGGAGACACTTTTAGAATAATGTTGATTATAATGATATTAAACACACAAATCATTATTATTATTATTATTATTATTATTATTATTATTATTATTATTAGGAGTAGAACTAGTAGTCATGTGATTGAAAAAAAGGAACTACTATAATAATCTTGGTATTATTATTATTATTATTATTATTATTATTATTATTATTATTATTATTGCTATTTCCTTTGATTTATGTCGTATAATGACATCCTTCTGGGTCCCAACCAAAGACCCTAACTTCAGAAATGACTACTTGACATTTTACACTGATGAAAAAAAAAAAAAAAAATATATCACACACATTTTACATAGATAAAGATTTTTGTAATGGGTGGACTTTACTTGTGAGTAGAGTTCTTTCTAATGCTTTAAGGCATGAGCTGGTAGTAATTCATTTAAGGAGTCTATCGGAACCTTTTCCAATCAAGCCGAGGGCTCCAACTACAAGTGGAGTTATTGATGTGCCACTTCAATATACTTGTAATTTCATTATTATTATTATAATTACTATAATTATTATTAATTAATTAATTAATTAAAAAGGTTTATTTAGCTTAGTTGCAGTATAAACCACTGATGGACTATGGATTAAGCATACGTTTGTAATAGGGGTTATCTAGCCGCTCTGGTAGATGCGTATTCTCGGAAATCAGTGAGCGGCCACTAATATTATTATTGAGTGAGGGATTAGCCATCAAAGTGATTCTGGGTACGATAATGCTATTATTATTGTTGTTGTTTTTGTTATTTGTTATATGCTTCCTGCTTTGTATCCTGTAGATCTGGGTCCAAACTATGGCCATTAAGGCCCTATAAGAGACCTGTCATTAACTTGACACACTTTTCTTAGTATATGCCAAGTTCCGAGTAGGGCGATCTTCTGGACAACTTGTATGTTCATGTTACCTTGATACTAGTAAAATTGTCCATTCCTTTTCTGACGAGGTCCAGAGCTCCGATTACTATTGGTAGAATCTCAGTCTTCATTCCCTATATCCTGTTAATCTCGACCTTCATGTCCTTGTATTTGAATAATTTCTCGATAATTTTCATGGAGGTATTTCTTTCATATGGTACTGCCATGTCAATAAGCATACACTTCCTGGATTTCTTTTCTTTTATGATAATATCAGGTCTGTTGGCTTTTATTTCCCTGTCAGTTTGAATTGGCATGTCCCAGAGGATAGCTATTTTGGGTAGCTGCGTTTGATCGATGGTATACCATCTCTCAGAGGTTTTGATTTTGAAATTCTTGCACATTATTATTATTATTATTATTATTTCTTTTTTTTTCTTACATCTGAGAGCAAAGTACACCCTTGTGCAAATTAAATGAAACAAAACTAATGATTCCTTGATTACTGACCTTTTTTTTAGGTATTTTCCCAATGAAGTATAACGAAGTGTATGTCTATTCCACGAAGTCTTTCCTTGTAGATTGATCACAGATACTCGATTAGATTTAACTCAGGAATGTCACCGAGCCAGTCGTTAGTCGATTTGCTCACTGGTAAGCCTTGCCAGTGTGTTCGTGTAGCGTTACAATTATTGTATGCTTCGTTGGAGTAATTTCCAGCGCAGAAAAAGTCCTTTCTTCCATTTGTATTAGGTTGGTGCAAAAATAATGACGTAATAATGTCGTTTTTGACGTATTCGTTAACGTCAAAAAACGACATTATTACGACATTATTTTTGCACCAACCTAATACATTAATTAGTATGACTTTCATCAGTAAATTCTTAGTATGATTTTTCAGTAATTATTGCCATATATTATTTGTATAATTTAAAATATTTCCCCGAAAAGGTTGATAAACCGTAAAATTTAATTAATCGGAACTATTTAATCCGATCTTCATCTTTTCAAAATTGGCACTTCTTCCGCTCATTCTGTCTGAAAATGATTCTCGAAGAGAATAAGCTCGAGGTCGATATTTTTGGAACCACCCTGTGGATTTAATAATTAGTAAATTCCGAACCTCACTTAATCTATTTTTAAAGCATGTCATCCAAAGAAAGCATAGAGATAACAATAAAAGGACATTCTTCGAATAAAGAAGGCAGAATTTGAGATTGGCATACCATTCAAATTTTAAAATATCGTACTTGACAGAAAAGCAAGAATTTGGAAGTGAGTTCCTCGTTCAAGAACCTGGGAAAATCCTCATTCAAGAACCTCGAAAGGAATTCCTCAAGCAAAAATCTGGAAGAGAGTTCCCCATTCCACATTCAAGAACCTGGAAGAGAATTCCTCATTCAAGAACCTGGAAGAGAATCCTCGAACAAGAAGATGGAAGAGAATTCCTCAAGCAAAAATCTGGAAGAGAATTACTCAAGCAAGTATAGGGAAGAGAGTACGTCATTTCTCATTCAAGAATCTGGAAGAGAATTCCTCAAGCAATAACCGAGTTCTTCTAGAGAAAAGAATGGGAGAAGTAACTATTAGAATGAAATTTACGCTTACAGCATTCAATTTCAGCATGAAATTATGAGACGGCTCTGCCATTCTGTTACTGCGCGTAAATTTGTGAAGTCTTGGCGTCAACGAGGGAAGGTCATCGGAAGAATTACGGTGAAAATATTTATAGAAAGTACACAGGGAAGGTCCGTTACGGCAGTGGAAATGTGACTGAACCTGTGATGATAGATCAGGACCAATAACGTTGCCAGCATGTTGAAATTATTTAGCGCGTTAATTCATGGCGTTCAGAAAAAAAGTTTTAACTAAAATTTTAAACCCTCTTGGAAAGTCGCTTCCACAAGTCAGCGCTTCGTGGGAAGAAGCTGCTTGAATGGATCTTAAAACTCAACAGCGGAATACGAAGAGAATGATAGTTCGTTAAAATATGCGTGGACTGGCGGCTATTGCCCGTGAAGGTTAGAATTGGTGGAACTAAAGAGTGTAGTTCATCTGGACATGGAAATAGCGATGGAGAAATGAGAGACTAGAAACATCTGGTCTATGAGAAAGGTTTCGCAAATAGAGGTGGAAAATAATTCATCGCCTACAAGGACGTGGATACATTTTTGGACACTATTGGAAGTAGAAAGCGAAGATTGGGCGGATCCCGCGCATGTTATCATTATTACAGTATATATAATAATCTGGTTTCGGCTGGGTAGTTTCAAAATTAAGGTCAAGCTCTAGGGGGACGTGACTGGGGTCATTACCCGGCACCAAGGGGTCCTCAGCAATTTTTCCCGGTATTACCGTTAAACCTACTTTAAACCTCGACCTTATGTTGCATTCACTAGCGGCATAGATGCGCTGAAAAAATCAATCCATATAATAAAGGCGAATATGAGTGTTTCACTGTGTCTCACTTTTTCAAATTTACTCCTAGAGGCCGTATCCCAGCATGTCATACCATTTTGGAATCAAATCGACTCGGTAAGCAAATTAAAAAACTTTCCGGTTCGGATTCGGATCTGCTATCCTGATGTTTTGGTTTCACAATTTTTCATTATGACGATAGTTTTCGGATTCCCGCCATACTGGCTTCTACTTATAAAAACAATTAAAGGGACGCAACTCTCTAACTTCCAATATCTCATGTTCAAATGAAAATATATTTTTCTTAAATTAGTGTTTCAAAATAAAATTGTCTGTGTTTTCAACTTTACTCCTAGAGGTCGTAGCCCAAGATGTCATACCGTTTTCGAACCAGGTCGACCCCGTGAGCATATATTCCGGCCCGAATCCAAACCCGCAATCCTGAAATTTTGGATTTTCAAGTTTTCATTACTACGATTGTTTTCGGCGATTTTTATATGTGAGTTTTTGCGACAAAATTTTTATAACCTGGGAATAAACTTAGGAATAATTGAAATTAATTACAAAATCCAGTGATAGTCACTAATGAAATAAAAAGAATTATTTGTACGGAAAGTAAGAACCTACGTACATCACACTGTCTTTAAATCAAGTGGCGGCAGAAGAATTATTATTGAACTTTTAAAAGACAAGCTTAAATGTTTAAGCAAAACTTAAATACAGCGATCAATTTTGAGTCCTTCTGCAGTTTATTTCTGCCTATCGCATCTACCTATTGTGACGAAGATCTAAACAAGACCCCTGTCTATTTATTTTAAGTAAGTTCTTTCCATATTGTCTGATGAGTTTAATAACATTATCATTGAAGGACGAAAGGACATCACCATATTGATAGATGTTTAAATCCAATCTAAGCTAACATTTAACATTTTAAGCTAACATGTTAGCTAACATTTTTACGTATTTAAAACATGCCTGGCCGCGTACACAATTCCGGAAAATCCTTGTTGAAAACACAACTATACTTAAACATGAAAACAATAAACAAAAACTAAAAATTCTTGAAGCTATATACATAAAACAGTTGAAACCTAACCTGAACAAAATAAACTATGAAATCTCCACAAATATCTTAAATGTCTATAATTGGTAACAGAAGCCATTGGTTTATACCAAAGACTTCCACTACTTAATACTTCTCGTTTTCACTCTCACGTGGTCATGTGTGATGTCACGAGCTGCGACGCGATTTTCGATTCCGCGTCTCGTATACACGAGTTAGTCGTTGCTTTGAAATTTTTCATGCAGCAAAAACAGACTATCATTATTGTTCCGTGTATTGGTTGATAGGGCAACTTCTAAACTAATTATAGAACATATGAAAATCCATTCGAGAAGAAAATGCTATTCTAGCTCGAAGTGAGATCGCAAATTTTAAGAGATTCTTCAAAATACAGAGAGGGGTCACCAACCTTTGGTCAATTTACAAATCGACCATTCGTCCGTGGATTGAATACTACTGCCATTTATACTCTGATGCGACTGTTATTCATCTCGAAGTCCTTGACAAAACCCAAAGAATGATCTGCAATATAATCTATCCTGACTTGGCATCTCGGCTTCAGTCATTTTCTAACAGACGCGGTGTGGCTTCCCTCTGTCGTTTCTACAAATATTTTCATGGTAACTGCTCTGACGATCTTTTTTTTCCCTGTTGCCCTGACTACATGGATTTAAGCGTGACACTAGATTGGCATCTAGGTAACACCCGTTTACTGTTGAAAAAGATTCAACTGCCACTTTAACCCCAAAAGATTCTTTTTTTTTCTCGTACTTCCCACCTGTGGAAGTCATGTCCGATTGTTTGCTTCCCTGTTAACTAAAATCTTCATAAATTTAAATGAAACGTCAATATGCTATTATCTGTCTTCTTGAATCTCGTTCATCTTTGTCCTTTCCTTAACACTTCCTATTCTCAGACTTTCTTGTCACTTTAACTCCTTGTAAACCGCCTTTGCGTACTAGTGTCATTCCCGCCTTGCTTGGAATGAAATGATAAAAAAAAAACAACTAAAAACAAGTGCATGATGGCGTCTATCTTGAGGTTGAAATAATTATGCTTCTTCCTTGGGTGCCAGGGAGATTCGAGTTCGAGCCTATGTAAGAGGCATGATTCGAGAAATTGATTTTCGAAGAGAGGACGGACTCACCATAACGAGACTGAGCACAGTTTTAACATAAAAAAAAATGCTGCTCTGATCAAAGGAGAAATTATTTCACTACGACGTAAATATCCAGTGAGTGCATTAATTTAAAGTAAATTTGCGCCCTGGCTCATACAACATTCATTATTTTTGGCAGATTTCTAAACTCACAGTGCCGAATACCTACTTACAAAAGTGACGGAAAGACTTAAAAAAAAAGAAGACTCTAAATGAATTCGGTTAGATAAAAAAAAAAAAATCTAAAAATAGCATCACACCTTAAGCGCATGTGCAGTCCTATACACATAAAAGATTTAGCCCAACGAATCCCTGAAGGACGAAATATGTCACACTTGAACTTTTACATTTCTTATATATTGTATCCACAGTATCTGTCTATATTTCTGAGGTGAGGTATTATGTACATTATTTATATTATTCGGACTATTGCCCTCATCTTTGTCGCCATATTTATTACAATGTTTATGCCATTCAGTATCTGTCTATATTTTTGAGATGAGGTATTATGTACATTATTTACATTTTGCGGACTATTGTCCTCATCTTTGTCGCCATATTTATTACAACGTTTCGGCCCTGTCTATGTTTCTGAGATGAGGTATTATGTACATTATTTACATTATTCGGACTATAGTCCTCTTCTTTGTTGCCATATTTATTACAAAGTTTCGGCCTTTCAGTATCTGTATATATTTCTGAGATGAGGTATTATGTACATTATTTACATTATTTGGACCATTATCCTCATCTTTGCTGCCATATTTATTACAACGTTTCGGCCTTTCAGTATATGCCTATATTTCTGAGAAGAGGTATTATGTACACTATTTACATTATTCGGACTATTGTCCTCATCTTTGTCGCCATATTTATTACAACGTTTCGGCTTTATTATAAGCCTATCTTTAGCAACATTTCTTAACAGTGCTCATAGAGCAATTTTTGCTGATAAAAACATGCAATGATAAAAAAAAAATGGTTGCTGAAGATATTAGGTTTATAATACCGAGAAATTAATATACAAGGACACATGGCACAGTTGGATAAAGTCTTTCGTTAGATCCCGTGACAAGACCCAAAGTGTGTGAGTTCAATACCCGGTTAAGGCAGTGGAGAACTTGGAGAGGGGAATTAACAGGAGATAACTGATAACTGACATCCATTAAACATGGCACGTGGAACTAGAACAGTCTACCCAGTGAACGAAATAAGGGGTTCAGAAGAAGGCCGGAGCGTACAACGGCCCAAAATATTGTAATGAATATGACACTGGCCCGAATAATGTAAATAGTATATATAATATCTACAATACCGTTCTTGATATATAAAAATATATATCCTTATCTAATCAATTCCGTTAGACATTATCTAGGATTTTATTTTTATTCTTATTCTACATATAATTGGGTAAAAATAAACACGATATACTTAATAGAATAGCCAAGGACGGATATATAGAACATCACAACAGTTTTTGCACATTTTGTACCCCAAAAAGACAACACTTAAACGAACAGAAATAAAATTGAATAAAAAGCTTAATCGAGGTACCTTTTCTCTTGGCTTTAATAAAACATAACAGAGCATATAGAAATAAATAATTTACATAGAAAAAAAATTCAAAATTACCCCATTTCAATAGCTATTTCACCCTACAAGTACTTACTTGCAGGATTGTAGTAGTGAAGAAATAAAATAAATTTATATTATTTCTTCTCTCTAAGGTTTTAATAAATACTGCAAGTAAGATCTTGTAGGGTGAAATAACTATTCAAATTGGATAATTATAAATTCTTATTCTATGTAATATATATATATATATATATATACATATGTTTGAATAATAACAGACCATTTTAAGGCTCCATGTAATAATTTATTTCACCACAAGCCTTTTTAAAGGGCTCTCGATCATCAGACTTTACTTCCAAAGGTTGAAATGAACAATGTCACTTTTCATTTCAACCTTTGGAAGTAAAGTCTGATGATTCAGAGCCCTTTAAAAGGGCTTGTGGTGAAATAAATTATTACATGGAGCCTTAAAGGGGTCTGTTATTATTCAAACATATCTGCTCTGAATTTTCATTGAGCTCTCTGGGTATCATCCTGCTCGGGTCTACCCATACGGATTACCTAGTCTTGCATGAATGGAATATATATATATATATATATATATATATATATATATATATATATATATATATATATATATATAGACCGATTTCTGGTCTAGTAGTGTTAATAAGCCTAGTTGATACATTAGTTCTGAAATCGGGATTATGGTCTTTAACAAAACATAAGCTTCCTTAGTTTTCAGTTTACTGACCTGATCACTTGTCCATAGTTTGTCAGTAGTTAATTCTATATATCTGGTTAAAATTATTACTGTCAATTTTCTTGTAGCTTTTGGTCAGACTATTTGTAACTAAGGCATCATAATCCTCAGGGGATAACTTATAAATATCGCTGGATTTATTAATATCCTTGACAATAAAATGAAGATTTTTTTGAAAAGAGTTTTTATATTTATAGATGGTTAATCCTTTGACGGTTTTCAGTAGGTAATTCTTAAAAGCACACAATTGCCTCTGTTTAGAATTCAAATGTATCCATGTTGTCATGAAGTTCAGAGCAGCATTTGATCTTAACGTTTATTCCAACTTAATTTCAATAAAAACAAAATAAATAGAATAACATGTATTTTTTTCTTTTTTCCTCAGTAATTTTATAATTTTGAACTTAATATAGATTAAATGCAAACTTTAAAATGGGTTAATCTTTAATTTGTAATTTCAAACTTTATCGTATAATTTAATATTTATTAGTGAGAATAAAATCTATTTTAGTCTAACCCCAAAATTATTATAACCTTAGTTGGTTGTCAAGTTTTTTGAATTCTTGTATACTTGTATTTTGATTGGTCATTCCAGCTTATGTAACAGTGTTCCCTTAGCGAGGTGGGTTTGATTGATTTGAACCTTTTAAATCCCTTTATTCTACATTCAACATCGTCACTTGATAAAACACCAGAAGTGTTGAAACAACATGTCTATTTTGTAGTGATTTTATAACATATATATGTTAGAATTTTCGAATAAATAATTACATATATATATATATATATATATATATATATATATATATATATATATATATATTAAAAAAAGGAAGAACAGATATATAAACCGGTGTTCTTATTGATATTTTTATTTTTGCAAAACAGGGCTCAATGTAAATTTACAGAGCATAAATATCATAAATTAACTGATTTAAAAATATGATTTCATCGCTACACACGAAAAACCATGTTTCAAAAACAGAAAACAAACACTTCAAATCCAATTATATTATTAAAAGCATTAGTTATGTTTCATCTTCATGAAACAAAACTAATGCATTTAATTTAATATAATTGGATTTGAAGTTTTTGTTTTCTGATTTTGAAAAATGGTAATTCCTGTGTAGCGATGAAACCATAGTTTTAAATCAGTTAATTTATGATATATATATATATATATATATATATATATATATATATATATATATATATAAGTTATGAAAAACTTGGTAATCCGTATGGGTAGTCCCAAGGAGAATGAAATCCTGAGAGCTCAATGTAAATCCAGAGCTAATAATTTAAAGAAAAACAGACCACTTTAAGGTTCCATTATAATAATTTATTTCACCAGAACCCTTTTAAGGGTCGCTGGGTCATCAGATAACAGTTCCAAAAATGAATTTTTGGAAGTGTTATAAGATGGTCCAGCGTCCCTTAAAAGGGGTCTGGTGAAATAAATTATTATAATGGAACCTTAAATTGGTCTGTTTTTCTTTAATATATATATATATGTAAGTGCCTTCACCTGAACGGCTGACATCTGGAGCATGCGCTTAGGGCTCCTCTTGAGATTTTTGATTCATGTTTAAGACTAAATGGTTGCAGACCCAAAAATGTTATCCTTTTACCTTAAAAAAAATGTAATTTCCATTGCTCTATAATTTGTGATTTTTGATTCCTGCCCGATCATTTCGAAAATTGTGAAATGCTCGGTCAGGTTCTTCTCGCTGGACTCCATCAAATCTACAAGTCAACCATTCATCCTTGCATGGAATACTGCTGACATATATGGTCTGGTGATCCCGCTGTTCATCTCGAGGTCCTCTACAAAATCCAGAAACGTATATGCAACATGGTTGGTCCAGACCTGGCATCCCGTCTGCAGTTGCTATCTCACAAACGTGCTGTGGCTTCCCTCTGTCTTTTCTACAAATACTTTGATGACAACTGCTCTGGTGAGTGTTGGGGCGCACCCACCTTCTCATTAGAATGGACAGATCTCTCTACTACTAATAGGACAGTACTATAGATTTCTAGGGAGATCAAGTGACCATCACACTTCCGTCTCTCTACCGGAAGATATAGTTGGACTTTATACTCTTTCTAGTTGTTACTGACTAACCTGCGTTCGTTTGACTACTAATCTCTCTGTTGTAAATACCTCTTCGAATATACCAGTATTTTTCCCTACGTATGTGTTTGTCCTTATTTCAGTACACGCACGCGGAAACACTCAACATCTCAACAGTGAGCTACTTTCACTGGTTTCCAAACTGCATGAATTTAAGCGTTCTACTAGGTTGGCATCTCTGTCCAACCCTTTCTCTGTCGAAACGGTTAAATGTATCCTTCTCTTCAACTCCAACAGCTTCTTCTCAAATCTTCCATCAGTGGAACTCCCTATCACTTACTTCCCTGATAGCTATAATATTCAAATATTCAAATGTAATGTCAATCGACATCTTCTGATGTCTTGACCTTGATCACTGTCCTTCAGTTTATCCATTTCCCCGAAATTCTACTTTACTCTTCCTCTCATTATCTATATTTCCCTGCGTGCTATTGGCATTCCTGCCTTACTTGAGGTTACTTGCTCATATATATATATATATATATATATATATATATATATATATATATATATATATATATATATACTTGTTTGTTGATAAAGTACATTTTATAATTAAATGTAAATGTACGCAAATGTATTGCGATTAAAATATTAGGTTGGTGCAAAAATAATGACGTAATAATGTCGTTTTTTGACGTAAAGATATACGTCAAAAAACGACATTATTACGTCACTATTTTTGCACCAACCTAATAACAGTATTTTATATTTATTTAGATCTTTTGTATCTAGTCTTATGATTTTGACCAGTAGTGTATGTGTACATATATATATATATATATATATATATATATATATATATATATATATATATTAAGAAATGGACAAAGTCCGACAATTTATTTATTAAAGACATTTTTATGTTTAACGTTCTTTTTATAGATACAAGTATTTAAGTAAATGCTCTGTTTATAATAAACAGTATTAAATAACATTTACCGGCCTGAATGTCCGAGAAATTTTCATAGAAAAAAGGACGTCAAAGGACGAATATTTTCTATGAACATTTCTCGGACATTCAGGCCGGTAAATGTTATTTAATACTGTTTATTATAAACAGAGCATTTACTTAAATACTTGTATCTATAAAAAGAACGCTAAACATAAAAATGTCTTTAATAAATATATATATATATATATATATATATATATTAGGTTGGTGCAAAAATAATGACGTAATAATATCGTTTTTTGACGTTACGTCAAAAAACGACATTATTACGTCATTATTTTTGCACCAACCTAATATATTGCGTCCGGGGGAAAGAAAGAAAACGGTGCATAAGGATAAAAGTGTTTGTATTTTTAGCATAATTGTGGCAATAAACTAAATTACCTTATCAGATCCGACGAACAGAAACCAGAAAGCGTTTGTTTTAAATATATATATATATATATATATATATATATACACACACCGGGTGTAATATGAAAGTTGTCCAAATTTTGTAGCAGCAAAATTATCCAAGTGTTAGATTATGCTTTGAACCGTTGTATCTAAGAAATCATTAAAGATATCTTACTGGAAATCTTCTAAATTTTCAGTTCTATTGGACTCTACTTTGAACAATATGAATGTATTTAGCTCTAAGTTGAAATGATGAATCATCTTCCTGTTTTGACCTCCTTATCCAGTTGCCTTTTTTTTTTTTTAAATTTATTCACCGTTCTCTTGATGGTTCTTGAATGAAATCTGAAGACAGAAACGAGAGTATGAGTTTTGGTACCATTACTGAAGCCCCGAACGATCTTTTTCCTCTCGCCATTGCTACTTTTGGAAAACAGTGTGTCTGACGCAAAACGATTTTAACCTGTTCTCTTTCTAGCTGAATAACACAAGAGTTTTTCAGTGGTTCTTATGACAAATGGTGTCAAGGTGGCTAAACGTCTTATCTGAAAATCTAAACAAAGGAAACTCAATTAATTTAGTTGTTCTTTAGATTTTAAACATTTTGCGGCAATTATCCTATCCTGTAACACGATTTAGACAATTTTGCTGTTACACCCGATAGATAGATAGATAGATAGATAGATAGATAGATAGATAGATAGATATTAGACCTGCTAGTTTTTTATCCTAAAAGATCTCAGCGTATTTTCTTTATACATTTTTCTACGTGAAAAATCCGAACCGAAAAGCCGTCGGCAAAACACGCGTTTAAAAGTTTTTCAACATTTTCCTGCCACTCTCTTTCTTTTTAAATATTATTATACATTCTACAAACACAGACATACACACACACGCACATGTATAAGGGTGTTTTAAATATATATGTGAATATTTCAATTTTATGCGTACCTTCTAGAATGTCTATTGTCAGTGATCAATTCACAGTGAAAAATTATTTATGCAATAGATTGAAATTTGTTTTTTTAGTTTTTTTTTTTTATTATTAGGTTGGTGCAAAAATAATGTCGTTTTCTCACATATGTTACTATGTGAGAAAACGACGTTATTTTTGCACCAACTTAATATTTCAAGAAAAACGCAACATTTTTCTGGTTTTATTATTTTTTTTTTTATTGAATGAAAGAAGTTAAAAATTGTTATCACCTTCGTAATTTTTTGGACTTTATTACATTCTTTTCATATAATTGTGAGCAGAAAAGTTAGTAAAGCAAACAAAGAAAGAAACGAAAACCAAGGAAGCGGTAAGTAAAATGCGTGAGATAATGTGCTGTTGATAAGTGGGGTGTAGTAACGATTAGTTGCTGGAAACTTCATTGGTTACGCCGTCACTTGTAAAAGGCATTGTATTAGTTTCGGATACTATGCCTTCTTTTTTAATTTTTTTATTTTAATAATTAAATAATTATATAGGCAGACTGGTGCTTATATTGGGGATCGCTTTTTTTAAAAAAAAATTATTATTATTAAAACAAAAATTAAAAAATAAGAACAGTTTTTTTTTTTTTTTTTGAATTGAAACATTCCACTTTTTTTTTTCTTTTTTTTTTTTTTTTTCAAAAGTGTTATAAAGGTATTTTTTTTATTGGGATGGAAAAGGGGAAATATGTGATAAGTGATCTTAGAGTGCAACATTTGGTTTTGGTTAAGCGTTTATAACTATCAATATTTACTTAACTCGAGATATTAGACTAGAACAACATCTCTCAACATCTTTACCTTTGTGGAACCCTTAAAATAGTTTTCATGACTCAGTGAAACCCTCCAAAAAAATTATGAGATACCATTATTAATATCTATCTCATATATTTTATCGTAGGTCATGTGGTAAACGTAATATATGGAGACTCACTCTATACTCGAGTGAGTCACTCAATAATACACGAATCCGCCACGTACAAGTCCTGTCCACTAACCAGTGAAAACAGTTTCACACTGACGCCATACTGACATCGCTATATACATCTATGATTATTATAATTTTAAATAATGTAAAACGTTGAAGCCTTTATTATAATAACCAAGGATTTTCCAACAATATGCCGTGTGTGTAGAGTAAAATTACGAATATAAAAATTGCTAAAAACTGCTATAGCCTATTTATCACAGCTTCTCGCGGAGCATCGAGCGAACTCTTACGGAAGCCTGGGGTTCCGGGGAACACCAGTTGAGAAATTCTGGGCTAGACAGACAATCGTTAAGGTTTACTAAAAGTCAATGCCTCTTCTTTCTTTCAAATCTCTTTGACGTTGATAAATCTTTTCCTTTCTTTCTTATCCAGTCACTCTTTTTTATTAGTCTTTCTTTCTATCTTTCCTTCTTTTAATCTCTTTCATAATTCAGTGTTTCTTTATTAGATTTCTTTCATTTAGTTGTACATTGCTTGATTTTTTTCTTCATATTTTTTTCTTTCGTTCATTCATTTGTATTTTTATTCCTTTTTTCTTTTTCACATATTTTTCTTTCTTTCTTTTTTCTTCCTGTCTTTCTTTTTCTTTCTTTCTTTCTTTCTTTCTTTCTTTCTTTTTTTCATTCTTTCTTTCTTTCTGTTTTTTATCTTTCGTCTTTTATTGCCTTCATTATTTTTGGTTCTTCAAACATTCATTCTCTTTTCCCTTTTTCTTTTTAATTTCTGTTTTATTTATCTGGGTATCATTTCCCTTTTTCTTTTTCTTCTATTATTATTATCTTTCTTTCTTTCTTTCTTTCTTTCTTTCGTTCTTTTTTCTAATGCATTTTAAAATTTGCCACACTTTCTTTTTCTTTCTTTCGTATGCATTTTTGATTTTGCGTCTCTCTCTTTCTTTCTTTCTTTCTTTCTTTCTTTCTATTGTATTTTTAATTCTGTTTTTATTTCTTTTTTTTCAAAGCATTTTGCCACCCTTTTTTTTACTTCTTTCTTACTTTTTTTTAAAATTTTATCTCTCTTTCTTATGCATTTTTAAAAATTTTTGTCCCTTTCTTTCTTTTTCTTTCTTTCTTTCTTTCTTTCTTTCTTTCTTTCTTTGGCAATTTTTAAATTTGCGTCCATTCCTTCCTTTGTATCTTATTCACTTCTTTACTGATGCGTCCCATTTTCTTTCTTTCTTTCTTTCTTTCTTTCTTTCTTTCTTTCTTTCGTTTATTCTGAATTGTTCTTTGCTTTTTTTCTTTCATTCTTTCATTCTTTCATTCAGTCATTTCATTTCTTTCACTCCCTTTCACTTCTCCTTTTACTCCATTTCAGATTTTCGTGCAACCCGCCCATTTTACTCAGAGACATCATCTTGCTATTACCGTGTCGCCACCAGCTTTCTACCCCATCGTATCTTCTCTGTCTTGCTCGCACTACCTTTGAAGCTATGACTAAACAAAATTTATCTCAACAGCAACATACACCATTATGCAGATGTGAATTTGGCTCTGTGACTAGGTTTGTGCAAATTCTTAACGATAGCCTTGGCACAGGAGTTTCATTTCTTAAACAGTATCTCTACATTTTATTTTGTGAAATTTAGGAAAGTTTCTCTCTATAATTAATTCTATTTACAATTTTTTTTTTGGCCTCTGTGAATCAGGAAATAGCTACATTTCGTATCGAATTAGAAAGTAAACACGTAAAAGAGTATAACAATTTGTATTTATAATGGATTTTAACGTATATATGTACCTATGTTTTAGTAAAAAAAATTGTAATAATATTTTATTATAATTTATCTATTTACGGACCGGTCTTATCTTTTGGGGTTTTGTCACAACATTTCGACCGCCATCACTTCGTCGTAAATGGAGATCTCGTAAAAGCATATTTATTATTATTATTATTATTATTATTATTATTATTATTATTATTATTATTATTATTATTATTATATACGTTATTTAAAGCAGATCTTAAACGGTAACTTTACAATAGTATATCGTTTATAATAAACCATAATGGGTCTTCTATTTTTTTTTATCTCTCTATATTGGCAAATGCTTCCTCAGAATTCTGGCTGTAAAGGTTGCTAAAGTATATGAATCACTGTACCAATTTGGCCCAGCTTATTATTATTATTATTATTATTATTATTATTATTATTATTATTATTATTATTATTATTATTCAGGTTTTTGTTTCTTATTTGCCCTGCTTTGTTCACTCACAGAATGGGGCTAATCCCCTGAACTTGGTGTTAATATGAGAATGTGATGTTTGCATCTGACGCCATGATTCCTCTTTTATATGAAAGCAGTGCCGAGGAGGACGTCTTGTATATTCATCATGACAAGGATTGATGTAATTTATCCATGACTTCCGTGACTAGACCGTGAGCAACGATTCCCACTGGTGCTGGCTGTCGCCTTCATACCCCTTCATTCTTTCAATTTATATTTCTATTATTATTATTATTATTATTATTATTATTATTATTATTATTATTATTATTTCAAGAAATACATGGGTTTGATCCTTTGATGCTTTGGCGCACATTATCAATGTCGTTTTTATCCGTGGATCATTAGGGGTATCGTGTCTTACAACATTATATCCATTCTCCACAGCGACACGGTCGATACTGATCTGATATTGATTTGTGTACTATCCGTCATCTACAACTATTCTCATAGCATACGGCTAAATTCAACCATTAGTAGTAGTACTACTATTACTACTACTGCTACTACTACTACTACTACTATTATTATTATTACTAATAACAATCTAACTACAGAGGTATAATAATAATAATGCATATTGCTTTCGGGATCATCATCATCATCATCATCGCTATCTCCATTTTTCTTATATTATTAAAGTCCTAATTATTATTTTATCGGTGTATTATTTCGTGATTCTTAAACCACGTCTTTCTATGTTTTCCGGACTTACCTCGTTTTTAACATCATAACTATATCGTGGCACCAGTCTCTGTAATCGTCATTTTTGTCAAAGACTTTCTTAATTTGGTTTCAACGCAAAAGGAAAGCCAGTTTCCAATCAATCACCTAAGTTCTTCAAACCTTTTGAGCCGTGTTGTAGATATAGACAATTTATTAGAGCTACCATTAAACACATAAATACGCACCCCCTCTGTTTAGTATCATTTGTGTTGGGACAAAGCCAAATAAACCAAACATGGTAACCTACAGGCGTTTATACTTCTGGGATTAGCCGATCAATCATAGAACATACCAGCACCCTATTTTCAACCACACCGTTATTACTAAGTAAAATACCGCGTGGGATTATGTTATGGTGACCTATCTACAGTAGATTGGCCTCTTCCTCCTTCATAAATACTAACCTGCGACACTTCCTAAGGAAACATCATATACGGAACCGCCATATAGCCTGACGTGCTTTTTACCGATTCAGCCACAGAGAAGAGTTTCGGTTAGCAAGGTCGATTTTACTGTATAGGATACAGGTTCGATTCCTGTCGGAGGACGAATATTTTCTATGAAAATTTCTCGGACATTCAGGCCAGTAAATGTTGTTTAATACTGTTTATTATAAACAGAGCATTTACTTAAATATTTGTATCTATAAAAAGAACAATGTCTTAAAATAATTGTCGGACTTTGTTCATTTCATAATGTGAAACGCATATATCTAAGCTAACTTTAACATTATTACTATTATTATTATGGGGATTTTTAACAACCCTCACAACGATCAATAAACAGTTGTTGTTTTTTTGGAAAAGCTTCTCATTTCGGCAATTATTTCTGATTGTAGACCCCCTTTATTTAATTTCCTAATCAATTATTGATTATCAACAAGCGTATGTATCTAAGCTAATGTTATTATTGTTATTATTATGGTGATTTTGAAAAACCATCACAACAATCAATAACCAGTTGTTTTCTTTTGAAAATGCTTTCACTTTTCCAATTATTTCTGATTGTAGACTCCTTCATTTAAAAAAGAAAAGGAACAGGGTTGATTAAAAACTGATAACGTTTTCATTAACAAAGCTGTCATCTTCATTCTCACTCTTCGACGTTTTCCGAGATCTCCCGGCTTGTATCGATTGTAATCGGCCACGTTTCGTTGACTAGTTGAATACAGGCCGATTTTGTCTCTTCTGAAGGCGAGCGTCGGTTGACGTCAAGAGACCTTCCGTTTGCTAAGTCAAGTTGAATGCATTGTACGTGACACATAGGGAAAATGAGTAATGGTTTATGAAACCAATAATTTCTTTGGTACAGCCTCAATCGGTTTACACTAAGAATGGTTCGTTTCAAACTTTTTCCACATATATAACAATCGGATACAATTAGTTTTAATGTACAGTTCACATCGTGAATGGTTCGTTGGAACGTTCTCCAAATATATGACAATGAAATACTGTAACTCTCACCGGAGACATTTGATGTCTAATTCACACCGAGAACGGTTTCTTGCAACCTTCTCAAATTTATATTTGGCCTATCAGAAATATAAAAGGAATTGCATATAATATTTCATTTCGTTGTATTTCTTTGTAAACTAGCGGAATATCGTCAAACTCCGTATCGATCTAGAAGTTGTTCTGATAGTCTTTTAGTCTTTGTGGGTGCTAGAATTTCCATAGTAGCTACCGTCATTTCAATCCCTCTTTGTTTTCGCCAATCATTACGAGCCATTCTGAGATTTTGTTCCCTAAAGGCACAATAATCATTAGTGCTAGTCCCATATATTGCATAGTTTTAAAAAGTTCTGATTATGCATAAGCCTTTTTTTATGTAGTTTTACACTGCCATTTACATCAGCAAATACTGGGTACTTTCTATCTTTATCTAATTTAGTTATGTCTTAACATTGTATGGGTTAGATGGATTATCATGGATATTTCGTTCCAAATCCTAAAATTATTTGCTTCGAGTAATTTCCAGGCTTGTCTGTTTTCTGCTTCCAGATGATACAAATTCCATCATGACTTCATTCAGAATAGTTCCCAAGTCCCCTTGTTACAAATTTAATTTTTGAACGAATCGAACAAGTTGCGAAATTGATGATAACGACAGTAGTATAACAGTCACTCATCATCACATATACTGATGGAGCAGGACTTGTTATTATTATTATTATTATTATTATTATTATTATTATTTACAGTGAAATGCAACTGCCCATCTCCATACAATTCTGCCAAAGCCCACGCACTAGAAAGAACACTCCATCGTCGCGTCGCCACCCAAGATGAATAAAAAATCACGACGGTGAGCAGCGCAAAGATTATATTGTAGTAAACGGTGTGGATGATTAGTGATACTGTTATTACTAGGCCTTTAGTAAAGCGAGCAAGTAATACACAATGCACAGTAGCACTAATGGTGGCAATAATGAGGAGACATAATATCATTTTCAGTGAAGAGAATAAAGTTCAGAGATTATATGTAATGATGGCGATAATGTATAGTTAATAGGTAGACGCCTTATATAGTATTCAATTCATTATTATTATTATTACTATTATTATTATTATTATTATTATTATTATTTGTTATTATCTTATTATTCTCATTGTAATATTAAATATAATTTTAAATACTCGTAATATGTTGAAAATGCGTCTTCAAGGAAGAGTGAGTATTTTCTTTATTTAGCTACAAGTTTTAATCCTTGCCACAATTATCGCAATTATTAACCGAACTTTTAAGAGGTATGTCCTTACTATTACCATCATTACGCCATGTCGTACTATCTCTTTTATTGCCCACAATTCTAGAGGCCGAAGGTCCCCTATCACTATTATTATCCAGAGCTCTAGAGCTCTTGCTTTACTATCGCTAATATTACCAGCAATTCTAGACGTCTTGCCTTATTAGCATTAGTATTACCCACAATGCTTAAGGTCTTGCTACACTATCACTATTATTACAGATAATCCTTGATGGCTCGCCATATTGTCCGGTTGCTCGTGTCCTAAAATTTACAAGAGAGGCTGGCCAAAAACAACTGCAGGTGTTTGCTCAGACACATTTATATTTTGCGGGATACCCACCTATCGTTCATACCGATATTATGCTGAAGGGACGTTTTGTTACAGTTTATAGGAGAGAGCGTCTCATCTGCTAGTTGATTAACAGTTTGCACAAAGCTTTGCCTTACTATCACGATTTCCCTTACTACCGCTACAATGGCTGAGGATTTTACTTCCTATCTCTATTGTTACCGACAATACTCATTATTATAACTCACAACGACTGGGGTCTTGCCTTACTATCGCTGTTGTTACCCACAATACTTGAAGTCTATCCTTACTCTTACTGTTATGACTGACAATGACTGGAGACTTGCCATCCTGTCGGTATTGTTACCCACAATACTTGAAGCATTTCCTTACTTTTACGATTATTACGTATAGTGGCTGAATACTTGCCTTACTGTCGCTATTGTTATCCACAATACTTGAAATCTTTCCTTACTCTCAATATTATTATTCGCAATAACTGCGGACTTGCGTTTCTGCCGCTATTGTTACCTACATTGCTTGAGTTCTTGAGTTACGGTCGCTAATATCTAACTAAAATGCCTGATGACTCCCATTATTGCCTTATTTTCTCTACAAGGCCATATCGATGAATGACAATAATCGAAATGAACTCCTGATTACCAGTGCCATACCACTATTATTATTAATAGTAATATTTCTAAATAATCATTATACTATTGGCGACTTTCTTTTACTGGCATTCGTGAATATTACCTTTATTTGTTAATTTAGTATCATTAATTTTGTAAGATTTTGAAAATACTCTTTTATTTTTTAGGTTAGAACTGCTCAAGTGTCGATACCCGCCCGTTAACAGCAAAAAAAGCGGGGGCGTTTCGACGTATTTATTCGATGAGCCACGACTGTCAAACTAACAGTCACACTGAATTTATCAGCAGCATTTTCAGTTTAAGAAAAAAAAAAGAAAAAAAAAGAAACCTTAAATGACTTCAGAATACCATTTTCTGGAACGACTATTCTGATATATTAAATAAGATGTTCAGGTCTATAAACGCGTTTGTGTGCTGAAGGATGTTTGTTTAGAATTCATGGAGGTATGTATATTGAACAGACAAAGGTGTGAATATATGTGTGCAAACGAAATTTTCTTTGGGGATATTTTGCAGGATTATCTATTTTTTTTTGTTTAACTGTAAACATAGAATGAGGTGCAGTCTTTCTTTGTTGTTGTTTTTTGTTGAACAGATGGGGAAAATTGACATGCAATAAAAATCATTGCTGAAGAACTCAGCAATTATTAGGCGTTTTTTTTTTTGTTTAAAAAAGATTTTTAAAAGAATTTTATAAGATTTCCCGCTATATTTTCATCTCATCTTGTTTTCGTGAACACGTTAAACATTTCCACTAATATATATATATATATATATATATATATATATATATATATATATATATATATATATATATATAAGGAAGTAGTGATGGAAATATGAATATTTTTTTTAATGTAAAACGTTTTTTCGTAGAGGGCTAGGTGGTGGTGTAAAATTTATATAAATTTATGATCGGGAAAATAGGCAATTAAAGAATAGGCATATGCCAAAATTTCGTTTCATATTTGTTTCTTGCATTCAATTCTTTTTTTTATGCGTATTTTTTTCTTTTAAAGAAATTTATAAATTGGCAATAGTATTAAAAGACATTGTTTAAATACCGATGTTCACCGTTTTTGGAAATTATCAAATTCATAGATATGAATGAAAGAAAAGAGGAAATAGGGCAAGAAATAACGAAAAAGAAAGAAAGAGGCTAGAAAGAAAGAAATAAAAAAGGAAAGAAGGAAGGAAGGAAAAAAAGAAAGAAAGAAAGAAAGAAAGAAAGAAAGAAAAAGTTAGAAAGAAGCAAGAACGAAAGAAACAGCGAAAAGAAAGAAAGAAAAAAGAAAGAAAGAAAAAAGCAAGGAAGCAGGAAATAAAGAAACAGAGAAAGAAAGAATAAAGGAAAGAGGCTAGAAAGCAAGAAACAAACAAGAGAATGAAAGAAATAAGGAACGAAAAGAAAGAAAGAAAGAAAAAGAAAGAAAGAAAGAAAGAAAGAAAAAAGAAAGAAAAAAGTTGGAAAAAGGTTAAAAAGAAAAGAACAAACAAAAGAGAGAAATGAAGAAAGCCAGAAAGGAGCAAGAGGCAAGAAATAAAATAAAAAAAAGATACAATAAATGCAGGAAAGAAAGAAAGAGGTTAGAAAGAAAGGAACAAAGAAAAGAAAGAAAGAAAGAAGAAAAGATAGAAGGAAAGAAAAGAAGTAATTAATGAAAGAAGGAAAAAAGACAGAAAGTAACAATAACAACATATATGAATAAAGAGAAGAGAATAACTGCTTACAGAATGAAAAGATAAAAATACAAATAAGGATAGAAAAAAATAGTTGTTTTAACGAAAACATCTTTGGCACTGGGCCAGTTTCGAGTAGTCCCCAATGAGGATCAAACTTACTAGATCAACAAATAATCTGTATTTAAAAGAAAATAAATTCGGCAAAAATAACTTCAGAAAGAAAGAAAAGGACTGAAAGAAAGAAAGAAAGAAAGAGGGGAAAACCAAAAAGAAAGAAATAAAGAAAGAGGGAAAATCCAAAAAGAAAGAAAGAAAGAACTGAAATCAGAGAGTAGAAAAAGGAAGAACTAGTAAAGAAAGTGGGTAGCTATTCATTATCCACGTACTAAAGAGCTCGACCCTAGCGGCCTTGTGTCAGAATAAAGTTATTAAGTAAATAGAATTTGACACAGTTTTCTTTTTTGAATTGTATGCAAGCACATCGAAAAATATCAACGTTACCGTGGTACTAGAGTGGACATTAGGAAACATCTGACCCTCTCTTCTCAGTGTAATAGAGAGGAGACATTTATTATGCTCCCAAATTCAAGCAATATGAAAGATAAAGCTATCACTGACGCGAGCAAGTGTCAATAACTGCCTGGAGCAACTAGTCTTAGCCATAGATAACAAGGCGTTATACTGATCGTGACTTTTAATTGAGATGTGAGGTTCTCTCTGGGTGAGCGTCATATCTCTAATGTCCTGGCAATTTCACTAAGAGAGAGACGGTCATATTCCATACCTACTAGTATCAACGGGACGAAAGGATAGAAAAGAAAAAAAGGAGGAAATAAAAGAGATGAAAGTAGTAGAGAAAGAAAGAAAGGGTGAAAGAAAGAAAGGATGAAAGAAAGAAAGGATGGAAACAAAAGAAGTGAAGGAAAGAGAGAAAGAGGGAAATTAAATACAGAAAAAAAGCCAGAAAGAATGAAATTTGAAAAGAAAGAATGAGGGAAAATAAAAGAATGAAAAGACCAGGAAGAATGAAAGTAGCAGAGAAAGAAAGAAAATTGAAAGAAAATGAAAGAGCGAATGAGCAAAATTAAAACAGAGAAAAAGACAGAAAGAATAAAATTAGAAAAGAAAGAAAGAAAGAATGGAAGAGAGGAAAAGAGTGGAAGAAAGAGAGAGAGAGGAAAATTAAATAGAGAAAAGCCAGAAAAAATGAAATTAGAAAAGAAAGAAAGAAAGAGGGAAAGTAAAAGCAAGAAAAAGCCAGGAAGAATGAAAGTAGAAAAAAAAGAAAGAAAGAAAGAAAGAATAGAAAGAAATAGAGTGAATTAGAGAGATAGAGAAAAATTAGACAGAAAAAAGCAAGCAAGCAAGCAAGAAAGAAAGAAAGAAAGAAAGAAAGAAAGAAAGAAAGAAAGAAAAATGAGTGAAATAAAATGATAGACAAAAAATAGGTAGCGAAAAGCCAGAAAGAATGAAGTTAGAAAGAAAAGATAAATCATAAAATGAAAAAGAGAATAAGAAAGAAAGAATGATGAATTCACATGTGAAAAGAAGAAAAACAGAAGAATTCAGGTGAAAATGAAGAAAGAGAATAATTGAATGAAAGAAGGAAGATGTTTAAGAATAAACCCGTGAATGAAACTCAAGATGAATAAAGACTGAAGAAAAAAAGTTAGATATAAAAAAAAAATGTGCGAATTTATTCCTATCTGCTTTGCTCATTACTAAACCGTACGTTCGTGTCCAGAAATTTCCCGTCAAGCAGCCTACTTCCGGTTCTTTCGTGGTAGCATTCTGATTGGTTGGAATATCAATGACCAGAACAGATAACAATCGTCCGAAAAAAATGATTAGGGAGGTGCGAAAATGTATAATTAATTAGCACTACGTCAAATAAGTTCTTTGGCCGGAGTCATCGAACTATTCCAAGTGTCATCGCCGTGGAATCTTCGCTCTCAAAAGTTGTCTGCACTGGCGGGAAGCCCCCATTTTTTTTTCCGTCTTTTATTTAGGTATTTCTCATATTCAGAGGATGATCCACGCGTTGATCTTGGATTTTCTCGTTGAAGGAAGAGGTATACTTCTTGTTTTATCTCTGTCGATCGTCTATTCTTCATGACAAAATACTGTATATTTCGCCAACAGCGAAATTGACTCCGGACCAAAGTCGATCCTGTTCGGAATTGAACTTGTGATCATTAATAATGAGAACCAGCTGTTCGACCAGTTAGTAGGGTGGACATTTTTTTTTCTTTTATTAAAACTGCATGTGAGCTATGGTAAATAGTTCTAGAATAATAGTTATTGTATACTAAACGTAGCTTAGTTTGGCACAGGGCCACTAGTATACGGTTATATAAATCTGTTAGTATGCAGAAAAACGAAACAATTCTTTGAAAAACGTTTTTTTTCCCATAAGACCCAAAATCGAAATTCTTTTTTCAATAACAACCCCAGATTGCATTTTAAAAATAAATAAAACGATATAAAAGTAACTTAAGAAAAATATATAGAAAATAGGAATCGAGAGAGATAGACAATAATACAGATACATAGGTGTTCAGGAAAGTTCTGTGCCCTAACTGGGTTTGACAACCGTCCTTTATTGGAAAGAATAGCCCTATATTTAACTTTATCTCTTCTTGCTTCGTGTTGAACATGGAAGACAAAAAACTGCAATTTTCACTTACACTGTGGATGTACAATAATTAAATAATAAATATTAAATTATATATATATATATATATATATATATATATATATATATATATATATATATATGTGTGTGTGTGAATTTGGATCAAACATAGATAAAATAATGATTGCAATCCAACAGAATGGTATGAGAAAAAGCAAATAAGAAACGCTTATAAATATAACAGGATTCGATTTATTTATCACAGAGGAACATAGATATTCTCTGATGAATCTTTAATAAAAGCAAAACTTGTTACTTATAAACGTTTCCTATTGGTTCTTTATACTAGCATACACACACACACACACACACACACACACACATATATATATATATATATATATATATAATAGGATAAGTAACAAATAGGAAACAAATTTTAAATGTTTAGCTTTTATTTGAGCTTCATCTCTTTCTCCTCCATATTTCATTTTCTGATGAAGTTTAAATAAAAGCGAAACATGTCAAATCTATAAACCTTTCCTATTCGTTTCTTATCCTATCATTTTGTTGTATTCCAAATCATATCGCATTTAATCCCAATTATGTCCTTGATATTAACTTGAATGTGTTGGCAACTATTGCTCTAATCCACTGCTCAAAATCTAATCAAATGAATAAATATTTAAATATTTTGGAAAGGGAATGTCTTCTTGTTCGGACTTTGAACTTTTCTGTACACCCATCCATATATATATATATATATATATATATATATATATATATATATATATATATATATATATATATATATATATATATGTACACATATATATATATATAGAGAGAGAGAGACTGATATGAAAGGAAAGAGAGAGTGAGAGCGATATTTGTAACGAGCGAGAGAGAGAGAGAGAGTGAGAGAGAAGGTGAGAGGGGGAAAAAGGTTTGTATGAGTGAGAAAGATGAGAGGAAAATATATTTCATTTTTTTTTTTTTTTAGATTACTTTCTTTTTTTCGTCGTTTTGTTTTCGAGTCTGCATTTCATTTAAATATGTATACACATAAATAAATATATTAGCATCAACACTCATTCACGATCACCGACTCACTTAGATACATATCCCATGAATATATGTAGACATATATGTGTGTGAATTTTCATGCCTATGCGTGTAAGGTGTATAATGGATGCCCTGGTTTTACACAGAAATTGAAACAAAGGTTATAAAGCAAGGAACATTTAAGAGAACACACAGGCAAACGTACACAAGGGTAAATTAAAAAAAAAAAAACAAAAAAAAAACAAACAAGTTTACAAATACGTAGATGAAACAAAGGACATAGCAAATTAAATATTCATATATTGTCGTTTTCGTTGGGGGAAGCGATAAAAAGCAAATGTTTATATTAAACAAAAAAGATGAAAAAAAAAGTATAAATAAAATTGCAGAAGAAGCAAATTAAAATAACGTAGATTTTTAAAATATTCAACTTGCTTTACCAATAAACAGAGAAGGAGAAGCAGCCATTTTTATAGCCTCGTTTTGGTTTTTAGGCAAAGTTTATGATAATAAAGTAAAAATGCTATTAATACAAGCTTTTAAAAAGCTGAAAAAATCAGTAGGGAATGGGAGAAACAGGAATTTTCTGTGATTTATTCATAAAATCGCCATTCTTTGATTTAAATATTGTTTGTTTTCTGTAAATAGAAGATGCTTTACGAACTGTCATCACCGACAGTTAAAAAAAGTTGTGATATTAAACAGTTTGAATCATTGTTGTTATTTGTATTAATATTGTCCATAAATCAAATTCTTATTAATATTTCTTCCGTTTTGTTAATTATAGATGATAATGGTGACACTAATATCTTAAGATTTAATACACCAAGTAATTTTTTTTATAGTGTTGGAAACTGCTAAAGAAAGTGGGAAGACAAAAAAAAAATAGCTTCGTGAAAGGTTGAAGCACAGTAATAATAACTGGAAAAAAAATGGTACGCTATTAGTTTTTACAAAAAGGGTGAACAATTTTTGTTGAGGGGTTGTTTATTGCGGTTATTAATATTATTACATTATATCATTTCTATTGGGGAAATTATTACACTAAAAATTGTGGGGTTGTTATGAAAATTTATAGCCTTATTGTTCTGTAGCCGTTAAACATGACTATTACTATTTGGTTGGTGCAAAAAAATTTGGCGTTTTTTGACGTATTTTTTAACGTCAAAAAACGCCATTATTTTTGCACCAACCTAATACTATTATTATTATTATTATTATTATTAGTAGTAGTAGTAGTCGTAGTAGTATACCGTTAGTTTTTGCTATTGTTATTACTTAACGTATATTAGGTTGACAAAAGGCTTACAAGCATGGAGCCCTGATGAAGTTTGCACTTTTTATATAGTAGTAATCATTATCCTAACTCGTCGCCCATTACATTCCCTATTCCCCACGCTTACATTATTTAGGCAAAAGGGCACAAATATAAAACACCCAACAAGGATCGAACTCAGAACACGATAAGGCGTATTATTTACAAAGCTTAGTTTAATTTGGCACAAATATGGCGCACCAAATGAATACTGAATTCCCTACAGAGTAGTAACAGTCAACTAGACTAGCTCGTTAATCAGTACACTACATCGATGCCCCCTATTTACTAACTTGAGATTATCCATCCAGAGACGCCCTATTTCCTAAGCTTAGCTTAGTTTGACTCAAGTTCACGAGCATGGGCCCTCAATGAGATTCGAACCCACTACTCAGTAAAAATGATCAACCCAATTTGACTGTTAGTCTTTACCCTACATTGATACATTCGATTTAACATATATAGCTTTTTTTGGTGCAAGGGGACAAGTATGGAGCACCCAACAAGGATCGAAGACACTAAACAGTAGCAATGATCAGCACAACTAGCTCGTTAACAGTTACGATACGTCCAGCCGGCTTGTTTACAAAGCTTTGTTTTGGTGTTACAAATATGGACCATCGAGCGAGCTTCGGATTCAATACACAGTAGTAAGAGTCAGCATTATCGTACGTCGAGGCGCCCTATTTGGGACAAGGTTATGAATATGGAGAACCCTGAGGGGTCGAAATCTCTACTCGCTAGTAATAATCAACCAGAATAGCGCGCGAAATATTACCCTACGCAGAGACGCCCTATTTATTAAGTTTAGTTTAGTTTGGCCCAAGTCCACGATTATGTGGTGCCAAATTATCGTCGAACAGGTTACGCAGTAGTAATAGTCAGTCAAGCTCCCTTCTTCTTTGTGTAGCATCTTTTCAGGACATAGGCGATCACGGCTCTCCACAACTTCCTATTTTTTGCAGATCAGCGGTTTTTCTCTGCTAATGCCCCCCTCAACGTTCCGCCATCCCAAGTAAGTGGCTGGCTGGCTTCCGCTCTCTTGATCTCAATATGCCCCGTGAGTATTAAGCTTTCCAAGCCCTCTTTCCTCCAAACAATTCCAGCTCTCTTTTCTTAATTCTGAGTAGAAGTTAGTTTTGCGCAAGAACGCTAGCATTAAGCGAGATCGAAATCATTACGCAGTAGTAATAGATTAGCTCGTTAGCCAGTACTCTACACCAAAAGACCCCTTCTTTAACTATTGTTGGCGGCATTGGTATTTATTTTCATCAGTGTAGATATTAAATGTTTAGGATTATGTAAATGTTTAAAATTTTTATCACGACTATTGTTGCTAATGTCACAAACGTTAAGGAGATTCCTATTATTATTATTATTATTATTATTATTATTATTATTATTATTATTATTATTTATACCAGCA
This sequence comes from Acanthosepion lycidas, assembly GCA_963932145.1. Taxonomy (NCBI): domain Eukaryota; kingdom Metazoa; phylum Mollusca; class Cephalopoda; order Sepiida; family Sepiidae; genus Acanthosepion; species Acanthosepion lycidas. The sequence continues at coordinate 14,629,210 of OZ010600.1, read as the reverse complement.
TCGTATAATCTATTGTCTGGATCAAACTTCGTGACCGATAATTTTGCCAAGTCACATTGTAGTTTTTAGCGGACAATAGATTATACGATGCCAGTATAGATAATAATATTTCTTTTCAAAACAGACATACATCTAATGAAGACCGGAGAGCCCAACGGCCGAAACGTTGTGATAACAAAAACAAAAAGGAGGACAATTGTCCACATGTAAATAATGAAATATTCCCTTGATATATCATTCGTAGATATTATTCCAATGCCTCGTATTAGCATAATAACGGAATATCTGATTACTAGTTAGTGGGAACAATTTACTTATATGGATAATTTTATTTTTTTTATTTTTTTATTTTTTTTTTACTTTTAATTATTTTAAAAACAGGAATTCCGGGAAATGATGTTTCTTATATAGACGATCTAATTTACATTTTTTTTTTTTAATGGCAGTCATCTTTTGCAATCCTTGAGCTGAAGATATTTTTACTTTGAATTATTAAAAAAAAAAGAAAATTATTTCTTACATATAACAATAGGCTTAATTGTATTGATGATAAAATCCGAAATTATCTCCTACAGAAAAGATAAGTATTATTTGTTAGATAGTTCAAATAAATTAATATCTAAATATACCAATAATGTTGGATGATCCTTTTTTATAAGACAATACATTTACTTTTCTATCTCATATATATATATATATATATATATATATATATATATATATATATATATATATATATATATATATATATATGAATAAAGAAAAAGGTATACTTATCTGAGCCGAGGCGTTTCCCTCAGAAGACGAAACGCGTCGGTTAATTTTTCCTTTTATCTTTATTCATATTGGCCTTTTACAGATATACAGTATCTGAATTTTTTACACACACACACTAATATATATATATATATATATATATATATATATATATATATATATATATATATATATATATATGTATGTATGTGTGTGTGTGTGTGTGTGTGTGTGTGTTAGTAGGTATAGATTCAGAATAAAATGAAGAACATTCTCGACGTTAAACCGAAGACCAGGCTCATAAATAATATCATCGCAAACAGAATAGCAGCAAAATGCGGTGTAGCGGCTAATGAAGACAATGGCGAAGATCCACTCGAGATGGGCTAATTTAAAATCCAAAAAGAAATTAACCGCTTTGATAAAAACAGAAAAAATTAATTAGGCAATATAATGTTTTGTTCTTTTATTTGGATCGGAAGACGCCAAATTAAGGAACAGACACTAACAGCCTTAATACAAGAAAACGGTTTTGTCTTTCAGTCTGAACGAAGACGGCCAAACGAGCTCCACAAATCGAAACGCAAAGTAACTAAATTCTTTGTCCACTTTGTCGCTTTTCTCCACATGTATATACATACACAACTCTGCATAACTTACATATATAATATATATAACTCACACAGATTTATAAGCGTCTGTACCTACTCACACATATATAAGCTCTAACAAAGCACACGCTATGAAAAGCTGGCGACTCCTATTCGAGGATATCCGTCTACTAGTGCGGGTAGCTAATTCCTAGCTTCTTCAGGCGCATTTGCTTTTATTCAACGCCCTCATATCCCACCTGTGGTTTATACTGCAATTATGCTGAGCATACCTTAGTTACAGTTTCTGGGAAAAGCATGTTACCTAGCGTGATCAACAATTTGAACAAGGCCAGCACGCTCAAGCCCTCGGCCACGATGACTTGCGCCTTCGTGCTAGTACAGCAATTAACGGCCCGCAAGGTTCAACCCGTCAACCCGTCAGCCTGTGGCACGTTCCAAAGGTACCGCATGCTGGGACCGACCCGTCCTGGTCCGATAACTTCAGGGAGTCTCATTCCTGACAAATCGACTATGGTGCGATTCAAATCCGAACGTACTAAACTCTCGACCGAGTGCCCATATAGATACATGCAGATATAAATAGGCTTATACGCGCACATCGATAATTGCCTCTGCAAACTTGGTAGTTTATCAATATTCGCTGAATAAATAAACGTGATTGTGATTGCTAATATTTCGATGTTTATTTGCATCATGATAAATTGACTTATCTACAGTAAAGCATCATTTTCTTTGTACAAATCCTTCACTCATTACTTACGTCTTGCTTTATGGACTCTTCAGATCGCGTGATCCTTTTTATTGCTGACCTTTCAGTTGATCTTTCCTCATTAGGGGATAAGATTCTGATAAACGTTTAGATATAACACTGAATTCAATTACAGAATCAAGTACCTAGAGAAAAAAAAAATCGATTACTAAGACATTTTATTTTCCTCCTTATCGCTGTATTCTTTTCTGGCTTATTGGTTTAGAGCCTGACCAATAGAAATATTTCCAGGATATGACCTAGATAGGTCGACGAATGATAGACATATATATAGATAGACAGTCAAAGTGACACACTAACATGATGTCGCTGCCACTAGTTATGTCGCAGATGTTATCGCAGGTACTACGCACGGGCTTAAATCCATTAGTTTGTATTCCCCATATATATATATATATATATATATATATATATATATATATATATATATATATATATATATATATGATTATGATTACGTTTTAAAAATATGATTCCATCGCTACATAAGAGTTATCCTGTTTAAAAAACAGGAGCTAAAAACTACAACATAATTATAAAAATCAAATTGAATTAAACTATCAAGCTCTGTTTCATGTTGAAGCGAATTTTTTGGGAAGTTTTTAACTCCTGTTTTTGAAACATGACAACTCTTATGTAGCGATGGAATCATTTTTTTTTTAATAATTATAATTTAAGCACTACTTGTGCATTGAGCACTGTTTATTTAAAAATAAAAACAAAAATACTAAAGAACTTCGGATTATTGACCTAACGTGTTCATTCCTATTTTTCTATATATTTTGCACACACACACAGACACGCACGCGAATATATATATATATATATATATATATATATATATATATATATATATATATATATATATGAAAGTGAACATTGAAGTCAACATTCAAAGATGGCAGACTGTTTTTTGCTAAACGCAACCATCAGACCTGACGATTGAGTTCAGCATAAAACATACTGTCCCCTCTGGGTGTTGACTTCAATGTTCGCTTTTATTTTTACATACGCTCTAACTTTGTTATTGATCACGTTATCCCTTAAATATACTATAACTTAATATATATATATATATATATATATATATATATATATATATATATATATATATATATATATATATATATATATATATATATATATCATTATAAAAGTAATTTTAGTGGGCACAGGTAGTTTGAGTAAATATACGATTTTATACGCACAGTGAATTTAGTGCCTACCGACCTATAGCAACGAAATGTTAGTAAACACCATTTTACTATTTCAAAATAAAACCAATACTAAATGAACAGGAATGTCTACTCAAAATATGTTTAACCACTAAGATGACGTTTAGCTATATATATATATATATAGCTCTGCCCCATAACATTGAGCAATGCATTTATAACACCTGTGGAAGAAATATATTTATAAGCATATATATATATATATATATATATATATATATGCGTGTATGTAGAGATATTCCAAGCGTAGCTTAGATGTGTCACATGGCAGAAAGTATGGGGCATCCAGTGAGGATCGAACTCACTTTTCAGTACTAACTGACCTAGAAAGACAAGCTTGCTAACCATTACACCACTCCGAGATGCCCCTGTGTGCATATGTATGTATGCATGTATTTATATAAAGTATATATGGAAAAATCAATAGTTGGATTTTACTGGTGTCCGCGACTAAAAGTTTCACGTGAACGTAGAGGTATCAATGGTACTGTAGTACGATTGCTACGCGTTAGAAGAAGCATTACATAACTAATTCTCAGTATAGTATTACCTGATAATGAACCTCTGACAATTGTACTAAAGTATCATTTATCAGATTTACGTCCACAAGAAACTTTTAGTCGTGCTCAGCATGAAAAACCTACCACTGTTTTGCCATATGGATTTTATATTTCTTCTGGTTTTGTATATATTTCATATAACCTTGCAATAAGCAATGGTTTTATAGGATCTACAAGTTTTCTAGCAGGAACCTAAATTCATTTAAATACAACTAAACTCCTTGGCCATAAATAAAGCCCCAACATCAACCCAGACTCCTTATATAAACTGAGGCGTCCCCTTGTGCCCCCCTACGTTTTCATCAACGGAATCTAAACCAAATTTAAAAAAAAACATTATTTCCAGATCTTGGTCTGAGGATTGATGGCACATAGCAGTGCTTGTTTGAAATAGACTATACCTACATGAGGTAATTTGCGAGTCTTTGGTGTATGAAATATATGCTCTGTTATAATAAATACATTGAGCTTTCTATGGATCAGTTTCTATATCTGATATTACTAGGACCCACATGAATTATATACCAACGGATCAATTAAGTGTACTATTATATATATATATATATATATATATATATATATATATATATATATATATATATATATATATATATATATATGTGTGTGTGTGTGTGTGTGTGTGTGTGTTGGTTCATATTGTACATATTTTGACATAGCATAATGTCATATATACGTATATATATATATATATATATATATATATATATATATATATATATATATATATATATGGCATTATGCTATGTCAATGTCAAAATGTGTACAATATGAGCCAACACGTTGTTCCCCTCTCGTCTTTTAACAACCGGACAAAAAACTTAAAATACATCTCATCGGAAATAAGTAGACAGAACGTTTCTAAAGTATTTAACGAAACCTGTCTGAATATATATATATATATATATATATATATATTAAAGAAAGACAGACCACTTTAATGTTCCATTATAATAATTTATTTCACCAGAGCCGCTTTAAACTCATATAATATCGGCACTGATTATATATATATATATATATATATATATATATATATATATATATATATATATATATATATATATATATGCCGTATTCAGGACTAAGTATGTTTATCTATCAATCTATCGCTGTTTATAATGTATTTTAGGTGATATGAGAAATAGTTTTAGTCTATTAAATAAACATTTAAGATTTAAAAGTGGTGTTTCTCAAAGTTTTATTCTAATATCAATTTCACATGCATACATATATACGCACACATATTTTCTTGGATACGCAGTTATGCATGGAAGTACCCATTCATATTAGAGCGTATATATATATATATACATGCATAATTAGGAAACTGTACATACACACAAACATATGGTCACATATTCTATCCAAAATATTAATATTCAGATCTCTCCGAAGACACAAATATATGTAATCACGTACACGCGCACACAGACACACACACATACTCTCTCTCTCTCTCTTACACACACACTGACTTTCATATATGCATATATAAAAACACGTGAATACCCATATATACTTTCCACAGACTCACGCTCACTTCTGCAGTTGCTTGCTTGCATGCATGTACATAGATTGGAAGACATAGGAATTAGTTTATTTCTGTAATTATTTGTCCTTCTTTTTAGAAGAGCGTAGGGCCGGCAAACCGGAAGTTTATCGTCATTAGACTAATAATATATATATATATATATATATATATATATATATATATATATATATATATATATATATATATATATATAGATAGATAGATAGTTTTAAGGTGTGCTATATTTATGGGATAAACTGCTCAATATCAGAGATAGAGCGTATGTAAATATAAAAGTGAACATTGAAGTCAACACTCAGGGGCGACAGACTGTTTCATTCAAAAAGCTATCATCATGTCCACTACATATATATATATATATATATATATATATATATATATATATATATATATATGTGTGTGTGTGTGTGTGTGTGTGTGTGTGTGTGTGTGTTTATGCGTTCTTTTTATAGATACAAATATATCTATCTATATATATTATATTGTATTTATTATATAAATAAATGTATCTATAAAAAGAACGTATAAACATAAAAAATGTCTTAGAATAATTGTCGGACATTGTCCATTTCATTATATATATATATATACTTACATACATACATATATATATATATATATATATATATATATATATATATATATATATATATATATGAGCGGCACCGTGGAGTAATGTATAGCGATTCGGATTGTGATCGAATTCCAGTCGAATCCATGCTAATACCCTAGGGAAAGCTATGAATCTTCTACTTACCCACACCTCGCTATGGCTTGGGTGGCAACTGCTCTAAGAGGAGGACAACTCTAATTTCAAAACCTGACATGCTGTACTGCTTGGCATTCGAACCAGAAGCCCAATACGTACATTCCATTGTGTTTGGGTGTCAAACTGAGGACAGTGCAGTGGATTCGTTAAGAATTGGATGAGTCTAATGATATTTACGAAGGTGTTTTAAAGGATCATTACTGATGATGACATTATGCCGCCGCGATTCTTTCCACAAGGCTTCAGATTTAAAACGAAGTCCTACATCATGCATTGAAGAGGTAGCGCTGCTGGAAGACCCTATGTCTGGCAACTGGAATCATCACTATGTCACACTGACAGGAGAACCCAATCATAGCTGCCAGACAAATACCGCAACTTGATTATTATGTGCCGGGCCAAAGACCAATAAAATTTCTTGTAACATCAACTTAAACATTATAGCAGCATTTATCAACTTAAACAAGGAAACCGTCCAGAAGAGTTGCAGGAGATTCCGAAGTCGTCTGGAGGCCGTGGTTGAAAACGAAGGTGATTTTATTGAATAAATCCACTCTGTAGTATTTTAAGATATTTTTGTGTTATGTTGGTAAATATATCTGTTAAAATGGGTTGTCAGTCTTATATTAATTTTTTCTGTAATTTAGACGGCATATTAGACATTAAACCATATATATATATATATATATATATATATATATATATGTATGTATGTATATATGTGTGTTTTGCTGTAACTAAACAAGGCTAGAGAACCGGAAGTGCCCTTGACGCCATTATGTGCGTCACTCTTGGGAGTGGGCTCCGCCATATTTATTGTGGACATATATAAAGAACGTGGACGAGGACTATGAGTGTTGGGTAGTTTCGGTTGACGTGTGGTCTCGCAAGTTATTACACACAAACATACACACACGCGCATACACCACACGCAAACACACACACACACACACACACACACACAATATATATTGTTAATTTTTGTTTAATTTTTAAAAAGTGCTCAATACAAAGTAGAGCAAAATATTATTGTAATATTTTTACTATACTACTTTATGATAACAACATTTTTATCGCTAAACAAAAGCTTTCATGTTTCAATACTATGAGCGTACTTCCTCAGGGGATGGTTGGTAACTCGCGATAAAAGATGATTATTTTTCTGGAAATTTACAAAGAAAACATTACCACTTTTTCGAAAGTTAAAGATGGGGCTTAAGGTCAGAATTAATAACTTAAAACCCGCTAGTGATTTACAAAGGAGGCCACATATGGAGCAAGAGTGGGGATTGTGAGATGAGATTACTGTTAGATTGACTGATCTTTTAGATCTCGCTCTCGCTTCTTGAAGCTGATTCAGACAAGCAGATTGGACACTGCTGAGTCCACTAAAATACGTTACTCTCCATTCTACCCGCTCCAAGGGTAAGCGCTCAATGTTGTTATGTGGTATATTGACAGCTGACGCATATATATATATATATATATATATATATATATATATATATATATATATATATGTATATATATATAAAACAAGATCCTTTACAAGAGCCAGATCAGACCAAAAATTGAATATTACTGACATATCTCCCTATTCTATCATAATTTCTATGGCAAGTGTTATTCTGAACTATATTCCTTGATTTCACCAGTGCTAAAACGTGCAGATGGAAACGTCAGTTATATGCCATGAGTGATACACGCTAAGGCGATCATGTATCTTTCGATACATGACTGACGAAGCAGATTTTTTTTCCGCAGTAGGTTGCCACTTCTTTCTGCGGTAGACCAGTTGCCATCCAAGGCTATAGAACCCGGTCTGCCCTGCTATTTACCCATAGGTGGAGGGAGAAGAATATGATTCATAACTTTCCCAAGAGTATTAGCACGTAGGTGAAATTCAGTCAGTTATGGGCCATGTGTGATACACGCTTAGGCGATCATGTATCTTTCGATACTTGACTGACGATGCAGATTTTTCTTTTTTTCCACAGTAGGTCGACAGTTCTTTTGGGAGAGGTATGAATCCACTTCTTTTCCGCTCAGCTATGTGTAAATAGCAGGACAGACCGCGTTCTATAGCGTTGGAGGGCAACTGATCTACCGCAGATAGAAATGGCAACCGACTGCGGGAAGAAAATCTGCATCGTTAGTCATGTATCGAAAGATACATGATCGCCTAAGCGAGTATCACGCGTGGCGCATAACGGACTAACACCAAACACCAGGATTAGAAGTAATATTATCCATCTTCACTTCGTATTAATTTTTTAAACGAATTATTGATATAGTCATCATAGTGCTACTCGGACATTTGACCGATGGAGATTTGGCCGAAAATGTGGCGTACTTACAGGTATATGACATTTTTTTTATCGTAATGTGCTACATATATTTATATTTATTTACTGTATTAATTTATAATTTTTCGTTCTTTTCTTTTGACAGGCTTTTGTTTTAAATCTATTCTGCCTATATTATATATTACTTCATATATTACTGTAAGATGATAAGCGCATTTTACTACAGCCAAAATTCTAAGCTTTCAATTTCGATTTTAATGATCATTATCTTAAATGGATCACCTAGATTTTATCTTACTGTTAAATATAAATTTAAATAATTAGGTGCTGCTTTTTACCTAAATACACTCAAATATTTTTTAAAATACTATTTTCAATAAACTATTGAAATAAGAAAACTTTTGACTTTAGATTTAGTAATTAAATCACTTGAAATTCAGTGGTAATTATTAGTCCTATTCTATCTTATAATATTGCTAATTTAAATACTTAGCATTGCTTGTTACTATTTTTACTTAAGTCTTCGGTGAAATGTCGATTCGGTCAAATGTCTCTCGGCCAAATGTCCGGCCACGACCATAGTAAATATGTCAACATTTTTACTCAAATTGTTTTTATTTAATTTTTAAAAATTTTGCCTTTGTAATTTCTAAAATGGTTGATCTTAATCTATTGAGTAGACTCCAATTGCAGAAAGTGGTTTGTCATTCGGGTTTCCGATTAATGTCTCTTTCGATTCTCGTCTTTTTACATCGAATACTAAATTAATTGTTCGATATTTGTCTGTTTCGTGTATCGCGTCTATTTTTTAAACGATGCCTTCTTTAAACGTTTTAACAAGAAGCGTAAGTTTAGAATGATAAACCATTTACCTAAATGGCTCATGGACATATTTCTGAGCTACAGATAGATCAATAGATAAATAAATTGATATTAACAGATAGATAGATAGATAGATAGATAGATAGATAAGAACAGACTTAGATGCAAACAGACCGACATAGATGAAGATAAATAGATAGATAATGAACAGGGATAGATAGATAGATAGATAGATAGATAGATAGATAGATAAAGAACAAACCGAGATATAAACAGACCGAGCTAGATAGATAAATAATGAGCTGATTGAGATAGATAGATAGATAAGAACAGACGTAGATATAAACAGACCGACATAGATAGACAGAGATAAATAGATTGATAATGAACAGAGATAGATAGATAGATAGATAGATAGATAAAGAGAAAGTGAGAGAGATAAGCCGAATGAGATTTAAACAGACCGAAACATATATATATATATATATATATATATATATATATATATATATATATATAGAGAGAGAGAGAGAGAGAGAGAGAGAGAGAGAGAGAGAGACAGAGACAGAGAGAAGCAGAATGGGATTTAAACAGACCGAAATATATATATATATATATATATATATATATATATATATATATATATATATATGTATATATATGTGTATATATATATATATATATATATATATATATATATATATATATATATATATATAGAGAGAGAGAGAGAGAGAGAGAGAGAGAGAGAGAGATAGATGGAACACGCTCCAGCTGTAATCGTCCGTTTGCAAACCTTTAAACTAATACAGAAAACTCATTTATGAAGTTGTTTAATCCTTTGTCACAAGCTCAAACTCGTGTGACGTTCGCTGAAGGGAGATATTTTAACAAGTAGGCGAGTGATGCTGTCGGGAATGTCTTGCTTTTGCTGTAAGGTGTGCGATCTTCACGATGGCTTCAAAAACAGTGGATTGGACTAGACTAACCTTACCTTAGTCAATCTTTCTGGAGGTCTGTAATTCTAAGGCCTGCAAATGCTTTTAATCCTTTTTTATATACGTTTAGGATTACGTGAAACTTTTCGTTATATATCAAGCAAATTCTTTTTTAAAGGCTTGATGATTTTTTGTACCAAGTCACTATGCTCAAACGCTTAGCCACGATGACTTGTGACTTCGTTCCAGCACAAACTACCGATGGTTCCCAGAACAGATCCTGCTACGCGAAATATGGTGCGGTTTTTTCCGACTTTTCTTAACGCTACGGCTCTCAGGAATCGTCTAACAGATTGATATTAACAAGGTTACCTACTTGACAAACTCACACATGTCTTGCCGTCGGAATACCAACTTCCTACCCACTTGGCCACGAACCCACTTGCTACCCATGCCTATATATATATATATATATATATATATATATATATATATATATATATATATATATATATGTGTGTGTGTGTGTGTGTGTGTGTGTGTGTGAAGATGGCATTTTTTGTCAAAGTTGCGTTTCACTGGAGAAAGCTTATGTTCGCTTTGGTGTCATTAGTCTTAATAAAAGAAACACTAAAACATGTGTTACGAGAGTGTTTTGGGACCTCTGAAGTTAAGTTGGTTGTCGTAAATTACATTAATGACTCAAGCTTATCATTTTCCGGCTTAAGATTTTAAAATAGCCTGTCCATCTCTATTCTTACTTGTTTTATCTGTACCAGAGTTGCTTGCTATTGGATTTTAATTAAGGGACCTTTAATGTATATACAGGTATACATATATTTATATAAAAAAAAACAATAAATACATAAAATAAAATAAAAGAATTTAGGATATGTATATATGTGTGTGTATGTGTGTTATGTGTGCATAGGTATATATAGATGAGCATGTATGTACATATATGTACAAGTATGAAAAATTAAAAAAAGGCTCTAATACATGTACATGCCTGAATGGATGGATGTATAATATAGGCACACGTATGTAAGAATGTATACATGTATATATGTATGTATGTACTGCGTGCGTATGTGTATGTATATATGTGTGTGCATGTCTGTGTATGTTGGTGTATTTGTGTATACAAAAAGGGTACCCTGAGGCAGACTGATTCTCTACAAGTTCCAGGCCAGGAAGTGATTTTGCTGGCTTAATTAATGCGATTTACGACGACCAGCTTATTATTCTCAGAGATCTCAACACACTCTCCCAACACATAGTTTTGTGTTTCTCCGATCTAAACTGATTACGCCAAAGAGAATATAAGCATTCTCCGGCGAAACGCGTCTTTGATACAAATTTCCCACTTTGCATCATCCTCTTTACATTTGTTTCAGATACTAATAAACATCCTACACACACACGCACACGTATATATATATATATATATATATATATATATATATATATATATATATATATATATATATATATATATGGTATAAAATGACAATTGGAAAAAAGATCTTAGATTTTGCCGACGCGTTTCGTCTTCCGACTTTTTCAAGGCAAAAATGAAATCGAAATGTTCTTGTTATAGTTACATTAAAAAATCCAAATTTAAAAATATAGACGCTTCTGTCTAAGCCTTTTTTCTGGTTATATATATATATATATATATATATATATATATATATATATATACTTACACACACGTATATATATATATATATATATATATATATATATATATATATATATATATATATATGGGAAAATGGAAAAAAGTAACAAAACTGACAAGAAAGTATTATATTGTGTATGCAATAAAAAAACAAAACAAAACAAAAACCTATTTTTGTTATGGAAATTTACCCACGCCCACATGGACACTCCCAGCTATAAATAGGAGCAGGTACTGCCTTTTGGAGAGGGAGGTTTCCAGCAGTCAGCTCTGACAGTCAGACAGAACATTCTTGCTGTAACACTCTCGTTTGTATATGTTTGTATTACTGTTTCTGTTAATATATTTGTTTAATTCAAATTAAATCCTCTCTTGTGTCTTGTGTCTAACAAGGCTAAAACAACTTATATAATTTACATGATTAAAACTCTAAATTCTCTCACTTCAAACCGATTTTTTTTCTAAATTTCTTTGAATCTCTTTTTATTTATTCATCAACACATTATATTATGGGATGTTATTGTTGAAAAAATTTTGTTTTATGTTTCATAATACTTTATACAATGTTTCCGGAGAAGAAAATTTTTGCACGATTAATCATGGTTTTTCTAACACCTATTTTACTCGCTTTTATTATTGAGAAGACAGGAATTTTTGCTTACTTTTTTATATATATTGAAGTGATAAAAAACCTTATTATTATCGTCTACTAGAATGTCAAAGAAAAGGAATCTATTATGAATGGCCGATATATTGACATTTTTATAGTGACGAAAAACTTAGACGAAATATATATATATATAAAAAAATTAAAGATACCTTTGGAAATAACTCAACAATTCAATTATGAACACAAGATTAATAATGGAACCCCTTTACTAGACTTTCTAGTAGACGCTAATAATGATGTCTTTATCGCTTCAATATAACAAAATACACAACCAAAAATTCGCGTCATCTCAATTCTAAAATCGAATGTCTTCACTGATATATAATAAAAATAAGTGTCATTAAAACATGACTAACAGTGCGAAAATGATTTCCTCTTTGGACTTATTATTTTATATAGAAATTAACAAACACTTATCAATAATAATTTCCTAAATCATGTTGCTGAGTAATATATATATATATATATATATATATATATATATATATATATATATATATATATATATATATGTATGTATGTATGTGTGTGTTTATCCATACATATACACAATATATGACAGGTGTATTTCAGCAGGAATAATTATATCAAACATGTTTGTGCTATCAGTAATTTTTTCTAAAATTTACATTAACTTTTATTTTCTATTATATTCTTCCCGCGTAATTTTAAATGTTACCCCGTTTGTTTTCAAAGATTCTTTTATAATTTCAATTTATAATCATGATTTTATAATTTTCAATGATTCTTTTATAATTTCAAATGTTACTGCATTTGTTTTCAAGTATTCTTTCGTTTGTAGTTATACGACCTATTTTTGATGAAACCACTATCGAGTCATTCAAGATGAAGTCATATAAACTTTTAAACTTCAATATACAATCCCGTATATATATATATTAGGTTGGTGCTAAAATAATGACGTAATAATGTTGTTTTTTAACGTCAAAAAACGACATTATTACGTCATTATTTTTGCACCAACCTAATATATATATATATATATATATATATATATATATATATATATATATATATATATATATATACAGTATTTTGACAGAAAATGTTCTTTAAGGCAAGTACTGTTGAAAACGACAGACATTTTATATCGATTAATTTTAGCGATCTTCTTTTAGAAATTGCGAATAATCCTTTTCAACCAAAGAGGACATTCTTCATATATATATATATATATATATATATATATATATATATATATATATATATATATATATATATATATAAATTTTATTAAACTCACAAATTTATCTCTAACAACCCTCATGATGTCTTAAGGTAGTCGAAAGCTCGGGCCATATTACTTTTACTTTTTCTCCGGAAATAAACTTTGGATAAATCTCTGCAGAATTTCCTTCTTGTTTGAGAAGGATTATTCGTAATTTCGAAATGAGACTGCAGACGTTTTAAAATAGTGGAAAGATATTTAGGAGGGAAAAGTGCACTTTGAAGAAAGCAGGTGTAATCACGCAAAGACAAAAAGAGTGTCACAAATGAGACAATACACTATGTGTAGGTGATATTTGTAGCCATATTTGCCTCTTTCCAGTTGGCCTTGACCAGCTCCATAGATACACTAAAATTTCCATCTGACCAAAGGCAACGAATTACTACAGATTTATCCTGCCAATTTGCTTTAAGCTATGAAGAAAGGTCTTTATAAGTGCTCAATCCAACAAGCAATCAAAATATGGTATCTTTTCTTGAAACAGCGAACAACCATTGCAAGTGTTAAGGAGTCATTGTAGGTCAAACTATCTTTAGGCCAAGTGTAGATATTTCCCAAATAGTGTCTATTTTTTTTAATTAAATATTGTAATATCTAATATAAAAAATCATATCGATTTTTAAATTAGTAGCATAAAATTTCAATTTGTCCATAGTAATTTGATTTGTCCAGAGTTTTAGTAAAATAAATGTATTTTGTGATGCACAAGTACGATTTAATGTTAAATTTCTGTACAGTGTAAAATTTCAATGAAGTATTTATAGTGGCTTATATGATAGTGTGTTAGTAATATGCTTAATCGATGGACAAGTCAACAGCCACCATATACATAGAGAGAAAACTAAAAATTATCTTTACCAACGCGATTCGTCCCATGAGAGATATTATCAAGGTAAATGTGGAAATCTTCTTTTGTAATTTGTATTTCTACTTGCAAGTAAAGTGGTGGAATTCTATCGAAAATTTTTCACCCTTTAAATTTGAGAACGTTCTAAAAGATTATTAAAGATTATTAAAGCCAGCTATGTAAGGCAATGTAAACTATAGAATCTACTATGCGATATAACTTATTGCCTAAAAAAGAAAATGAGTAAATACTGTTAGTGTTGCATTATTAAATATTTTGAGTTTTTTTTTAAGTTTAATTCATTATGTATTAATTTAATTATTTGAAATATATAAAGAAATTTAGCTAACCGTTTTCTTTTAATTTTGACAATTTTTATGGTTATTTATGTTGGCTTTGAAAAGAAATATTTCATTTAAGAAAAGAGATATTTGAAAAAAAAATCCAGGGCTTAAATTAACAGTATGGCAAGAATCGATAATTGCACTCTCAAGAACTTTTAGTTAACTAAATTATTTTGTCTTTTAATAAGTATGGCTTTCTTATTATATATATATATATATATATATATATATATATATATATATATATATATATACACCCACATTTATATGACAGTTAATTCCGATGTATTGAGTACTGAGCATAAATCTATTTCCCACATACAAATAAAGAGAAAGAAACAGGCAGATTAAGAATCCACAGTTTTTAGCATTTACTTTTTTAGAAAAACTGTAGAGAAAAATATTATTATAATATTTTTATTATAATATTTTACATCGCTATACAAAAATGTCCATGTTTCGGAACATTAAAATTGTCCCTCATCAGGTTAAATTAAAACTCTCAAATGAGCTACAAAATTATTCTCTGATTTTCCATGTAAATTATTTTCACCATAAGTTATCTAACATCGCCTGATGAAGGATAATTTTCAAGTTCCGAAACATGAAAAGTTTTGTGTAGCGACGTAAAATATTATAATAAAAATGTAATGTAATATGTGTGTTCTTTTGTTGTTTTTTTGTTGTTGTTAGAAAAAGTAAATTTCTACATGTAGGAAGGAATACTTTGGAGGGGTCTGGAACTATTGCGAAAAAAAAAAGAGTTTTTTTTTTTTTAATTTATATATTCTATATATAAATATATTTTCTGTCGCATTACGGTGTATATGTATAGGATGAGAACAGAAGAATCTGCATGGTGATACTCAGTTTAAGAACTCAATCACATTGAACCTTGAAACTATCCGTTATCATTCAGTGTTAATTCCTAAGTCCACTCTTATATAGCCATGTGATCACTATCTCCGATATACAGTAAGCTTCCTCTGTAAAGATAGCAAACCATGAACAACAATAAGAAAATGCACACATACGCAGACATATATTTTATATGAGAAAACAGTTTTATACTTAATTCATCGGAATTAATTAAGTCATAGGAACCATTTTTTTATATTTAAACAGAATTGTACATATATATATATATATATATATATATATATATATATATATATATGCATATTAAAAAACTTTAAAATATATATTAGAGCGTGTATATATTTACACATACACACACACACGCACACGCACGTATACATATATATATATATATATATATATATATATATATATATATATATATATATATATATATTGACGTGAATTTCCTAAAGAAAGTAACGGATTTTTATCTATCCGACAGATTAAAGTGATAGAAGACTCTAAACGTTATTTTTAGTGGATACTCATATTTAAGTAGATGTTCCGTTTATTTATTAAACAGTATATATATTTTTATTTTTTTCTACCGATCTGAATTTTCTAGAAATCCTGGCAGAGAGTGTAAAATTCATTTAATAAGATTTCTCGAATATTCAGGCCAGTAGACGAAAATAAATAAATGTATTGATTAATAAAAAAATCGAAGGTCTACTCAAATAAGAGTAGCCAGCAAAAATCAACGTTTAATCTGATAAAATATATTGCTGTATATATGTGTGTGTTTGCGTGTGTGTCCATTGTATGTTCGCGTATAATTAGTCTATGGCCAAATTATCGTACATATATAAGTGTGTATATATATATATATACATTAACACAGTTTTAGTGTGCCGTACATTTTTATTGGGTGCGCCAGTCATTGTTTGACAAAAAATTTTGTTTTTTTTTCTCTCTGGACAATTTTCAGATTTCAAAAAAAAAAAAAAAATTAAAAAAGCAAAAAAAAAAAAAAAAAAAAAAAAAAAAAACTAAAAAAATAAAAAAAATAAAGAAAAGAAAATATTACAGATGGCTCCAGACAACGTCTTTGGTCCAGTTCATGGACAGAAGTTTCTTGTTCTTTTTTCTTTCTTCCTTTCTTTCGTGAGACTTGATTAACAAAAAGCATACATATATACATATATATATATATATATATATATATATATATATATATATATATATATATATATATATATATATATTGTCGGAACTAAGTCCTATATCAGAAACAATAAGTTAGAAAAGTCTTTTAAGCAATAATAATAATAATAATAGTAATAATAACAACAACAATAACTTAACGGTCATTATAGAAATAGCTGAAAGAAGAAAAGAGGTTTATGACCGTGCTAAAAGTCCCTTTCGTAAGTTCGTTAGATAGATGGACAGACATACAGACATACAGACAGATAGATAGATAGATAGATAGATAGATAGATAGATAGATAGATAGATAGATAGATAGATCATAAAACTATTGCAAAATTTAATCATGTGAACAAGCGAAAACTAAAATAGATACATCACTATATATATATATATATATATATATATATATATATATATATATATATATATATATATATATATATATATATATATATATATATATATATATGTATATATGTATGTATAGATAGCTAGATAGAGAGATAGATAAACAGTTTTGACGCGGAAATAAACACTGCATACTGAATACCAGTTTCATGCCTCCAGCGACCGTGATGTGTTTGTGAAGATCCTTTGAGTCGTGCCACTGACGATCACCATGCAGTGTTGATTTCTATGTCCACACTATCCGTATATTAAAAGAAAATCTATCTCTGATATTGAGCACTCTTGCCTCAATATACACGCGCACACACACGCACGCACGCACATATATACATTCATGTATGCATATATATATATATATATATATATATATATATATATATATATATATATATTATGCACACGTTAATCTATAAATGTACACCAACAGGTACACACGCATACACGCTCACATATATACATGTATATATTCGAGGAAGGAGAGAAGAAATATACTAAGGGATAATCAAGCTATAAGCATACTGGGTAAGAATATTTCAATGTTGATTTTTTTTTACATGTGTTGCACGGAAAGCAATCACAAAATAATAATCAAAAAGGGACCACAATAATAATAATAATAATAATAATAATAATAATAATAATAATGGTAGCAATAATAATAATAACAACAACAATGATTACGACTGCAACATATGTACGAGGACCAGAAGGGGATAAGCGTAGAAAATAGAAGAAAAAGCAGGTTAGAAATGTAGCTTTGTAAAGTTCCATAGATAGAACAGTTTCGCGCATGCGCCATACAGTACAATACAGAGATGGTCCAAAGGGTACAAAATGGCGTCTGTTTGTAAGGGTCGAAAAGGAGGAGTTAAGAGCTTGGTTTGCATATGTGAGGTTTGTTCGAGTAAGGAACCTATCATACAAACCAACGTTCAGTTATTTCCTTTTACCTTTTTACTGTTAGCGTTCTTTTTATTGTTTCAAATTATGTAACTATCTTTATTTATTTTTTTTTCCAGAGATTTTTTTTTTTTTTTATCCCTGGTCGAATTTTCTCATAATTTCTGTTACGTTTCTTCATTGTTATATAAAAGGTACGATCAACTTCCTCTGGAATTTTTTTTTCCAAGAAGAAGCTAACTTCAATCTATAGAATTCAAAATCACCCCATCCTTGTCTACCCAAAGTAAAAAAAAAAAAAAAAATTAATAAAAGGTTGAAAAAAAAACAAAAAAAAAAAACAACTTAAAAACGATATAAAGATAATTAAGAAAAAAAATGAATTTATCTTTTGCTAAGAAGACAAATATAGATCAGAAAAAAAATATGTAGACGCCATTTTTTATATTTGGACCATTGCAAGCTCAAAACCAAAAAAATACAATAAAAAATATCAAATAATAATAAATAATTAAATAAAATATCTGATAACATACATGTAATGTCTAGCAAGCATTTGTTAAATAAAAATGCAAAAAGAAATTAGCAAAAAAAAAAAAAAAATGAACAGCAAGGAAAAAGGAAATGCGTCGTGTGTTGGATCAAAATATCAACAAAATGTAAAAATTTACAGAAAGCGGTCATAGGCTGCTCTCTATAAGGAATGGTGAGGAGAAGAATAAAAGATTTGAAAAGCAGCTATAGCATCAATACAAACGTATACACAAATTATTATTATTATTACTACTAATAATAATAATAATTATAATAATAATCTCCACTTAATTCTTAAGTCTTTCAGAGTTGCCTGTAAATTCGAGTCAAAAAATGTTCAAAATATTTTTTCTTGGCTTTTCTTGTTGCTGCATTGCTGTAAAAAAAAAGAGAAAAAAAGAAAGAAAGAAAAAACTTGTTATTTGTCATGTTTGTTTTTACATATGGGTATGCTTGTTTGTGATGTTGTCTGTAAAAGTGTGGGTAGATGGGTACAATTAATTCATTTTTTTTTCTTCTTTTACTGGTATATGCAAATTTTATATTTTTCTTTTATTATTGTTTGTTTATTGGTTTGTTTCATGTTGTACTTGTTGCCTGAAGTGTTCCTTTTTTTTTTTTTTTTAATGAA